>BTPG01000004.1:99178531-99291031 GCA_036245525.1 Semisulcospira habei
CATTATAAGTGACCTTTGTGACAATACAATACAATACAATAATACTTTATTAATCCCTCAAGGAAAATTCACATTTTTTGCCACCACAGGTGCTGCTTACATTCATTCACTCACTCGCTCATTCCACGAATTACACTTACACAGCTACAAAATGGACAATGACTCGGGACGGGTGAAGCCCGTCGCCAAGGCATCTAATGGCCAGCGCCAGTGGCCTCATCCCGACCCGAACCTCCCTGACAAAAACAGAAAAACTAAGACAGCCCTATATCTCCTGAACACACTATTATAATGTTCTTTATTAAGTTCCTACTTGGCTAAAACTAGTACATAAAGCAAGTAAAGAACAGAAAACAAAATACCCGCGTCAATCCGGAGATGATCTCCGATCTAGGCAACATAAAACTGAGCAACGGTCAAACAGCACCTGGGGGCCCGTCGCCGCCATAGTACAGCGCCGGTGTTTAGACAGTCGCTCCAGCATAAACAGTCACCACCTTAATTATACTGAACTTAACTAGTATATAACTTGACTTTTCCAACAGGTCACTGAAATGAGCATGTTTGTTACCATATTAAACTATTAGAGAAATTTATCTTCGAGGGGTCCCCACCCATCACTGAGCCCACCAACGGAACATGCATCTGTCAGCGGGTCTCCAGCTGACGCACGATGGAGACTGCCCGAAAGGTATATTCAGGGGGTTATGCCTGATTTCACCATCTGAGCCACTGCCTTCTATCACACTGCTGAATGCAGGGGAATAAAGGATCTAATCAGCAACAGAGGCATTAGCATGGTGCTCCATATATCAAAATGCATATCAGCTGTGGGATAGGGCTTTATGTGACAAGAGCTGATTGACTAGGCTGGTTACTCCTAGCCTCCCATTTAGGTATAAGTCAAGGCCAAAGTGGAGTGTTGGCACCAGTGCAATTATGTCAATTAGATTGGCACATGACAGCAAAAACTGTCATAAACAATTTGGACCACACAAGAGCCCGGGTAAAAAGTAACACAGTGTGGTCTACACCTCAAATCTTACGACCGATACAAAGAACGTAGAGGGCCTTCTGACAAGAGGTTTTAAGACAGTTAATAGGGCTGTGGAAGGTCAGTCTTTTGTCAATGATGACCCCCAGAAACTTTGCCTCCTCAGCCGCCTTTATTGGCACTCCAGCAATGCTTAGGCTAGGTTCCGGGAAAAATATTTAGTCTGGTTAGTAAAACGCACACAGTCTTGGAGGGTGAGAACTTGCATCCGTTGAATTAGCAGCCTAAGAAGGCTGACCAGAGCCAGAAGCCTTTTAGTCTAGCAGCTGCCCTTCATAGACGATCAGCCGTTTACGAGATAGTGATTTTCTAGAGAGTAACAAAGGTTTGGGTATATCAAAATGAAGTCTAGTTTGAATAAAAGCAGTGCGCATTCGTTTTAAACCGCCGGAGGATGGAGACATTTTTCTGTAGCACATTTTGTTTCTAGTTCACCTGCAGACGAAACCAGGACATTCGCAGCCATGTTCCCAGGGGATCAGTAGTTTACGCGGGTCTCATTGTTCCTGTATTCAGTGATAGTATGCACTATATGTCACTTAAAAGGATTTCATTTATTTTTTTTAATAAAATTTGCACACTTAGGTATATTAAGAGAAGAAGCAGTTACGAAAAGGCTTGCCTTGAACTCAAATATCGTTACTCAACAATAAGGTATCCCAAACTGATCACGTGATCAAAACATCGGCACACGCGGATTTCCCTGCGATGAATTTTGATGTACCGGCGAGTTCTTTTTGATTTGTTCTACAGAAGCGTGTTTGTTTCCCAAAAAGGCGAACATGCAACGTTGCTTTGTGCATTTTTACATCTTGATAAAGGTTTGTCACGTTTATTTTCATTCACTTTACCATCGCTTTGCCCGTTTCATTTCGACACCACAGCAAAACAAAAAAAAAAAAAAGAAACAAAAAAGGCTATCTTCGAAACCTATGTCCGAAGTGCAACATGTTGCATGCTGTAAAAGAGTGCCACACCACTAGGTTGTAACTGTCATGGCTGAACAAAGTTTCGGAACTTGATTAATTATTATTATACTGTAACACTTAATTACCACCACAAGGACTGGCTGTCGGCACAGACCTTGAAGAAGATAGAAGCGAGGAAGCAGAAGAAAGCAGCGGTCAACAACAGTCGCACGAGAGCAGCCAAAGTAAGGGCACAGGGGGAATACTCGGAAGCCAACCGCGAGGTGAAGAGGAGTATCAGGGCAGACAAGAGGGCCTACACAGACAGCCTGGCAGCAGAGGCAGAAAAGGCAGCAGGCAGCGGCAACATGAAACAGCTCTACGACATTACCAGAAGATTGTCGGGTAAGTATGGCCATACAGAAAGACCAGTAAAAGACAAAGGCGGCAAGCCTATTGCAGACAGAGCAGACCAACTCGACAGATGGGCCGAGTATTTTGAAGAGTTACTGAACAGACCTAGCCCACCCGACCCCCCCGACATCCAGCCGGCAGAGACCGACCTACCCATTAGCTGTGACAGACCCAGCCGGGAAGAGATCAGAAAAGCAGTGGCATTTTTGAAGAATGGCAAAGCAGCAGGGCCAGATGGCATCCCAGCGGAGTCTCTGAAAGCAGACCTAGAGACAACAGTTGAGATGCTGTACCCACTGTTTGGAAAGATCTGGGAAGAGGAGGTGATGCCAGCTGACTGGAAGGAGGGGTACCTAATCAAGCTTCCCAAGAAAGGCGACCTCAGCAAGTGTTCCAACTACAGAGGAATCACCTTGCTGTCAGTACCAGGAAAGGTCTTCAACAGGATCATCCTAGAGAGAATGAAGAGCTCCGTTGACCCCCAGCTGAGAGACCAGCAAGCAGGATTCAGGAAGAACCGATCATGTACAGACCAGATCGCCACTCTCCGCATCATCGTGGAACAGTCTCTGGAGTGGAGCTCCCCGCTGTACGTCATCTTTGTGGATTATGAGAAAGCATTTGACAGCGTGGACTGAGAGACTCTGTGGAAACTCCTACGACACTACGGTGTACCCACAAAGCTCGTCCGCCTGATCAAGAGCAGCTATGATGGCATGACATGTCGCGTGATCCACAAAAGGCAGTTCACCAGAGAGCTCCAGGTCAGAACTGGTGTCAGGCAGGGGTGTCTGCTGTCTCCGTTCCTCTTCCTTCTGGCCATAGACTGGGTCATGAAGATGACCACAGAGCACAGACGAAGTGGAATACAGTGGACACTGTGGACACAGCTTGACGACCTCGATTTTGCAGACGACTTGGCATTACTGTCCCACACTCATCAACAAATGCAGGACAAGACCACGAGGCTTGCTGACATCTCGTCCCAAGTGGGCCTCACCATTCACAAACAGAAAACAAAGACAATGAGGCTGAATGCAACCAGGGAAGAACCAGTCTTGCTTGCTGGCACCCCGTTGGAGGAGGTGGAGTCCTTCACCTATCTCGGGAGCATCATAGACAAAAAAGGCGGCACTGATGCAGATGTCAGAGCACGAATCGGTAAAGCCAGAGCAGCCTTTCTCCAGTTGAAAAAAGTGTGGAGTTCCAGAGAGCTGTCACAACACACCAAAGTCCGGATTTTCAACTCCAATGGAAAAGCAGTTCTCCTATATGGAGCAGAGACATGGAGATTGACAAAAACCACAGTCAACAGAGTACAGACCTTCATGAACAGTTGCCTTAGAAGAATTTTGAAAATCCACTGGCCAGAGAAGATCAGCAACGTCAGACTCTGGGACAGAACAGAGCAGATAACAGCAGAGAATGAAATTGGGCGAAGAAGATGGGGATGGATCGGTAGTCTGAGAAAGCCAGCTTCCAGTATCACTAGGCAGGCATTGTCATGGAACCCCCAGGGAAAGAGGAAAAGAGGTAGGCCGAGAAACTCCTGGCGTCGAGACCTCCAAGCAGACATCAAGAGACTGGGAACCACCTGGAGTAGAATCGAAGGAGAAGCACAGGACAGGAGTTGCTGGAGGTCTCTCGTCGACGGCCTATACCCGGGTAGGGGTGACAGGCGTAAGTAAGTAAGTAACAAACACTTAATTCAATCAGTTGTACTGGCAAGCTATGTTGTGATGTGCGATCAGTGCCATGCAGTCTCGATCAGTGATCACTGATGGTACAGTACACTTGACACGTAAAAAATACACAGCACAATGTGAACACGCTTGGAAGTTCATGCAATGCTTTGTTTAAAATTAAACCCTATCTTGCTAGCAGTAGCCTATTGCACAAAAGATTAACTATTTTGCTGCTGCATAGTTTAAAGTTTGTCTGCATTATTGCAGTTTGCTGCAAGATTCTTAGCAGCTGGCATTAGCACTGACACTCATATATTTGGGGATTAAAACGAGAAAGAAAACGGAGACAGGTAACACAGAGTGATCAAATGAATGAGATATGCTTTGTGATGAACAGCTATTTAAAGTAAGTGGGGGGGGGGAGGCACGTACTTTATATTGTGCACGTACTATTTCTTTCAGTGTTTCCACCACCCATCATAACACCATTGGCCTCGATGAGTTCTCATGTTTTATTTGAGTGATTTACAAAATACATGTACTTGCTGCTGTTATATTATTTTCTTACTGGCTTTGACATTTCGCTGTAAGATTTACAGTCCCATACTTTAAGCCTGTCCCGACTAACGCACATGGAGGTTGACTGTATCATTGATATGTGTGTGTAGGTATCGTTTTGTTTGAGGTGGCAGTTTTGGCCTCACCTTTAAGTTTGGTGACCCTGTGCATGTGGCCACCAGTACTATTTACAGAACTGATGGCTGCATGTGCAGTGTTATTAACTGTACACATGAGATTTTTAGGTGGGCAGCTAAAATACAGGCAGTCAATACAAGCCACTTTCTTAACCTCAAATCTCTATATATAGGTTTTACAGCCCACTAATGGCAAGTAATGCCCATCAGTATACAATTGTGCATGTCTTTTGTGGGTGTTCTGTGGTTTTCCTTATCAATGTGAACTGGGCAACCTATTGTTTGAAGTGATCAGTGGTGGCATTTAAAGGGAGGGGGGGGGGGGGGGGGGAGGCACGTACTTTATAATATTGTGCACATACTATTTCTTTCAGTGTTTCCATCACCCATCATAACACCATTGGCCTCGATGAGTTCTCATGTTTTATTTGAGTGATTTACAAAATACATGTACTTGCTGCTGTTATATTCTTTTCTTACTGGCTTTGACATTTCGCTGTAAGATTTACAGTCCCATACTTTAAACCTGTCCTGACTATCGCACATGGAGGTTGACTGTATCATTGATATGTGTGTGTAGTTATCGTTTTGTTTGAGGTGGCAGTTTTGGCCTCACCTTTAAGTTTGGTGCCCCTGTGCATGTGGCCACCAGTACTATTTACAGAACTGATGGCTGCATGTGCAGTGTGATTAACTGTACACATGAGATTTTTAGGTGAGCAGCTAAAATACAGGCAGTCAATACAAGCCACTTTCTTAACCTCAAATCTCTATATATAGATTTTACAGCCCACTAATGCCCATCAGTATACAATTGTGCATGTCTTTTGTGGGTGTTCTGCGGTTTTCCTTATCAATGTGAACTGGGCAGCCTATTGTTTGAAGTGATCTGTGGTGGCATCATCTATAATGTATGTGTGCATTTGGCCACTAGTATTGTTTACAAAGATGCTGTTTACAGAACTAGTGGCTGAGTATGCATATTAGTTCTGTTATTGTTATCAGGTGTGGCCTTATCTGTAAGTTTTGGTGCCCCTGTGCATCACTGCATGAGGCCAACATTACTTTTCACAGAACTGATGGCTGCATGTGCAGTGTGATTAACTGTACACATGAGATTTTTAGGTTAGGCTAAAATACAGGCAGTCAATACAAGCCACTTTTTAAATCTCAAATCTCTATATACACATGTATATAGGTTTTACAGTCCACTAATGCCCATCAGTATACAATTGTGCATGTCTTTTGTGGGTGTTCTGCGGTTTTGTATGTGGGGTGGGGTTGAAAGCGGGGCAGTATGGCACCTGTGTATGTGTATGTACAAAACCTACATTACCCAAAAACATGAATACATAATTTAAATAGTTATTTGGGTTTAACGCCACGCAGGCGACTATGGCCACCCTCATGATGGTTAAATGAATAAGATAAAGCAAGTCAAAGATACCTGGGGCATATGAATGCTAAGTAAAGGATAGATTATGAACATGCACAGATATACATTCTTTTGGTGGGTGTTCTGCGGTTTTGTGTGTGTAACTGGAGTGGGGTTGGGAGCGAGCGGTATGGCACCTAAGACAATGTACATGTATAAGACATTTATTCACCAAGTAAAACGTTATAAGGATTTTTGTGTGGCATGGCGACAGTAAAATACATCCTCACTTGTAGGGCATTCATCATGTCATACACTCAGTTGGCGATCATCCTGTATAGAGCACTAAACGATAGATAATAATAATAATGTACATTTATATAGTGCTTAACTTCCAAATGAATGGTGCTCACAATATTAAACACTAATCAGTCATATGTCACAAATCATGGAATCACGTTGTTCCATGGATGGTGCTGTACTGAGGACAGCTTCTGGACAGAAACTGCACCTGAATCGAGAGGCTCTGGCTTTCAAAGCACGGAACCACCGGCCAGAGGGCAAAAGCTCGAAGAGATCATTGGCTGGGTGCGACAGATCTGACAGAATAGTACTGGTGGCCACATGCACAGAGGCATCATGTTGTATGTTCTTAGCCTGTATGCTGATGTGTATGTACAAAACCTACATTACAAACAAAATAAATAAATAATTTAAATAAATAAGATAAAGTAAGTCTAAGATACCTGGGACATATGCATGCTAGGTAAAGGATAGATTATGAACATACACAGATGTGCATGTCTTTGGGTAGGTGCTCTGCGGTTTTGTGTGTGTATTTGGGTAGGGGTTGGAAGCGGGCGGTATGCCACCTATTGCCATCTAAAATTCTATATATATGTGTATATTTTCTTCTTGTATGCTGATGTGTATGTACAAAACCTGCATTACAAACAAACAAAAGTAAATAAATAAATAATTTAAATAAATAGTTATTTGGGTTTAATGCCGAGCAGGCGACTAATGTCATCTCGTAGCTGTTACATAAATAAGATAAAGTTAAGTCAAGATACATGGGCCATATGAATGCTGAGTAAAGGATAGATTATGAACATGCACAGATGTACTTGTCTTTTAGTGGGTGTTCTGTGGTTGTGGAGTGGGGTTGGGAGTGGGCAGTATTACCATGTATGTGTATGAGAACATCAGCATATGTATAAAACCTACTTTACAAATAAAAATAAATAATAAATTTTAATAAATAAAATAAGATAAATCAAAGATACCTGGGACATGAATACCAAGTAAAGGATATATTATGAACATGCACAGACTTGCATGTCTTTTAATGGGCGTTCTGTGGTTTTGTATGTGGGGTGGGGAGCAGGTGTTATGCGCCTATTACCATATATGTGTACATGTATGTTCTCATCTTGTATGCTGATGTGTATGTGCAAACATACATCACAAACAAACAAATAAGTAAATAAATAAATTTTAAAAAATAATTAATTAATAAATAAAATAAGTCGGGGATACCTGGGACCTATGGATAGATTATGAACATGCACAGATGGCATATTGAAAAATAATTTCCTCTCCTTCGTGGCCACCACCATACCACCAGCGATCATGTACATCAAGGAATTCCTTCCATCCATAATTAAAAGGATAAATAATAAATAAATATGTAAGTGAATACATAAATGAATCAATAATAAATAAATAAATAAAACATGTAATACAATGGAGAGGGCTACTACCTGTATTGTGTCTCATGCAGTACCGATAAAGCTTGATCATAGTGAGGTTTTGTGAGTACTTGAGTGTAGATTGGTTGAATGGGTTGCAAAAACTACAATTTTTATATTTAGGTGTTTAGCTGAGCAAGGTGATTTAGATGGAAAAGGTTCGGAGATGGATTTCACTCTGCCTGGCTTGTGCTTAAGACCAGTCGGATAAGAGTTGCTTGACCAGTTACAAATCCCATCTCCACTAATAACAAAAGAGCAGACCTACACTTAGAGCCGTTAGGCTGGAAAACGGACGAACAACATGCATGTTGTATCCGGACATGAAGTCTGCAGAATGTTGAAGATGGTCGGCAGACACAATGCACAACATGCACGACTAAGGTAGTTTACTTTCGATATGCTTTCCTCCCACAAATGAGACCCGAGTTCTATGGGAAAGGCTGTTTTCAAGACCAGGAAAAATAACGTATTTGACGTTGATAAGATGTACTTCAAAGTTCAAATCCAGAGGGCGGTGCTACCGGACCAGGAGTGTCCGCCTTCTGCGTTTCCTGGTGTGATGAAACTCTATGCTCATGCATAGGGTTCACACAGTAGGTTTAATACGGTACAGTTTTGTTAGCGGTTTGTCTTGTGACAACTATTCCGTGAGGCATGTGGCCCACATGGAATCTTTAAGAAACATTTGGCACGGGAGGTTTTAGCGTGAGTTCAGGCGAACAGAGCTATAGGAACGTCAGTACGGGGCTTTACTGTCAGTGTGGACAGAGACGTGTGTGAGATACCTCAGCGCGTATTCCAAGACTCTAAAACCTAGAATTCAGGTATGTTTCTATACGTATGATTGATGGTTACTGCGCTGAAGATAGGAGTTGCTTCGGTTGCGTAGTGTTGACTGGTTGGTTCAGTTATGTTGGTTTGGAATTCAGTGAGGCAACCAGTTTTTTCTATGTAGTTATTTACGGAGATGGACAACTAAGGAATGTGAGGTGTGTATGCCTAAGTCGTTATGAAGGTAGTACGTGGTTAAGTATAGTCTTTCCCAGGGTATGGGATAACGTATAGCGAGAGTTAGGTTATAGTCTGTTTCAAGGTAGTGACAGAATTATGGGGTGTTACAGAAGTATTTCAGGTTTATGAAGCACATGTGTGTGAGTAAACGTGCAAGTTGTTTGTATCAGCCAGGTTACGTAATGTATCTCATATCATCCAATATGTTGTGTGTTTAGCGAGTGTTATGATTTAGGACCTTATTATTTATTCAGAGTGCTTGTCGGAGAGTGGAGTGACGGACGCCGAGACGTCAGTCACCAGGGACCTATTGTGAGGTCATCTCTTCACTCAGGGAGTGAGCGACTGGTGCCGAGAGGCCCAGGTCACAGTAAGGACTGCGCTACAGAGCGAGGTTCAAGGACGTCCACGGTACGAGAGACGGGACGACTCGGGAGCATACAACAAAGGACTTGCACGCCTAGCCGTGAAAGGACTGAACGTAACCAGGCGAGAACACCAAACAGGTTGGATTGTGAGAGACACCTACCTAACCTGGCATTTACTTTGTGTACGTGACCTACCTAACCTGGCATTTACGTTGTGTATGTGATCTGATGTGCTTGTAGGGGGAAGGTGTAGTGTATGTAAGCTTTTGGGTGATCTTTTTATTGTTTACTTTTATAAACGTCTGCGTTAGAAAGAAAGCCCGCGAATTGTGTTTTACCGCGTGAATGCGCCCGTCTGAGTCAGTGGCGGTGTATGCGTCTGTTGTGTGAGAGTCTGTACGTGCGATTGGGGGAAAGTCTGCGTGCGTTACACCCGGTTTCTTATCACCACTGGAGGAGGATTACGCTCCAGAGGAGAAAGGATCCAAGGCTCAGCCCTCAACCAAGACGTTAGGGTTGGACATGAGAAATCTTTGGTGGGGTGCTTGCCTGCCACCACGGCACTGAATGTAAACACAGAAGTGTTACTAGTGTTTGATGCAGTCTCAGCTGCGCCAGGGCCTTCAACTAGTTTTTTTGCATCCGCAAAGGACAGCCCCGTTCTTTACACACCTGCTGAATCCTGCACTTGGATATCCAACGAGGGCATTTCTTATCCGAAGCCATATGCATCTCCTGGCAGTTCACACTGGGGGTGGTTGTGTGCAGGACTCAGCAGTGTCCGGGCTTTGTGCAATGGGCGCATGAGGACTCTGCCTTGCCATACTTTTGGCACATGAGGGGTAAAGGGAGGTACTTCTTAACTTTCAGGAGTAATAACCTCCCCAGATGGTAGTAGGAGGGGTGGGGTGCCAAACGTCAGGATGATGGTAGGGAGACGGATAGCCTTACCACCTCACTTGGAAGCAAAGCGCTTGACACAAGTCACTCCCTGCGACTTAAGCTTCCGTACATGTTCCTCCTCTGATAGTTCTGCCAAAGCTTGATCTTTTATCACAGCTCTAAAAGAGTTCATCGTTTTGTGGGGTGTGACCTCCACTGGAGTGTCTCCAATGGAAGAGAGCCTTGGTAGCCCACTGGTGTGAGCCCTAGTGCAGCACTCTAACAGCAAATTCACCAGACCTGAGGCGCTGAGCATCAGGCCTGCCAACTCGGCTCCTGAGGGTCTCCCCATCCAGGAAAGGATGCAGCTTGCAAACAGGCTGCTCTTGCACTTTGCTATGGACAACGAGGAAGCGAGGCTAGATGGCCAACACCTGAAGCATCGCTTCCCCCCAGTCCAAGTCACTATCCAGTGCAATGTCAGTAGCTAAGTGCCACTTTTGTCCCATTTTTTTTTTTTTTTTTTGTTGTTGTTGTTTCCTTATTACATTATTGCAGAGATTCATCTTCTGGGGGTCCCCGCCCACCAATGAGCTCCCAGGGTCTTTAGCCGACACACGATGGGGACTGCCTGAAAGACATACTGGGGGGGGGGGGGGGGGGGGGGGGGAGGGTTAAGCCTGATTGTTCCATCTGAGCCACCATGTTCTATCACACTCTTGAATGCAGGGGAATACTGGCCTAAAGCACCTAATCAGCAACAGAGGCTATAGTGTGGTGCTCTGTATATCAACCTGCACATCAACAGTGAGATAGGGCTCAACGTGATGAACTCATTGACTACGCGAATACTCCTAGCCTCCCATTTAAGTAGAAGTCAAGGCCAAAGGGGAGTGTTGGCACCAGTAAGCCACAAACCAAAAGGAACCTCAGCCACCAGGATCCTCTTCTCCCACGACTTGGGTCTCCAAGCACCTCAAACACTTGGGATCCAAAGGACCAAAAACTAATAATTATTTTAAAGGACAAATCCAAAATGCAAGACCTGAGTTAGTACAGATCCTTAACAAGAAAGGCAAAGCCCTTGTGGCTCACATGTATGACCGATCCACACATGTCTGACAATAAGTAAAGGGATGGCTGCTGTACTAACAAAATCCATGTTTTCTCAAAATTTAATCAGTTTTCACACATCTGCGAAACCCCAGTGACCCTTGACCTTTGTGATGAGTTGACTAAATTAGGATACATAGGCAGGTCTTATCATCAGCTACCTTTGTGCCAAATTTGATTGAAAAGTTTGCAAAAATGTTGATAATAACTACAATTATTGGCATTTTATACACATTTGTCAACCTCTTGTGACCCTTGACCTTTCTGAGGGGTCATCCAAATTAGTATGCATAGATAGGTCTTACCATCAGGTATCTCTGTACCAAGTTTGGGTTTGAAGTTGTGAATAGTAATTGAGAAAAACATTTCTTGTTTTAAAAAAAAAAATGGCCATTTTATACCCATTTCCTGATCTCTTGTGACCCTTGTCCTTTCTGAGGGGTCATCCAAATTAGTATGCATAGATAGGTCTTACCATCAGGTATCTCTGTAGCAAGCTTGGGTTTGGAGTTGTGAATAGTAATTGAGAAAAAAACATTCTTGTCAAAATATGGCTATGTTTTTACCTATTTCCTGAGCTCTTGTGACCCTTGGCCTTTCCAAGGGGTCATCCAAATTAGTATGCATAGATAGGTCTTACCATTAGGTATCTCTGTAGCAAGTTTGAGTTTGAAGTTGTGAATAGTATTTGAGAAAAAACATCTTTTATCAAAATACGGCTATTTTGGACCTATTTCCTGAGCTCTTGTGACCCTTGACCTTTGCGAGGGATCAACAAAATTAGTGTGCATATAAAGGTCTTACCATCAGGTATCTTTATACCAAGTGATTTGAAATAGTCTATGTATAACCTGGGCAACATAAAACCAGTATCATTCAGATCATGTCTCAATATGGAGACTGAGGCAAGCTAAAAGACACCCATTTTTAGTATGTGTACATTTTGGGTGAGAATGAGTCAAGAGTGTGAAGGTAAATTTGATCCTGTGCTAATCCTACAAATATGGTAGTTGTGATAGTGACTTTGTTGCTGAGATAGATAAAGAACAAAACAGATAGCACATAATGTCACTTTTCAGAGCCTTCAACCCCATTACTAAGGATCAGAGTTAGATCTGGATCAGAAGTTTCCTGACATACTAAACATAAGTGTTTGTGGTAGAGGGTGAAACAACAAACAGCAACATCATAACTAAAGCCCATCTTAAGTCAGACTATCTTCCTGCTCTACTTAAACATATCCACCAACAGCATGACTGTTGAAATCAACATGCTAACACATCTTTCACAAACCACAAATAATGCATTGTTGTAAAATTGTCAAGCAACAGGACACATGCAAACCAGCCATTTCTCCCTCAGCATATTGTTATCATTTGCTGTTACAAACAGAGCAATATTTGTACCTGAAGACCTTTTGTAACCTTGAACTAGCAATTTCCCCACACAATCTCAAATTTACTTTTAAAACTTTACAAACAGAACATAATGACTTAGTTTAAGGATTGGGCCCTGAAGATTTAGTCGCAGAGCAGTCTGTGCTGTGCTTTTTCGTGCCGACGGTTAGGATTCAAATAACTCATCGGGACTGAGCGTGAGATTATATAGGCTGTTTCAGAATATTGGTGGGAAAATTTGGGAAGGTTAGCAGACAATAAGGAGCACAGAGGTGGGGACTGTATTTCCCATGAAAAAGTTATGACACTCAAAATTCAATTCCATATTAATTTAGATAGTTATTTGGGTTTAACGCCGAGCAGGCAAGTAAGGCCATCTCACGGCGGGATGGGTAAAAAATCTAGCCAGCCAGACTAAAAGAAAGGTCTTAAGACAAGATGACTCTGGGAGAGATGACTCTGGGAGACAACAGAGCAGATAACAGCAGACTCTGGGAGAGAACAGAGCAGATAACAGCAGAGAATGAAATTGGGCGAAGAAGATGGGGATGGATTGGTCACAGTCTGAGAAAGCCAGCTTCCAGTATCACTAGGCAGGCATTGTCATGGAACCCCCAGGGAAAGAGGAAAAGAGGTAGGCCGAGAAACTCCTGGCGTCGAGACCTCCAAGCAGACATCAAGAGACTGGGAACCACCTGGAGTAGAATCGAAGGAGAGGCACAGGACAGGAGTTGCTGGAGGTCTCACATCGACGGCCTATACCCGGGTAGGGGTGACAGGCGTAAGTAAGTAAGTAAGTTAAGACAAGATGTACATATATCTTAAAAATATTTCATGCTAAAATGTCACACAGGTCTTTAAAGGAAACGTCTACAGACTCTCAAAAAGGTCAAAATAATAGAGTTGTCATAGTCTATGAATGCTCAAATCTTATTAAAAATATTGCGCTTTCTCAGAAAACTGCCACACCTGGGGACAGCTGGAGAGACTCGCCCAGGACAGAGACGGCTGGAGGGACCTTGTCGGCGGCCTATGCCCCAGGGGGGGTGATGGGCGTAAGTAAGTCTCAGAAAACTGAACATTTTGTCCGGGGATACATCACGGAACAAAACATTCAAGGAGTCTGCAGTGAAGTGTTTATACCTTGTGTCAATTAGATTGGCACAAGATAACAAAAAGTGTTTAACAGAATACTGCTCGTCACAAGCATAACACCATGGATGCTCCTCCTGTTTTAGTAAATAAGACTGCATTACATACATGTGCCCGACATGGAGCCGAGCAAGGACAGTCTCCTCACAGCGGCTGCCACAGAGATAAGGTAGACCGTCGTACACCTTCCTCGCGCTGGGACCATATGGCGTTGAGGCGCGTCCCCTGGGTGGTGGATAGGGGGTCCCTCGTGAGAGGGGTGCACCGAATGAAATAAGGTGCCGTGAACCAACATGGTCTAAGGGAAGGTGACCCCGACAGAAAACCCCTGGTCCTCCTAGTAAGGGGGTTGGGCATGGGGGTAGCTTCCCCACCCTGCAAAAAAGGAAATAGCTACAAAAACGCCGACGAAAAGACTAACAGTAATTCCTTTCCTGGAGGAGGAAGGTTCTTATACCAGAAGACTTATGACGTCCTGTGGTGAAAGCCGGAAGTCTTCGGAAGCCACAGGACCGAGCCGCCTCTCTCTATCCAGGGACACAACCATGGGCACATGGAACGTCAAGACCATGTACCAGAGCGGCAAGGCCGCACAGATAGCAGCGGAAATGCAAAAGTACAACAACCTTTCCCTGCTAGGTATCAGTGAAGCCAGATGGACGCAGTCTGGCCAGAAAAGGCTGTTAAGTGGGGAGATGATTCTGTATTCAGGTCACGAAGAGGAGAATGCCCCCCATACAGAAGGAGTAGCATTCATGCTGTCACCAGTGGCACAGAGAGCGCTGATGGGCCAAGAATTATCACAGCAGCCTTTATAACCAAAAAAAAGCTCAAGCTGAACGTCATCCAGTGTTATGCGCCCACTAATGACAGTGACGAGGAAGAGAAACAAGAGTTCTACGACCGACTCCAGAGTGCCGTGGACAAATGTGCGGAGCGAGACATCACCATCGTCATGGGCGATTTTAATGCCAAAATAGGGGAGGACAACACCGGATACGAAGAGGTGATGGGGAGACAGGGACTAGGCTCGGAGATGAGTGAGAACGGGGAGAGGTTTGTAGACTTTTGTGCTCTAAACCGACTTGTCATTGGAGGCAGCATCTTCCCGCACAGAAGAATACACAAAGCAACTTGGGTCTCACCTGACCATACAACTGAGAACCAAATAGACCATATCTGCATTAGCAAGAAATTTAGAAGATCCCTTCAAGATGTTCGAGTGAGGAGGGGAGCAGATGTCGCCTCAGACCACCATCTGCTTACCTTAAGAATGAAGCTCAAGCTAAAGAAAAGCCGCACAGAGACAACAAGAAGACAGCGCTATAATGTAGGCCTCCTGAGAGAAACTGGAGTTAGAGAAGAGTTCAAACTGGTGCTGTCCAACCGGTTTCAAGCGCTACAGGAGCTAGTAAATGAAGAGGCAGTCACCACAGAGCAGCAGTGGAAGGCAGTTAGAGAGGCGCTGAACTCAACCTGCAAAGACACTGTAGGGTTCAGGAAACACCATCACAAGGACTGGCTGTCGGCACAGACCTTGAAGAAGATAGAAGTGAGGAAGCAGAAGAAAGCAGTTGTCAACAACAGTCGCATGAGAGCAGCCAAAGAAAGGGCACAGGAGGAATACTCGGAAGCCAACCACGAGGTGAAGAGGAGTATCAGGGCAGACAAGAGGGCCTACACAGACAGCCTGGCAGCAGAGGCAGAAAAGGCAGCAGGCAACATGAAACAGCTCTACGACATTACCAGAAGATTGTCGGGCAAGTATGGCCATACAGAAAGACCAGTAAAAGACAAAGAAGGCAAGCCTATTGCAGACAGAGCAGACCAACTCGACAGATGGGCTGAGTATTTTGAAGAGTTACTGAACAGACCTAGCCCACCCGACCCACCAGACATCCAGCCGGCAGAGACCGACCTACCCATCAGCTGTGACAGACCCAGCCGGGAAGAGATCAGAAAAGCAGTGGCATTTTTGAAGAATGGCAAAGCAGCAGGGCCAGATGGCATCCCAGCGGAGTCTCTGAAAGCAGACCTAGAGACAACAGTGGAGACGCTGTACCCACTGTTTGGAAAGATCTGGGAAGAGGAGGTGATGCCGGCTGACTGGAAGGAGGGGTACCTAATCAAGCTTCCCAAGAAAGGCGACCTCAGCAAGTGTTCCAACTACAGAGGAATCACCTTGCTGTCAGTACCAGGAAAGGTCTTCAACAGGATCATCCTAGAGAGAATGAAGAGCTCCGTTGACCCCCAGCTGAGAGACCAGCAAGCAGGATTCAGGAAGAACCGATCATGTACAGACCAGATCGCCACTCTCCGCATCATCATGGAACAGTCTCTGGAGTGGAGCTCCCCGCTGTACGTCAACTTTGTGGATTATGAGAAAGCATTTGACAGCGTGGACCGAGAGACTCTGTGGTAACTCCTACAACACTACGGTGTACCCACAAAGCTCGTCCGCCTGATCAAGAGCAGCTATGATGGCATGACATGTCGCGTGATCCACGAAGGGCAGTTCACCAGGGAGCTCCAGGTCAGAACTGGTGTCAGGCAGGGGTGTCTGCTGTCTCCGTTCCTCTTCCTACTGGCCATAGACTGGGTCATGAAGATGACCACAGAGCACAGACGAAGTGGAATACAGTGGACACTGTGGACACAGCTTGACGACCTCGATTTTGCAGACGACTTGGCATTACTGTCCCACACTCATCAACAAATGCAGGACAAGACCACGAGGCTTGCTGACATCTCGTCCCAAGTGGGCCTCACCATTCACAAACAGAAAACAAAGACAATGAGGCTGAACGCAACCAGGGAAGAACCAGTCTTGCTTGCTGGCACCCCGTTGGAGGAAGTGGAGTCCTTCACCTATCTTGGGAGCATCATAGACAAAAAAGGCGGCACTGATGCAGATGTCAGAGCACGAATCGGTAAAGCCAGAGCAGCCTTTCTCCAGTTGAAAAAAGTGTGGAGTTCCAAAGAGCTGTCACAACACACCAAAGTCTGGATTTTCAACTCTAATGTAAAAGCAGTTCTCCTATATGGAGCAGAGACTTGGAGATTGACAAAAACCACAGTCAACAGAGTACAGACCTTCATGAACAGTTGCTTTAGAAGAATTTTGAAAATCCACTGGCCAGAGAAGATCAGCAACGTCAGACTCTGGGAGAGAACAGAGCAGATAACAGCAGAGAATGAAATTGGGCGAAGAAGATGGGGATGGATCGGTCACAGTCTGAGAAAGCCAGCTTCCAGTATCACTTGGCAGGCATTGTCATGGAACCCCCAAGGAAAGAGGAAAAGAGGTAGGCCGAGAAACTCCTGGCGTCGAGACCTCCAAGCAGACATCAAGAGACTGGGAACCACCTGGAGTAGAATCGAAGGAGAAGCACAGGACAGGAGTTGCTGGAGGTCTCTCGTCGACGGCCTATACCCGGGTAGGGGTGACATGCATAAGTAAGTCGTACACCTTAGGAAGAGCTTCATGCAGCTTGTAATGTTAGCTTCCTCTTTGTCCCACTCGGACTGCAACTCACGGGCTAGGTCTAAAATCACTGTGAACAGTCTGTGTGTCAGGGACACGGTCGTTGCGGACATAGTTGGCAGCAGAATCTGCAATCCTGTTGCCTTCGATGCCCACATGCCCTGGGACCCCAATAAAAATGATGTCATAATACTCCTTCATCAAGTCTGCATAGAGCTCTCTGATCTGCACCAGCATTGGGTGGTCTGTTCCTGCGCCCTGAAGGGCCTGCAGGGCAGAAAGAGAGTCGGACAGAATCAGGAACTTCCTTTCCCTAGACCGATAAGCATGCTTAAATGCCAGCAGATAAGTGGTCTGGGAGGCGGTGTTTAAATGGGCGTCTAGGATAGTGACAGGACACAGCGACGGCAGCCACTCTCCCATCCTCAGACTTTGACCCATCCGTATAAATACGACAATAGCCAGAAAAACTTGAATGATTGATTGATTGTACATTGCTTAACGTCCCGACAGCAACAAGGCTTTCTCAGGACGTGCCTGCACTGCTTGTGAAAAAAAAACAAAACCAGAACATTGAATGTATGTCGCCAGCCGGTCAAATACGTTAAATAAACCTAACACATGGGGCCTAAATAAAGCTAAGACCATTTAGCAACACACATCCAATATCAAGAGCTACAGGCAGCGCAGACAGTAGGGAGAGTTTTAAAAAGGCAAATACAGGTGAATGGACAAAGGGTAGACAGAAACACATGCCCCAGAATCGAGAGAAAAACCCACCCTGTGGGGCTGACCAGGGTGACCCTGGGAACTAAAAAATACCTAACCCCACCCAAGTCCCCCAGGGCAGACCCGGGTGGGGGAAAAAAACTTGAAAGGAGCTGGGGATGTCCTGAAGGCCCCCAGACATATCCGCAGACCAAGATGGTGATTGATTGATTGTACATTGCTTAACGTCCCGACAGCAACAAGGCTTTCTCAGGACGTGCCTGCACTGCTTGTGAAAAAAAACTAAACAGAAAATTGAATGTATGTCGCCAGCCAGTCAAATACATTAAATAAACCTACAACATGGGGCATAAATAAAGCTAAGACCATTTAGCAACACACATCCAATATCAAGAGCTACAGGCAGTGCAGACAGTAGGGAGAGTTTGAAAAAGGCAAATACAGGTGAATGGACCTCGGGTAGACAGAAACACATGCCCCAGAATAGAGAGAAAAACCCACCCTGTGGGGCTGACCAGGGTGACCCTGGGAACTAAAAAATACCTAACCCCACCCAAGTCCCCCAGGGCAGACCCGGGTGGGGGGAGACCAAGATGGTGAATTGTGTTCAGATGCTGTAGAACAGACTTGGATTGATTGTACATTGCTTAACGTCCCAACAGCAACAAGGCTTTCTCAGGACGTGCCTGCACTGCTTGTGAAAAAAAATAAAATAAACAGAATATTGAATGTATGTCGCCAGCCGGTCAAATACGTTAAATAAACCTAACACATGGGGCCTAAATAAAGCTAAGACCATTTAGCAACACACATCCAATATCAAGAGCTACAGGCAGTGCAGACAGTAGGGAGAGTTTTAAAAAGGCAAATACAGGTGAATGGACAAAGGGTAGACAGAAACACAAGCCCCAGAATAGAGAGAAAAACCCACCCTGTGGGGCTGACCAGGGTGACCCTGGGAACTAAAAAATACCTAACCCCACCCAAGTCCCCCAGGGCAGACCCGGGTGGGGTAGAACAGACTTGGAAGCCGAGCCATATACTACTGAGCCGTAATCCAATTTGAACCGAACAAGGGTCCGGTACAGTCGAACTAAGACAGTGCGGTCTGCACCCCAGTCAGTACGACCAACGACATGAATATCGAGAGCCTTCTGACAAGAGGTTCTAAGGTAATTAATATGATTGTGGAAGATCAGTCTTTTGTCAAAGATGACCCCAGAAACTTTGCCTATACGGCCACCTTAATTGGCACTCCAGCAATGCTCAGGCTAGGTTCTGGAAAAACTTTTGTCTGGTAGTTAATGCACACAGACTGTCTTGGAGGGCAAGAACCTTTTGGGGGGGGCTTGCGGCACATTCATTGAACCATGGTACTCTAGGCTTCCGAGGGACTGATGTGGAAGTTCTAGGGATGGTTTCACCTGCTACGTCCAACAAAATAGAATTAAAACAAGAAACAGGTTCTTCAGCTGACATGACCATCTCTGTAATACAAGACTAACAGAGGGAGGCGAACAGAGGCCAGTAAACTTTCTTGAGATTTCAGCGCCCCACTGGCGAATCCTCCCCACAGCTGACCGATGACAGGACTACTGGGAAGTGGTCACTACCACACAGGTCATCGTGTACCTTCCAGTCAAAGTCCAGCATGGGAGAAGGATCACACACAGTGAGGTCTAGGTGGGTCAAATGGTTGTTGTGATGCGTCTAGTGTGGTAGTGTAGCGTCTGTGCTTGTCGCTCTCGCTTTCAGCTCCTAACCGCTGGCTAGCAGTTTTGCGAAAAGGGGAGCAGAACATGTCAGTCTCTCCCTGCCAGTACACAGCCTCTCCAACAACAAGCCTCATGTAGTGCCTCCTCGTGGTGACTCATGGTAACCGAGCACCTTACGGACTCAGGCTGAACTACAGAGGACTCGGAGGAGATCTGGCCCCCAGACATGCGGCATGCAGGCCCATCGATGTGTGGACAAGCCCTGATGCCCATGAACCAGATCCCCAGCTATGGGTAAATAGCCCCACTGCCTTGTGGGTGCCTTGGGAGAGGCAAAGGCTAGGGGAGCAAACCCTATACAAATCCGGGCAGGGATGCTCGATAGCCTTGGTTGGCAGATCTCCTTCGAGAAGGAAAACTCCGAGGAAAAACCTGAGTAGATGGGACCCATAAGCCTTGGTCGGCAATCCATCTAGGAGAAGGATACTCCAAAACTAAACCATCCTGTGCTCCCAGGAAAGGCCTTTTGACCAGGAGCTAAGGGTGAGGTCTCTCTCTCTTGGCTTGACTTCGCGAACGAAGATTTTATAGGAGTTGCCCACGACGTCTGCAGGCTTGTTCGTGGCTGCGGAGGCCAATCCGAGACAGGCAGGTTCGACCGCAGTGGCTGCAGGGGAAGGTCTGGCCAGGGTTCTGAGCTGCGGCATCTCTGTTTTTTCTCCTGAGCCGCTTGTCCTTAAGGCTAGCTCTGCGAGAGTCCTCAAAGGAGACAGCTGCCTTGTAAATGGTGGAGCGCCAGGTGTCACGGTCCGCAGCAAGCGAAGACCACTGGTGGTGGTCGATTTGGCAGGCACTAAGTGACTTCTTGAGACAGTCTTTGTATCTCTTCTTTGGTGCCCCTCTGTCACGGTGTCCAGTAGCAAGCTCGCCGAACAGGGTGATCTTTGGTAGGCGATGATCCTCCATCCTGGAGACATGCCCCGCCCAGCGGAGCTGTGTCCGCAGCAGCAAAGCCTCGATGCTCACAGTTTCAGCCTGTTCAAGGACCTCGACGTTGGTGACATAGTCACTCCAGTGAATGCCCAGGATGGTACGCAGGCAGCGCTGGTGGAAGCGTTCGAGGAGTCGTAGTTGGCTGCGGTAGAGGGCCCAGGACTCGGAACCATACAGCAGGGTGGTGAGGACCACAGCTCTGTACACGCTGATCTTGGTGCCTGTTTTCAGCTGTTGATTGTGCCACACCCGCTTGAAAAGTCGCCCGAAAGCACTGTTCGCTTTTGCCAGCCTGCTGTCAAGCTCCTTGTCCAGCTTGGCGTCCGACGTGATAATGCAGCCAAGGTAAGTAAACTGGTGCACTGACTTTAGTTCAGACTCGCCAATGGTGATGTGAGGAGGGCGATACACTGTCTTGGGTGCCGGCTGATGGAGGACCTCTGTCTTTTTCAGACTGACCTCGAGTCCAAAGAGCTGGGCAGCATCTGCGAAGCAAGACGTGATGCGCTGCAGGGCTCTCTCTGTGTGTGCAACGAGGGCAGCATCATCAGCAAAAAGCAGCTCACGAATCAGTTGGTCTAGGGTTTTCGTGTGGGCCTGCAGTCGTCTGAGGTTAAACAGGCTGCCATCGAGACGATACCTGATGTACACTGCATCGTCATCATCGAGGTCCACTGTGGCCTGCTTCAACATCATGCTAAAAAAGATGGTGAAGAGGGTCGGTGCCAGCACGCAGCCCTGCTTTACGCCGTTGAGAATAGGGAATGGTTCTGAGAGGTCATTGTTGAGTCTGACCTGGCCTTGCTGGTCCTCGTGTAGCTGGACAATCATGTTGAGGAACTTTGGGGGACAGCCAAGTCGCTCCAGGATCTGCCACATGCCTTGCCTGCTCACAGTGTCGAACGCTTTTGTTAGGTCGACAAATGTTACGTACAGCCCTTTGTTCTGCTCGCGGCACTTCTCCTGTAGCTGTCTCAGCACAAAGACCATATCGGTGGTGCTCCTGTTTGCTCTGAAGCCACACTGGCCCTCTGGGAGTTGGTCTTCAGCGATGGCAGGTACCAGCCGATTCAGGAGCAGCCTTGCAAGGATTTTCCCAGCAATGGACAGCAGGGTAATTCCCCGATAGTTGGAACAGTCAGACTTCTCGCCTTTGTTCTTGTACAGGGTGATAACGACTGCGTCATGGAGATCTTTTGGTAGTGTTCCTTCCTCCCAGCAGCAGAGAAAGAGGTCATGGAGCTTGTTGTGCAGTGCTGTGCCTCCATGTTTCCAGATCTCTGGCGGTATTCCATCAATGCCTGCTGCTTTGCCACTCTTGAGCTGGTGGATGGCTGTGAGGGTCTCTTCAGCGGTGGGCGGTTCGTCCAATTCAACCTTTACTGGGAGGTGTGGGATTTGTAGGACGGCTGCTTCTTGAACAGTGCGCTCAGCGCTGAAGAGGCTCTGAAAGTATTCCGACCAGCGGTTCAAGATGGAGGTATTATCTGTGAGGAGTGCCTGGCCATCAGCGCTTCGCAGAGGACTTTGTACCAGGTGCCTGGGGCCATACACTGCTTTCAGTGCTTCGTAGAAGCCCCTGTAGTCACCATTGTCAGCACAAAGCTGGGTCCTCTGTGCAAGTCTGGTCCACCACTCATTCTGGAGATCTCTGAGCTTGCGCTGGAGACTGCTGCAGACGAGGCGGAAGGCAGACTTCTTCACAGGGCAGGAAGGCTGGGCTAGGTGGGCCTGATGGGCGGCTCTTTTTTTTGCTAGGTGTTCCTGGATCTCTACATCGTTTTCGTCAAACCAGTCTTTGTTCTTCTTTCTGGCGAAACCCAAGACTTCTGCAGAGGATTTTGCAATAGCAGTTTTCAGTTGTTCCCAAAGTGTTTCAGGGGAGGAGTCTACTGGGTCCGCTGTGTCTTTGAGCCTGCGCTGTAAATCTGTCTGAAAGGCAGCTTTCACATCGTCACGCTGAAGGCTGGCAACATCAAGCTTTTTCTTGGGGGGCCCCCATTTCTTGGGTTTTGGCTTGAAGTGGAGCCTGAGTTTGCAGCGGACAAGGCGGTGGTCAGTGTGGCACTCTGCGCTGGGCATCACTCTGGTGAGGAGGATGTGGGCAGTGGGCAGATGTTCACATCTGCACGGGACATAGACGACCCCGCCCTCCACGAGTCGCCTGCTGCCTTGCAGGCCTGGCCGCTTGGCTGCGGAAAGGCTAAGGGAGGAAACCCCTGACATCAAAGCCCCCGTGTCTCCGGGGAAGGCTTTTGAGCCAGAGACTAGGACAAGGACAGTCTGATATAAAACCTACAACCCGAGGACCTCGATGCCATCGTCCCAGCTTGCTAGGCCATGGCAGATGAACCAAGGGTTTAAAGGGTGGGGCCAGTACTGCGCACACTGCACTCCACCAAAAAGCTCCACCGCGCAGGCTTTAGGAAACGTCCACGGACCATGACACTGACCATTCCAAGTCCTGTAGCGACGGGCGAGGGGCGAAACGGCAGGTGAAAGATGTCACTGGAAGCCGCAGTCTCAAACCTGCATGCAGGCGGTTCAGGATATTGGTCGCCTGATGTTGACCTGGGGATGACAACATCACTCGGCACACCCTGAACGACCAAGCAGCCTTCTCTAGGGACAGCACTGCTTGCTCCACACGGAGAGGGGCCTAGAAAAGGTGGCCTAACCAAAGCTCGTCCCCTCGCAACCCCAGTTGGCTAGCCGCGGTCAACGGGCATCTTCTCCTGCGGTCAAAAAACAAGAAAGAATAACGGATCCACTCTCATGACGACCACGACCGGACTCAACGTAGCATGCTGGAACGTCCGAACCATGCTCGACAAAGCAGACAGCGGACGCCCTGAACGTCGCTCCGCCCTCATTGCCCATGAATTGCGGAGGTTAAACATCGACATCGCCGCGCTCAGCGAAGTACGCCTTCCGGACGACGGCAGCCTCCAAGAACTTGGTGCTGAGTACACCCTCTACTGGTCAGGCAGGCCTGCATCAGAAAGACGGCTTTCAGGCGTGGGTTTCATGGTCAAGACATCCATTGCGACTAAGCTGGAAAACCTACCAACGGGCCACTCAGACCGCATCATGTCCATGCGCCTCCCACTGAGACACCAGCAGCACGTCACCCTTCTCAGTGTGTACTCCCCAACCCTCCTGGCAGAGCCTGCTGAAAAGGACAAGTTTTACACTGACCTGCGCAGCCTCCTACAGAGTACCCCTGCAGACGACAAAGTCATCATCCTTGGCGACTTCAACGCCAGAGTGGGCCAGGACTCTGAAGCCTGGAAAGGAGTCCTCGGCAAGCATGGCGTGGGGAACTGCAATGACAATGGCCGCCTACTATTGGAGTTCTGTGCGGAGCAGCAACTGGTCATCACCAACACTACTTTTCAGCAAAAGGACAGTCGAAAGACCACCTGGATGCATCCTCGCTCCAAGCACTGGCACCTTATCGACTATGTCCTAGTGCGTCAGAGGGACCGCAGTGACATCCTCCTAAGGGTGAGGTAACCCCGACAGAAACCCCGAGTGCTGAAGACGGAGGTACTGGGCTGCACAGCGCACTCTAATAAACCACAGTACCATGCATATACAGCCATAGACGGCGTTCGAGAAGAAGAAGTGAGGTCTAGAACAGAACTAGATCCTGAACCTGGGTTAGAGTACGTAGGTGAGCCATCATTAAAGACACATAGGTTAAGTTGAGAGAAAACATCTTCTAACATCTGACCTCTGCCATCATAGTGGTCACTACCCAAAAGGTGAGCGTGACCGTTAAAATCCCCCATGAGAATAAAGGGAGGGGGCAGATGATCTACTAAGTTAAAAATATCATTACTACAGACCCGCAGGGATGGTGGCAGGTAAACACTGCATATGGTTATGGTCCTCTTCCAAGGTAACCAGAGCTGCGACAGCCTGAAAACAGGTCTCAATGCTAACGGGGCTACATAAAATTTGGCTACTAATGAGAAGAGCCCGAGCGCCTCTGCGAATCAGAGCTTTTATGTATGGAGTTAAAACCATTAAACGACACAGGGTCAGAAGTCTTCAGGTAAGTCTCCTGAAGAGATATTACTGAGGGGTTATAGAACTTGACTAAAAGACGTAATTCCTCAAAGTTAGCTTGAAAACCACTACAATTCCACTGAAGCAGGGAGTACATGATTAAGTCTTAGCTGGGGGTGAAGAGTTCCCTCCCCCCCCCCCCCCCCCCCACCCATTTTTCCTTAGGAGTTGAAGAAACAGAGGGGTGCCAGCTCCCGGGCCTCCTCTGGTTCTTCAGAGATGAAGGGAGTGGAGATGCTGCAAGTGCAAGCCCAGCAACGACAACTTCCACTCCCTCCATCTGCTCCTCCAATGCAGCATATTTGTTTTGAAGGGGGACATCAGTGTTCCCCTTCAGGGCCCATGCGCACAGCGGTCCCGTAGCTTTTTTAGACTTCTGGTCCTGGGCAGCATTCCTGCCACTAGAGTTAGCGGCCTTAGAAGGTTGACCAGAGCCAGAAGACTTTGGAGTAGACATTCTGACAGGCTTGGGTGTGGGCTGAGGCTTAGGGGCAACAGAAGGCGGCACTACCAGACCGGCAGTGTCCGCTTTCTGCATTCCCTGCCTCCTCGTCACCACCAGAGGAGGGCTACACTTTAGGGGCGAGAGGAGCTGAGGCTCCGCCCCCAACTAAGAAGTTGGGGTTTGACAAGAGAAGTCTTTGGTGGGGCGCTTGACTGCCACCGCAGCACTAAAAGTATACACAGAGGTGTTAAGAGTTTGGGGCAGCCAGAGCTGCACCAGGGCCATCGAACAGCTTTTTTGCGTCCACAAAAGATAGCCACTTCTCCACGCGCACCTGCTGATCCTGCACTCGGATATCCAACGAGGGCATTTCTTGTCCGAAGCCACATGCGCCTCCTGGCAATTCACACACAGGGGGGTGGCTGTGCAGGACTCAGCAGAGTGTCCGGGCTTAGTGCAACGGGCACATGAAGCCTCTGCCTGGCGGCATGTCTTCTGCCCATGGCCATACTTTTGGCACTTAAAGCACGGGAGGGGGAGAGGGACGTACATTTTTACTTTCAAGGAGTAGTAACCTCCCCAGATGGTAGTCAGAGGGGATGCCAAACGTCAGGATGATGGTAGGGAGACAAATCTCCCCACCACCTCGCTTGGAAGCGAAGCTCCTGATGTAAATCACCCCCTGAGACTTAAGGTTCTGTACAAGTTCATCTTCCGACAGTTCCGCCAAAGCTTGATCTTTGATTACGCCTCTTGACGAATTTATAGTTTTGTGGGGTGTGACTTCCACTGCAGTGTCTCCGTTGAAAGAGAGCCTCAGTAGCCCGCTGGAGTGTACCCGGGTATGGCACTAAACCAGCAAGTCACCAGACTTGAGGCACTGGGCATCAGGCCTGCCAACACGGCTCCTGAGGGTCTCCCCCACCAGAAAAGGATGTAGCTTGGAAACAGGTTTCTCCTTCACCTTGTTATGGACAATGAGGAAGTGAGGCCATATGGCCGACGCCTGAGGCATCACTTCCTCACAGTCTGAGTCACTGTCATGTTCAATGTCGGTGGCTATGTGCCGCTTCTGTGCCAGTTTTGGTTGTTGTTTTCTTTCCATATTATAAAAGTAGAGATATTCATCCCCCGGGGGTCCCCGCCCGCCACCGAGCCCAACAAGGGAAAGTGCAACTGTCAGCGGGTCTCCACCCGACGCACAATGGAGACTGCCCGAAAGATATACTCAAGGGGGTAAGCCCGATTGAACCGTCTGAGCCACCGCCTTCTATCACACCGTTGAATGCAGGGGAATACTGGCGTAAAGCACCTAATCAGCAGCAGAGGCTATAGCAGGGTGCTCCGTATAACAACCCGCATGTCAACAGGGGGATAGGGCTCGACGTGACAAGAGCCGATTGACTAGGCCGGTACGACTAGCCTCCCGTTTAGGCAGAAGTCAAGGCCAAAGTGGAGTGTTTCAGCCACCAGGATCCTCTTCTCCCCTGACACGGGTCTCCAAGCACGGCAAACACTTGGGATCCAAAGGACCAAAAGCTCACGAGTATTTTTAAGGACCAATCCAACATGGTAGGACCTGGGCTAGCACAGCTCCTTAAAAACCAGACCAGTGAAAAAGACTGAACAACATATCTGCTGACATCAAGTCCTAATCCGGGACAAAGATGGCACCCCTTTGCTAGCCCACTCAGTGAATGAGGAGACTACCCACCCATGCCACGTGGAGGCCGGTGCCGAGTGGGCTAGCGGCCTTAGAAGGCTGACCAGAGCAAGAAGCCTTTGTAGTAGACAGACTGACAGGCTTGGGTAGGGGCGGAGGCTTAGTGGCAGCAGAAGGCGGCGCTACTGGACCAGAAGCGTCCGCCTTCTGCGTTCCCTGGCTCCTCATCACCACTGTAGGAGGGTTACTCTCCAGGGACGAGGAGGCAAGGCTCCACCCCCAACCAGGAAGTTGGGGTTTGACATGACAAGTCTTTGGTGGGGTGCATGCCTGCCACTGAAGCACTGAAAGTAAAGACAGAGGTGCTACTGTTTGAGGCAGCCTCAGCTGCACCAGGGCCTTTAACCAGTATTTTTTGCGTCTGCAAAGGACAGCCCCTTCTCCACACGCACCTGCTGAATCTTGCACTCGGAGTATAGTATAGTATTATAGTAGTAGAGATATTCATCCCCCGGGGGTCCCCACCCACCACCGAGCCCAACAACCAACGCACGATGGAGACTGCCCAAAAGATATACTCAGGGGGTTAAGCCTGATTGAACAGTATGAGCCATCGCCTTCTATCACATTGCTGCAGGGAAATACTGGCGTAAAGCACCTAATCAGCAGCAGAGGCTACAGCATGGTGCTCCGTATATCAAACTGCATGTCAACAGTAGGATATCAACCCGCATGTCAACAGTGGGATAGGGCTCAACGTGACAAGAGCTGATTGACTAGGCCGGTACTCCTAGCCTCCCGTTTAAGTAGAAGTCAAGACCAAAGTGGAGTGTTTCAGCCGTCAGTATTCTCTTCCGACACGGGTCTCCAAGCACGGCAAACACTTCGGATTGATTGATTGATTGTACATTGCTTAACGTCCAGACAGCAACAAGGCTTTCTCAGGACGTGCCTGCACTGCTTGTGAAAAAAAAAAAAAAACTAAACAGAACATTGAATGTATGTCGCCAGCCGGTCAAATACATGAAATAAACCTAACACATGGGGCCTAAATAAAGCTAAGACCATTTAGCAACACACATCCAATATCAAGAGCTACAGGCAGTGCAGACAGTAGGGAGAGTTTTAAAAAGGCAAATACAGGTGAATGGACAAAGGGTAGACAGAAACACATGCCCCAGAATAGAGAGAAAAACCCACCCTGTGGGGCTGACCAGGGTGACCCTGGGAACTAAAAAATACCTAACCCCACCCAAGTCTCCCAGGGCAGACCCGGGTGGGGGGCAAACACTTCGGATGCAAAGGACCAAAAACTGATGAGTAATTGTAAGGACCAACCTAACATGGTAAGACCTGGGTTAGCACAGCTCCTTAAAAACTGGAATAGTGAAAAAGATTGAACATATCTGCTGACGTCAAGTCCTAATTCTGGACAAAGATGGCACCCCTTCTTGTGTCAAAATGGTTGTTGTGATGCGTCTAGTGTGTGGTAGCACAATGGTAGTGCTTGTCACTTCTCGCTCTCAGCTTCCACCGCTGGCTAGCAGTATTGCGAAAAGGAGGGCAGAATGCGTCAGTCTCTCTCTGCCAGTACATAGCCTCTCCAACAACAAGCCTCATGTAGTGCCTCCTCGCGGCGACACACGGTAACTGAGCACCTCACGGACTCGGGCTGAACTACAGGGGACTCGGAGGTCTGGCCCCCAGACATGTGGCATTCAGGCCCACCGGTGTGTGGATAGGCCCTGATGCCCGTGAACCTGACTCCCAACTATGGGCAAATAGCCCCACTGCCTTGTGGGTGCCTCGGGAGAGGCAAAGGCTAGGGGAGCAAACCCCGACAGAAAACTAAGTCAGAGTGTCGCTGACTATGCCATCTGATATAGTGTGGAAACCCGTCAGGGAAATGAGCCCACATGCAACCCTCATGGATTATGCCTCAGTATTGATATTAATCTTGACATCTGAGGCAGAAACTCGGGAAAGAAGAAGAAGAAGGCACCCCTTCGCTAGCCAACTCAGTCAGTGACTGAGGAGACTACCCACCCATGCCACGTGGAGGCCGGTGCAATGGTGGGCAATTTCATATTAAAAGGTACAGACATGAGACATAAATTCAAAACACAATGCCACATCCCATGGTATTCTTCTGTTGATATCACCTTTATTTCCGTTATTTTACTGCACAAAAAGTTAGCATGGTGTACATAACCATTTACACTGTCACAAAAGATTACTAATGTATATATTTCCACAGCAATATTGAAACGCTCATGAAAAATGCACATTGGCAAAACTGTTCAATAATCTTATCAGTTCGAGTGAAAGCAAAGTTTTCGGATCACAAAAGAACCAAACATTCTTAGGAAGAAGAAAATGTACATACCAAACTTGAGCTATCCTCTTTGTCACAGTACAGATCAGCAAATATTTGTCATAATTTGTATGTACAGTTGGATGATTTGGAACTCATGATATTTAGTACAGTAATGTAAAACACAAAGACATCTCTTCCTCAACAGAAAAAAAAATCCTTTCATGATGATGTGCACATAAATTCAAAACACTGAAGACAATGCTAGAGTGCCAGAATTTACATAAAGTTATGCACATCTCTCATGCGCAAAATTCTACGCATAACGATGGATATCTGGGTTAAGATTTATTTCTGCAAAATACCTCAAAACGATGTAAGATCTGTCAAGCACTATGTTACAGTCTCATTATCAAACGCTTAAGTCAAAAATGGACAAGTCGAAAAACGTTCAAGTCAAATGAAAATAAACTCCACCCATATGCATAAATTTTCAGAATGAACCCTGAATGCAGTTGGTACTTGATGAAATTCAACTATTTTGTGTACAATATCAATTGCTTTCATTCTAACGCTTAGTGATTGAGTCCATTTAAACAGATTCATCAGTGTATTGTGTACATGTACGTACTTTTCACAACAGACATTTCGGGTACCTCGATAAAATCTTTTTGAGGGGTAATATTCCACACTATGAAAACATCAGAAACTTGGGCCGATACTTTGAAAATACATTTCCAAGTCAAAAACTTTCATCAAGAACAACAATATGAAGAAGTTCATAGTTCTGGCAACAAAACAGCAGGGGAAAAAAGTTTTTTTGGGCATAGGTTCTTCACACAAGATGATTTACCAAAGAAAATTACTTTAATTCTTCCTTGTCTTGTGACATTTTTGCATCAGTCTTGGTGTGCAGACAGCTTTGGTGGGAATGAATAACCCACGAGTGGAAAAATGTAAAAGTAAATCATCAAGTTCCAAATTTTTCCGCTTCAAAAAGTAGTATATAACATGCTGTTTACAACAGAATGCACGACATTGCTTCTTGTCCTCTGAATGGTAAAAAAAAATTATTTTATAAACTCTGATAGCAAACTAGCCAGGACCAGGTATGAATTAATTCTTCTTTTTTTTTTGTCACTCGTTATTGTGAATACAGACCGACAATTTTGTTGTGATGCTCCTATTTTCTTACTACACTGAGCTACGTACACTTCAGTCAGAAAAATTAAATCACATGTTTTAAGCAACACAATTTCAAAACCGAACTCTTTTCAGAGATTATGGACTCTTGCTGTTCTGCTACAATCAAAAGCAATGTGGTAGGTACGCAATTTTTGTTGCTATTGGCAGATAAATCAGCTTACCATGCCGAAAATGCAAAAGAAAAGACAATTCATGAAGTAATAAAAAGTTTTGGAACAAGAAAAAAAATCACTGCAAAACTTTTAACTTTCGGCTGAAAGAAGCAGTCATTAAACTTTGACAAGTCTAAAGTACTTTAATACATGTATCATTGTGCAAAAAACGGGCCTTCCACAGTATATAAACCAAGGCCATATGACCCATTCTCAAAAGGTGAACACCAAAATGTGACACAAACCAAATTATTAATGTTTTGAAACTTCACCATTTAATGTCTGTGGCATGTTTTGTCATTCCAGTTTTCAAAGTGTTCTCAAAAATAATCTCAAATTCTATAGTGCTTTCAGAGCCCTTCAAATGGCCAAAAATGGCTAAAAATCTGAGGTGATCGAAGCTTACTGATGACAGTTAGTTAATGGTGTTTAACGCTGAGCCTGTGTCTAAGGCCATCTCACGGCGGGATGGGTAAAAATCTGGTCAGCCAAACTAAAAGCAAGGTCATAAGACAAGATGTAAATATATCTTTAAAATAAGTCAGGCTAAAATGTCGCACAAGTCTTTAAAAGAAATGTCTACAGACTCTCAAAAAGGGCAAAATAGTGAAATTCACATAGTCTATGAATGCTGAGATCTTGTTAAAAATATTGCATTCTCTCAAGAAATTGAAGATTTTGTCCGGGGGAACATCCCGGAACAAAACCTTCAAGGAGTTTGCTGTGAAGTGTTTATATCTGGTGTCAATTAGATCGGTGTCAATTAGATACAGCAAAAAGTGTCGAACAGAAAACTGCTCCACACAGGCATGCTCATCCTGTTTTAGTAAGTAAGAGTGCATAACATACGTGTGCCCAATGTGGAGCCGAGTAAGTTCTGTGATCTTTGATTACGAGTGTCTGAGGCGCTGGACATCAGGCCTGCCAACATGGCTCCTGAGGGTCTCCCCCACCAGAAAAGGATGCAGCTTGGAAACAGGTTTCTCCTTCACCTTGCTATGGACAATGAGGAAGCGAGGCCATATGGCTGACGCCTGAGGCATCGCTTCCTCACAGTCCGAGTCACTGTCATGTTCAAAGTCGGTGGCTATGTCAATGTGCCGCTTCTGTGCCAGGTTTTTTTTTTTTTTTTTTTCCATATTAGAATAGTAGAAACATTCATCACCCGGGGGTCCCCGCCCGTCACCGAGCCCAACAAGGGAAAGTGCAAATGTCGGCGAGTCTCCACCCGACGCACAATGGAGACTGCCCGAAAGATATACTCAAGGGGGTAAGCCCGATTGAACCGTTTGAGCCACCGCCTTCTATCACACTGTTGAATGCAGGTGAATACTGGTGTTAAGCACCTACTCAGCAGCAGAGGCTATAGCATGGTGCTCCGTATAGCAACCCGCATGTCAACAGTGGGATAGGGCTCCAACGTGACAAGAGCCGATTGACTAGGCCGGTATGACTAGCCTCCCGTTTGGGTAGAAGTCAAGGCCAAAGTGGAGTGTTGGCACCAGTGAGCCGCAACCCAAAGGGAACCTCAGCCACCAGGATCCTCTTCTCCCCCAACACGGGTCTTCAAGCACGGCAAACATTTGGCATCCAAAGGACCAAAAGCTCACAAGTATTTTTAAGGACCAATCCAGCATGGTAGGACCTGGGTTAGCACAGCTCCTTAAAAACCGGACCAGTGAAAAAGACTGAACAACATATCTGCTGACATCAAGTCCTAATCCTGGACAAAGATGGCACTCCTTTGCTAGCTCACTCAGTCAGTGACTGAGGAGACTACCCACCCACACCACGTGGAGGCCGGTGCCTAGTGGGCATTACTGATGACAGGAAATATTATCTAGTACAACAAAAATAAGCATATTATGTGTGCATCTTTTAATATTACCACAAAAAAATAATATTATGATTAAAATAATACTGAAAAATTGTACACACATGCTTACTAAGATGCATTTTGAAAGAAATGTGTCATCAGTAACCTCCAAATATTCAGTTTCCGATTTTTTTTACGCCACATTAAGCAAAATCGCCTCAGCAATTAAAACACACCGGAATTGGCATTTATTTGCAGATGCACAAAAATAGGAATATAAATCAAGAAATTTTATACTTTCAAACTTGAAAACTAATTTTCATGTGAGTTGTGACCATCACATCTGCAACATACACTGAAATTTGTGTAAAACCCACTGTCAGAAATGAAAGCTATGAACAGATACACCAATACCAAGATCGCCAGAGTTGACAAGTTCATAAGCATAAAGTTCTGTGTGTGCCACTACTGTCAAATTGCCAAGTGCACGTTCAGAAAGAGTTTGGACATCATTCTGTCACAGACTGTTCCTGTCGTTCGCAAATTTCTCTTTTGATTACACACAACACCATGCTCAGAACTGGTTCCTTGTTATTTGCTAAAATGATATGACCGTCACAAAGTCAAATGCTGTAGGTCATATTACATAGTCAAATTTGGCCAGTTCAGGCAGTAAGAGGACCGGTGTTTTTTAAAATAATTTTTGCCTTGTTTGAAAATTTGTATTAGGGCTGAATGTTGAAATTTGCTGGAAATTTCTGGTTAGATGAGAGGAGACATGTTTGGTGCTTTGATTCATACCATCCTGAGCTTATCCAGTAGAGAATTGTGGACCTATGTTGAGTTGCCTTTGACGTAGTGATTTGACGGGCACGCTGATTTCAGCTGTGCTTGGGTGTGGGGTTGGTAAGGAATCAAGTTCATAGCCAAGAAATGAGACTGTCAATGTGCTGTTTTTATTGTTATTTTGTGCATGGCAAATGTGCAGCTGGTGGGCAGTAGTGTATTTTAGGGGATTGAAATATTAGGGGATGCCTGGGATTGACTATGGCTAAGAGACTGGACAGTACAGAAACGGCACTGTGTACCGTGGCCTGTAGAAAGATTCTACATAAATTTCTTCATTAACCTTTAAGCTACTAACTTATTTTCCTACAAATTGCCCTGTGTCCCTAACTTTTTTCATTCAAACCAAGTAAAAATGGGGTACATAATTCAAACTGTAAGTATGATGTTAATTCTGCTTCAAAATGTACCAAATTTTGACATGATGTTGGAAAATACATACAGTATATATCATACTTTTGTCATTTTAAGTGTCTGTGTGCCACAGACTTTGTTTACCTGTCATATACCTCAGTTAAACCATACCTCTGTCAGAAATTCAATCCAGAAAACAACAAAACTGGTTAGAAACATACCAGTGGCAGTCAGGAAGTCACCACACGTAACCACTCTAATCATTCCATGATACTGATCACGCACATATATCTCATGACATACCCGCAGGTGACAAACAAGTCAGGTAGGTTTCAGAACTGTATTCAGTTTTAAAGTTTCTGACGTAATTCCATCTGAAGAAAATAAGAGAAAAATATTGTTAAATGTCAAAGAAACTCAACATAGGTCTAAACCATCACATGGCCAGTACTACACAGGTCAGAGTCATCTGTCGCATTACACAGGTATGTACAGGTAGCTCCGCTTCATCGTCGATATCGGACTCAAAATTGGTAAGATCTTCAATGTGCACTGAACTGAAGCTGAAGTCCGATTCAGAGTCATCTTCTCTGACAGAATTTGAACAAATATCATCAGTAATGCTGGTGGGTCAAATTGTTGTTGTGATGCAATAATAATAATAATGAGTACTTGTATAGCGCCTAACCTCAGATTAGAGCTCTAGGCGCTTAACAAAAACTAATGTACAAAAAATAACTAATTACAAAAATGGAATTAACAAAAGTACAAAAACAAAATACAACGCACTCTGTAAACAAGCTATAAAGTCACCATTCAAAAGTGCTACGCTCATGGACTCATACTGGCATTCACACACACACCCACACACACACTACTTCTATAAATAGATAGAGATGACTTTAACATGACAGGTGTGTGACAAAGTCATTTGTAGCTGACAGAAAACATATGGGTCTTTAGGGCACGCTTGAATGCCTCTCTCGAATCCACGTATCTCAGTTCGCGTGGGAGATCATTCCAAACAACTGGGCTCTGGTATCTGAATGACCTCTCACCAAACGACTTTGTTTTGACAAGAGGGATACGTAAAACTCGAGAGTCGGCAGCAGAGCGCAAATTCTGTCTCAAGGGCGTATACAGCTGGAGAAGAGAGGCAAGGTAGTGTGGGCAGGAACAGGTAATACAACTGTGAGTCATGCATGAAATTTTGTACTGAATCCTAGCCGTTACAGGTAACCAGTGTAGGGCAGACAGATGGGGTGTGATATGATCTGATCTAGGGACTCTAAGAATCAACCTAGCAGCTGAGTTTTGAATTTTCTGGAGTTTGCCAATCAGACACTGGGAACAGCCAGCCAAAAGAGCATTGCAATAGTCTAATTTAGACAAAACAAAAGCGCAGACAAGTACTTTAGTTGCTTCAGGTGTCAGATAGTGGCGGACTGAAGCAATACGTCGCAGTTCAGTATAGGCGGATCTGCAAGCGTTGTTCACATGAAGGCGCATGGACAGGCTACTATCAAGTGTGACACCCAGATTTTTTACATGGGGGGAGAAGGGGACAGTGGCACCACAGATTTGTAATGACGGGGGGAGTGTCAGCGTCTTCGTCAACCTCAGGGAAGCAATTATCATGGCCTCAGTTTTTCCGTCATTCAACTGTAATTTGTTTGAAGTCATCCACATCTTAGTATCCAAGACGCACTCCTGAAGGATCTCGATTGTGTCCATAATCTGATCAGGTGAACATGAGTCATGGAGTTGAGTATCATCTGCAAATGCATGATGTGATATAGAGAAACGGTTAAAGACACTGGCCAGTGGCTGAACATACAGGGTAAAGAGGACTGGTCCAAGAACTGAACCTTGTGGGACGCCAAAGCGCACGGTGGATGGGCTGGATAGTTTATCATTAACAACTATGCACTGAGTTCTGTCAGTCAGATATGATCTAAACCACGATAAAGCAGTTTCATGAATGCCATACACAGAATAGAGACGTTGTAGCAAAATGTCATGGTCAATCGTATCAAAGGCAGCAGATAGGTCTAACAGTGAGAGAACAGATACTTTGCCATCATCAAGAGCCTCGAGGAGGTCATTAAGAATTTTTGCAAGCGCAGTTTCAGTGGAATGACCTGCACGGTAAGCAGACTGATTGGGACTAAGAAGATGATTCAGGTTCAGATGGTCGAGAAGTTGCGACAACACAACCTTCTCAACGATCTTAGAGAGAAAAGGGAGGTTTGAGACAGGGCGGTAATTCTGTAGATTGTTAGGGTCTAGAGAGGGCTTTTTTAGCAATGCGTCTAGTGTGGTTGTGTAGCGTCTGTACTTGTCGCTCTCGCTTTCAGCTCCCACCGCTGGCTAGCAGTTTTGCAAAAAAGGGAGCAGAGTATGTCAGTCTCTCCCTGCCAGTACACAGCCTCTCCAACAACAAGCCTCATGTAGTGTCTCCTCGTGGCGACTCACGGTAACCGAGCACCTTACGGACTCGGGCTGAACTACAGAGGACTCGGAGGAGGTCTGGCCCCCAGACATGCGGCACACAGGCCCATCGATATGTGAACAAGCCCTGATGCCCATGAACCAGATCCCCAGCTATGGGTAAATAGCCCCACTGCCTTGTGGGTGCCTTGGGAGAGGCAAAGGCTAGGGGAGTAAACCCTATTCAAATCCGGGCAGGGATGCTCGTTAGCCTTGGTTGGCAGATCTCCTTCGAAAAGGAAAACTCCGAGGAAAACACCTGAGTAGATGGGTCTTGGTCGGCAACCCATGTAGGAGAAGGGCACTCCAAAACCAAACCATCCTGTGCTCCCAGGAAAGGCCTTTTGACCAGGAGTTAAGGGTGAGGTAACCCTGACAAAAACCCCGAGTGCTGAAGACGGAGGTAGTTAGTTATTTTGGTTTAACGCCGAGCAGGCGACTAAGGCCATCTCACGGCGGGATGGGTAAAAATCTGGTCAGCCAGACTAAAAGCAAGGTCTTAAGACAAGATGTAAATATAGATTAAAAATCTCAGGCTAAAATGTCGCACATGTCTTTAAAAGAAATGTCTACAGACTCTCAAAAAGGGCAAATAAAAAAGATTCACATAGTCTATGAATGCTCAAATCTTGTTAAAAATATTGCATGCTCGCAAGAAATTGAAGATTTTGTCCGGGGGAACATCCCGGAACAAAACCTTCAAGGAGTCTGCTGTAAAGTGTTTATATCTGGTGTCAATTAGGTCAGCACAATACAGCAAAAAGTGTCGAACAGAAAACTGCTCATCACAGGCAAAACACCATGGACGCTCATCCTGTTTAAGTAAGTAAGAGTGCGTAACAAACGTGTGCCCGATGTGGAGCCGAGCAAGGACAGTCTCCTCACGGCGGCTGCCGCAGCGGAAAGGTAGACTGTCAGACAACTTAGGAAGAGCTTCATGAAGCTTGTTCCCTTCCTCTTTGTCCCACTCGAACTGCCACTCGCGGGCCACGTACGCACTAATCACAGGTTTAAAATCACTATAGACAGTCTGTGTGTCAGGGACAGGGTCACTGCGGGCACTGTTGGCAGCAGAATCTGCGATTCTGTTGCCTTCGATGCCCACATGGCCTGGGACCCAAATAAAAATGATGTCATAATATTCCTTCATCAAGTCCGCGTAGAGCTCTCTAATCTGCACCAGCAGTGGATGGTCTGTTCCCGCGCCCTGAAGGGCCTGCAGGGCAGAAAGAGAGTCAGACAGAATCAGGAAGTTCCTTTCCCGAGACTGATAGGCATGCTTGAGTGCTAGCAGAATGGCCTGCAGTTCTGCACTAAATACAGAGGAATGGTCAGGGAGACGGAGCTTAAATGGGCGTCTAGGATGGCGAGAGGACACTGCAGCCGCAGCCACTCTTCCATCCTCAGACTTGGACCCATCCGTATAAAGACGACAATAGCCAGGAAAAATTGAAAGGAGTTCATTGAGGCTCTGTTGGTATATGGCTGGTGGAGTACAATCCTTCTTGTGGGCAGTCAAGTCCAGCAAGATGTCAGGAACTGGTAGTAGCCAGGGTGGAGTGACGTGTTGCAGAGATTCCGAAACTTTGTCCAGGTCCACTCCGGCCGCCTGCAGATGAGGTCGGACACGGAAGGAAAGTGGACGGACAGCTTCCGGATGGGCATCGTAAATCTCTGCAAACGACGGGTTAAAAACACAATCATAGGCAGGATTTTCTGGATGGGCCTTCAGCTTCAGAACGTAGCTGAGCATGAGGCGGATGCGGCGGAGCCTGAGAGAAGGCTCCCCTGCCTCTGCATACAGACTAGGAACTGGAGATGTCCTGAAGGCTCCCAGACATATGCGCAGACCTTGATGGTGAATTGTGTTCAGACGCTGCAGAACAGACTTGGAAGCCGAGCCATATACCACAGAGCCGTAATCCAGTTTGGACCGAACAAGGGCCCGGTACAGTCGAAGTAAGACGATGCGGTCTGCACCCCAGTCAGTACGACCAACGACACGAAGAATGTCGAGGGCCTTCCAACAAGAGGTTCTAAGGTAGTTAACATGGTTGCAGAAGGTCAATCTTTTGTCAAAGATGACCCCCAAAAACTTTGCCTCTTCGGCCACCTTAATTGGCACACCAGCAATGCTCAGACTAGGTTCTGGAAAAAATTTCGTCTGGTTAGTAAAATGCACACAGACTGTCTTGGAGGGCGAGAATCTGAATCCATTGAGAGACACCCACCCCTGGATTCGATCAACACACAGCTGCAAGCGCCTCTCAAGGGACGCAAGTCCTCGACCTCGTGCACACAAAGCAAAGTCGTCCACAAACAAAGAGCATTCAGAATCATCCTTGACGGCCTTTACAATGTTATTTATTTTAATGCTAAATAAAACAGGAGATAGAATACTGCCCTGCGGGACACCCATCTCCTGTTCAAAGGAGTCGGAGAGGGTGGAGCCCACACGGACATGGAACGACCTGTTGGACAAAAAATTGTGAATAAAAACGGGCAGATGCCCTTTAAAACCCATGTCCGACAAATCAGACATTATACCATGCTTCCAGGTAGTGTCATATGCCTTTTCAAGATCAAAGAAAATTGCATAGACATGCTGCTTGTTGACAAAAGCATCTCGGATAAAAGACTCAAAGCGGACTAGATGGTCAGTTGTACTACGGAAGCGCCGGAAACCGCACTGGAGGTCTGTGATGAGACCCTGTGACTCAAGATGCCACACCAGTCGGGCGTTGACTAAGCGTTCCATAGTTTTACATAAACATGATGTCAAAGCTATTGGCCGGTAGTTGCCCGGGTCGGAAGGATCCTTACCCGGCTTGGGAATTGGCACAACCACAGCCTGGCGCCAAGATGGCGGAAAATGACCGGTTATCCAGATATGGTTAAAGGCCTTGAGAAGTACAAGGAGTGAATCCTCAGGCAGATGTGTTATGAGCTGATAATGGATGGTATCTAATCCAGCAGCAGAGTCAGTACATTTCTGCAAGGCTTGCTGCAATTCTGAAAACGTAAAAGGGGCATTATAGTCTTCCAAGTTATCCGATATAAAATCACAAGCACAAGATTCTCGCTTCTCCTTCTCTCTCTGGAAGAAAGGTGAATAATGCTCTGTTGAAGAATTATGGGCAATGGTGGAGGCAAGCAAATTGGCCACAGCCTTTTTATCTGTGACCAAACTGGCACCATCTCTAAGATGGCCGACAGAAGCCGAGCCACCCCTGCCCCCAATTCTTCGAACAGCCTTCCAGACTTTTTGGGACGGAGTCCTAGAAGATAAAGATGAGACGAAGCGTCTCCAGGAAGCACGGCGTTCACGTTTAAAAATGTAACGAGCTTTCGCCCGCTGTCTTTTAAAGGTTAAAATATTTGCTTGCGACGGATTACGAAAAGCACGTCGCTGAGCAGATTTGCGCATTGTTTGGGCCTTGCGGCACTCTTCATTGAACCATGGTACTCTCGGCTTCCGAGGGAGTGATGTGGAAGTTCTAGGGATGGTTTCACCTGCAACCTCCACCAAAATAGAAGTAAAACAAGAAACAGGTTCTTCAGCTGACATGACCACCTCCTCTGTAAGACGAGACTGACAGAGAGAGGCAAACAGAGACCAGTTAGCTTTCTTGAGATTCCAGCGCCCCACCGGCGAATCCTCCTCACAGCTGACCGATGACAGGACTACTGGGAAGTGGTCACTACCACACAGGTCGTCGTGAACCTTCCAGTCAAAGTCCAGCATGAGAGAAGGATCACACACAGTGAGGTCTAGAACAGAACTAGATCCGGAACCTGAGTTAGAGTATGTAGGTGAGCCATCGTTAAAAACACATAGGTTAAGTTGAGAAAAAACATCTTCTAACATCTGACCTCTGCCATCATAGTGGTCACTACCCCAAAGGTGAGCATGACCGTTAAAATCCCCCATGAGAATAAAGGGAGGGGGCAGTTGATCTACTAAGTTAAAAATATCATTGCTACAGACCCGCAGTGATGGTGGCAGGTAAATACTACATATGGTTATGGTCTTTTTTAAGGTAACCCGAGCAGCGACAGCCTGAAGACAGGTGTCGATGCTAACGGGGCTACATAAAATTTGGCTACTAATGAGAAGAGCCGCTCCACCCGAGCGCCTCTCCGAATCAGAGCCTTTATGTATAACATTAAAACCATTAAAAGACACAGGGTCAGAAGTCTTCAGGTAAGTCTCCTGAAGAGATATTACTGAGGGGTTATAGAACTTGACTAAAAGACGTAATTCCTCAAAGTTAGCTCGAAAACCACGACAATTCCACTGAAGCAAAGAGTCCATGATTAAGTCTTATCTGGGGGTAAGGAGTTTTTCCCCCCTTTTTCCTTTACCTTGGAAGGAGTTGAAGAAACAGAGGGGGGCCGGCTCCCGGGCCTCCTCTGGTTCCTCGGAGAGGAAGGGGGTGGAGCTGCCGCAGCATCAGCAACAACAACTTCCACTCCCTCCATCCGCTCCTCCAGTGCAGCATATTTGTTTTGAAGGGGGACATCTGTGTTCCCCTTCTGGGCCCGTGCGCACAGCGGTCCCATAGATTTCTTAGACTTTTGGTCCTGGGCAGCGTTCCTGCCGCTAGAGTTAGTGGCCTTAGAAGGCTGACCAGAGCCAGAAGCCTTTGGAGTTGACTGACTAACAGGTTTGGGTGGGGGCTGAGGCTTAGGGGCAACAGAAGGCGGCACAACCGGACCGGCAGTGTCCGCCTTCTGCGTTCCCTGGCTCCTTGTCACCACCGGAGGAGGGTTACTCTCCAGGGGCGAGAGGAGCCGAGGCTCCGCCCCCAACCAAGAAGTTGGGGTCTGACATGAAAAGTCTTTGGTGGGGCGCTTGCCTGCCACCGCTGCACTAAAAGTATACACTGAGGTGTTAGAGGTTGGGGCAGCCGCAGCTGCACCAGGGCCTTCAACCAGTTTTTTGGCATCCAGAAACGACAGCCCCTTCTCCACACGCACCTGCTGAATCTTGCACTCGGATATCCAACGAGGGCATTTCTTATCCGAAGCCATATGCGCCCCCTGGCAATTCACACACAGGGGGGTGGCCGTGCAGGACTCAGCAGAGTGTCCGGGCCTAGCGCAACGGGCGCATGAAGCCTCTGCCTGACGGCATGTCTTCTGCCCATGGCCATACTTTTGGCACTTAAAGCACCGGAGGGGAAGAGGGACGTACTTTTTCACTCTCAGGGAGTAGTAACCTCCCCAGATGGTAGTAGGAGGGGTGGGGGTGCCAAACGTCAGGATGATGGTAGGGAGACGGATCTCCCCACCACCTCGCTTGGAAGCGAAGCGCCTGACGCAAGTCACCCCCTGAGACTTAAGGTTCCTTACAAGTTCATCTTCTGACAGTTCTGCCAAAGCTTGATCTTTGATTACGCCTCTTGACGAATTCATAGTTTTGTGGGGTGTGACTTCCACAGGAGTGTCTCCGATGGAAGAGAGCCCCAGTAGCCCGCTGGAGTGTGCCCGAGTACGGCACTCCACCAGCAAGTCACCAGACCTGAGGCGCTGGGCGTCAGGCCTGCCAACACGGCTCCTGAGGGTCTCCCCCACCAGAAAAGGATGCAGCTTGGTAACTGGTTTCTCCTACACCTTGCTATGGACAATGAGGAAGCGAGGCCATACGGCCGACGCCTGAGGTGTCGCTTCCTCACAGTCTGAATCACTGTCATGTTCAATGTCGGTGTCTATGTGCCGTTTCTGTGCTAGTTTTGGTTTTTTGGTTTTATCCATATTATATTAGTAGAGATATTCATCCCCCGGGGGTCCCCGCCCGCCACCGAGCCCAACAAGGGAAAGTGCAACTGTCGGCGGGTCTCCAGCCGACGCACAATGGAGACTGCCCGAAAGATATACTCAAGGGGGTAAGCCCGATTGAACCGTTTGAGCCACCGCCTTCTATCACACCGTTGAATGCAGGAGAATACTGGCGTAAAGCACCTAATCAGCAGCAGAAGCTATAGCATGGTGCTCCGTATAGCAACCCGCATGTCAACAGTGGGATAGGGCTCAACGTGACAAGAGCCGATTGACTAGGCCGGTACGACTAGCCTCCCGTTTAGGTAGAAGTCAAGGCCGAAGTGGAGTGTTGGCACCAGTGAGCCGCAGCCCAAAGGGAACCTCAGCCACCAGGATCCTCTTCTCCCCCGACACGGGTCTCCAAGCACGGCAAACACTTGGGATCCAAAGGACCAAAAAGTCACGAGTATTTTTAAGGACCAATCCAACATGGTACGACCTAGGTTAGCACAGCTCCTTAAAAACCGGACCAGTGAAAAGGCTGAACAACATATCTGCTGACATCAAGTCCTAATCCTGGACAAAGATGGCACCCGTCCGCTAGCCCACTCAGTCAGGGACTGAGCGGACTACCCACCTACGCCACGTGGAGGCCGGTGCCGGGTAGGCTGAAGACGGAGGTACTGGGCTGCACAGCGCACTCTAATAAACCACAGTACCACGCATATACAGCCAGCCAAACTCCAAGTGTGACAGCGTTCGAGAAGAAGAAGATCAGTAATGCTGTAAATTCAGTTTAGTATATATATATATATATTCATATAGTATATATATATATATATATATATATATATTCATATAGTATATATATATATATATATATATATATATATATATATATATATATATATATATATATATATATATATATATATATATATATATATATATATATATATATATATATATATAGTAGCGCACCTTCATGTTTGTGTAATGCTGTAAATTCAGTCTAGTATATATATATATATTCATATAGTATATATATATATATTCATATAGTAGCGCACCTTCATGTTTGTGTATGTATGTTTCTCCTGCCCACTTCCTAAGTTCCGGAGAAAGACATGGGTTATATAAGAGACCTGATCCATTCGTTTGAGGATGGAAATGATCGTCTTATTCTATACCTGCGTATTTCTCTGTGGGCTGGCGATTGGGTGCCTGATAGGCGGGGGCAGGGGATCTAACTGTTGTCTGTCCAGCGCTGTGATTCCCCTTGGTTTGCATACAATTCTGCCAGCGCTAGCCTCACCTATCTGGTTTGTGAGTATCTATAACTCGAGGCAAATTTGTATCGTTACATTGTTGTGTAATGTTCTGTGCATCTACTGTGGGAAATCAGGGTATTTACCCGACCACATATAGTAGCGCACCTTCATGTTTGTGTATGTATGTTTCTCCTGCCCACTTCCTAAGTTCCGGAGAAAGACATGGGTTATATAAGAGACCTGATCCATTCGTTTGAGGATGGAAATGATCGTCTTATTCTATACCTGCGTATTTCTCTGTGGGCTGGCGATTGGGTGCCTGATAGGCGGGGGCAGGGGATCTAACTGTTGTCTGTCCAGCGCTGTGATTCCCCTTGTTTTGCATACAATTCTGCCAGCGCTAGCCTCACCTATCTGGTTTGTGAGTATCTATAACTCGAGGCAAATTTGTATCGTTACATTGTTGTGTAATGTTCTGTGCATCTACTGTGGGAAATCAGGGTATTTACCCGACCACATATAGTAGCGCACCTTCATGTTTGTGTATGTATGTTTCTCCTGCCCACTTCCTAAGTTCCGGAGAAAGACATGGGTTATATAAGAGACCTGATACATTCGTTTGAGGATGGAAATGATCGTCTTATTCTATACCTGCGTATTTCTCTGTGGGCTGGCGATTGGGTGCCTGATAGGCGGGGGCAGGGGATCTAACTGTTGTCTGTCCAGCGCTGTGATTCCCCTTGGTTTGCATACAATTCTGCCAGCGCTAGCCTCACCTATGTGGTTTGTGAGTGTAAATTCAGGGTCACATTCACTCTCCATGTTGAAGTCACGCTGTAAGCAAAACAGTCTCGAAAAACACCTAATTTTTTAATCAAAATAAACTCGAAAAGCACCCCACACAGGGCAACTGCTTCCGGTGCATGTAGTAATTTTTCCGCCAGAAATAGTTCAAAAAATTTCCTCCCTTTTTGCAATTTTTTTAGGGTGTAAAACTTCAATTTTGTGCCTTTTTGGGGGTTTTGAGCAACAAAAGAAATGACAGAGCAAAAAGAAAAAGAGCAAAATCTGGGTAATTTTAGTCGACCTAGTGTGTTTATGGGAGCCTAATTGGGGCATGTGCATGGTTGTATGCAGGCTTGCAGACGACAATTTTGTCATGGGGTACTTAGTGCATTTGAGTGTTGTGAAAAACGCTAACTCTTAATTTTTTTTTAAGAATTGCTGAAAATGTTTCTCCTGTGATATGCTCTTCTTGGATTTTTTGTTTTGGCAGAAAAGTTCTTCGTTCATTATAGTTTTATGCTGCAAGAGACTAACAGATAACAGTGTGTGAAAAGGGGGCGTAACCTAATTGCCCTGTGTGGCCTGTAGCAGAAACGGAAGTAGGCGTATCCCACAATGTATTGACTTTGTTAAAAGTTGGAATGGGTGCGAAATGAACCAGAACTGAGTGGAAACTGAAAGTAGGTATGTACGGGCAGAACGGGGTGGTACGGTCGTACATGGAGTGATATGTCATGGTAGTTAAAAGGTTAAGGTCAGCAGGAATTTCTTAAAAACATCAGTGAGAATGTGGGCGGACATTATGAAAAATGTTCCTTGCTATTTGCTAAGATGACATGACCGTCACAAAGTAAAATGACGTAGGAAGATTCTACATCAATTTCTTCATTAAGGTCAGCAGGAATTTCTTAAAAACATCAGTGAGAATGTGTGCGGACATTATGAACAATGTCTTGACCTGACACTTGTCATGCATTGTCTTCGCCATTTGCAGTGAAAAGTAAAGGTTATCCACATCCAGGTCATCAGTATGAACACAATGACAATCTGAACTTTCAGTCAGATGCATTTTGTGGTGGAAACTCAAGAGTGTTCCTGGACGTTAGTTAGTTATTTGGGTTTAACGCCGAGCAGGCAACTAAGGCCATCTCATGGCGGGAAGGGTAAAAATCTGGTCAGCCAGACTAAAAGAAAGGTCTTAAGACATGATGTAAATATACCTTAAAAATATGTCAGGCTAAAATGTCGCACAGGTCTTTAAAGAAAACGTCGGAAGACTCTCAAAAAGGTCAAAATAATAAAAACATCATAATCTATAACGCTCAAATCTTATTAAAAATATGGCACTCTCTCAGAAAACTGAAGATCTTGTCCGGGGGCACATCCCGGAACAAAACCTTCAAGGAGTCTGCCGTGAAATGTTTATACCTTGTGTCACGTAACGGATGTGACATGTTGTTTCATTTTTTCGTCAAGTCGTTTTCTTGTTAATAAATGTAGGTCGCCGACTTCTGTAAATAGCCTTAGTTTAGGGAAGTTAATAAATGTAGTGTGAGCGTAATCGTAAAGCCCGTGCAGCAAGCTTAACGGTGAGCGAGTACAGCGGTTGCACGCTTTAGCCAAGTAGCTGTAACCGAACAGTGTTCAGAAGTAAAGTTAAACTGCAAGGTAGCAGAAGGATATTACAGTCAGTCAGCGGAGTTAGCCAGCGAAGTGAGAGTCTGGGTCAGGGTGCGGCCTCGTTTGGAGCCCTTGACAAGCTGTGTGAGGGTTGTTTTACCCTCCCTGCAAGACCACGGCCAGTGTTCCTGGGTGTGGGTGTCCCGAGAGACTTGTGACCACGGCTGCTGCTCAGCAGAAGACCCCTCCGGTTCGTCTTCGTCTTGTTTGTCTCGTCCTGCCGGAGGACTCACCAGTGACAGGTAAATTCATGCCATTTTCCTCAGTTAGCTGCTGTGCTCTCGGATGTTTGAATGTGTACGTAGGTTCGGAAGTGTATGTTCGTCTAGTTTTTTAGTGATGTTTTAATCGAGTCTTTAACCATGTTTTTTAGGTTGGGTTGTAGTGTGGTGGGTGTCGGATTTAGTTTATGTTCGGCTGTCGCCGAGTGAGTATATTTAAAGGGCCATGTTGTAAAATGAATTAAAGTGGGTATCCTTTCAAATATATTTGTATTAAGTCATAGATGTAATGTAATAAGTTTGTCACGTTGGGTGGTTGCTGGTGATTATTTCATATTGTATGTACATGTGGATATTTTGATAATGTTGGTTTTAGAAGTGGCAATGTTATTATACAAAAGTGGTTGTGCTAGCTTAATGTTAGTGTAATGGAATAGTGCAAACCTGGTGAATGTTGAATGTACATAGGAAGCTTTCATATCCATGATTGTATATTTAATATGGCCAAGGCGGATATTAGGGTGAGACGAGACACAACTCACGTGGTTTGTGAGTAGATGCGTGTTAAGCCAGAATTAACTGTGTTGGCACTTTGACTGACAATGCGCCCTTTTCCAGTGCACTGGCTTCGATCATTGGCTTCAAAGACTGGCTTCGAAGACTGGCTTCGAAGATTGGCTTCGAAGATTTCGTCGTTCTTCGATCTCTCCATCATCCACGACCAACGGTGACGCATCATCTGGAGTCGGAACGCCTTCGCTAGCCGGTCCTGTTGGACAAGTACGTTGGGCTACAGCAGGCTGATTCTACGTTCTGAGCGTCGGTCACAGGCGTGCGTGGGCAAGCGCGGATACGGTGCTCTATGGTGTAGGGGTAGTACTCGTACGTTACGAGCCACCCTGTCTAGTGTGGGACAGAGGACACTGTACAGAGACAAAGTTACCCGCCTTGTATAGCCGTTGGCCATATTAGTCATTTTCACCTGTTAGTCATTTTCGTCTATTAGTCATTTTCACCTGTTAGTCATTTTCGTCTGTTAGTCATTTTCACCTGTTAGTCATTTTCACTTGTTAGTCATTTTTTATATGTTAATCTTTTTTATGTGTTAATACGTTATGAGTGCATGTGTGGGTATGTGTGAGTGTGTGGGGCGTTAGTGGGTTGGGGTGGGGGTTAGAGTAAGGGTAGGTAATAAAGGATTTGTTTGTTGTTTATCGCTGGCGTTGCGTTATTTATTTAGAGTGGGTGGGTTTTCTCGAGTGTCTGCACTCATATTGTCCACGGCGCCCTGACTCCGTCAGGCGTGTCGTGACATATTTGGTGGCAGCGGTGGGATAAGGATTAGGGGGAGGTAACGGATTAGGTAGATTAGGGTATTTTTGCGCGCCAGTGATCGTTTGTTCGTGTTGTGGTACGAGTAAGATTTAGCGGGCGGTTGGCGGGAGTGGGGGCGTATTGCGCCAGGGGCCACGGCCAGAGAGTGCAGTGCGCATAAACGAGGGGTGGCATGAGTGGTTGCCTCTCATTACTCAGGTACCGAGTGGTGAGGACCCTTCGGCTCTTGTCACTGTCTAGTCCTTATTCGTTGTTTGTATTCTGTGTATTTATTTGTCTTGTTTTTTCTTTGACAGGGGTCCTGCTGGGGAGCAGTTGTCGTCGCTGCCTCCGGGACACCCACATCAGGATGCCCCCTAAACGGGATACCAGGGCCACCCGTGCCACGTCGGGGCACGACCCTGAGTCCGAGGGTGGTGGTGCAGGGGATGAGGGTCCAGGAGAGAGAGGAGCCACTTTGGCCACTCCTCGGAAGGAAACGGTGGTGAGTACCCTTACCCGTACTCTCACTGCAGCAGGACTGACACCCAGTAGGGATCAGGAAAGTAAAGAGGGGTTGGGGGTGATGGTAAACCCATACGAGCAGTATAAAGTGATAGGAGAGGGCCTAGGACTTAGTGGGGGAGCTCTAACCCAGTTCATCCTGTCCGAAGTTAGGAGAGAGGAAGAAAAACGGGAACGTGACCTAGACCGTGAGGCGGCTGAGCGGGCTAGGCGGGATGACTTAGCATTGACCGAACGTAAGCTAGCTGCCGCGGAACAAGCACGGAAAGAAGAGCTCGTCGCGGCCGAGCAGGCTAGGAGGGATGACTTAGCATTGACCGAACGTAAGCTAGCTGCCGCGGAACTAGCACGGAAAGAAGAGCTCGTCGCGGCCGAGACGCGGCTCAAATTACAGTTAGCAGCATCGGAAAAGAAGTCAGTTACGGAGTCTAGTCAGCATTACTCGCTCAAGATGCGTCCGTTAGAGGATAAGGAAGATGTGGAATCTTACCTTCAGCTCTTTGAGAGAGTAGCCGAAACCCAGGGGTGGCCGAAAGAGGTATGGGGGATCAGGTTAGCACCTCTATTGCAGGGGGAGGCCCGTGATGCATACCTTAGGCTGACCGTAGAGCAAGGGAAAGATTTCGAGGTGGTGAGGGAGACCTTACTGAGAAGATTCAGGCGTGACGCTGAATATTACAGACGCCAGTTTCGCGAAGCTAAAAAGGAGAGTCTCGAAACGTTTCCCCAGTTGTTCGTTAGGTTAAAGACCTCAGTCAAGCGTTGGTTCACTTTAGCCCATAAGAACATAGAGGACGTAGAACAAGTGCTAGACGTGTTTCTGTCTGAGCAACTTTATGCTATTCTGAACGCAGATCTTGAAATGTTCGTTAGGGAAAAACGTCCTAGGAATGGTGAAGAGGCCGCGGAGCTAGCGCAGCTCCATATCGACACCAAACGGGCAGTCTCGCGTCCATTGGGTGGGGGGCCGATTCGTCCGCCGTTCAAGAAGGACAAAGGGTCGAATAAACCCCCTGAGACCAAAGCAGAACATAGGACAGAACCAGCTAGTTCAGGCAGGGGGACTGGTGAACGGCTGTGTTTTAAGTGTAACAAACCAGGGCACTTAGCAAGGAACTGTCAGAGCAAGGCGTCAGTTAACAAAGTCACCATTGCCACTGAGACAGTAGCCGTAATGACAGAGCCTGTGACCGTAGGGATGCGGACGATCCGGCCCTACGACCCGTGGAGTAGGGGATTAGCCAAGGGAAAGGAAGTTCGTATCATGCGTGATACCGGCGCGGATATGAGTGCGATCGCCGCCAAGTGGATAGAACCCAGGGATTTTACAGGTCGGTTCATCGACGTCAATCCCGTCGACCATACTAAGTCCGATAAGTATCCGACTGCATGGGTTGAAATCGATTCCCCATTCGTGCGAGGGACGATCGAACTTATCGTAATGGAGCGCATGGGACCGGACGTAATCCTAGGAAACTGGGTGACTTTTTCAGATGGGAAACGTAGTCCCGTATCCATCGATGCCAGTGAGTGTGCTATGGCAGCAGCGGTCCAAACTCGAGCTCAGATTCAGAGGGAAAAGGGGGGAGAGAGCGCGCTTAAAGTCGTTAAGCAGGCCGATCTCAATGTGACTCCTGCCCAACTGATAGAGTGGCAGAACCAGGACGAAACTCTAGCTCGCGCTAGGAAGTTGGCCGAAGAGGGCCGAGCAATTCCGTCAGGGAAAAGTCTGATAGAATTTTGCAGGACGAAAGAGCAGATGGGAGAAGAGGTGAGAGATGCAAGCCAGTACGTAGTAGATTTACGGAATCGCATTGAAGAGACGTGCAGGTTAGCGCAACAGAATTTGAAGCTAGCTTCGAAAAAGCAGAAACGGCACTTTGACCGCAGAGCCAAACCACGCAGTTTTAATGCAGGAGACAAGGTTTTGTTGTTACTTCCAGTTAAACACAACAAGCTGGAGATGGCTTGGCAGGGACCATTCGAAGTTCTAGAGAGAGTCGGAGAGTGTGACTACAGGGTACGGGTGGGCAGTAAGAATAAACTGTACCATGCAAATCTGTTGAAAAAGTTCCAAGAACGAGTGTCAGTAGCTACAGTAGTGATAGATGAGGAGGACGAAGATGAGGGGGGGGGAGGCGTTCGTGGTGGTAAAGGAAGTACCGACCATTCCTTTGGTAGCGTCTGAAGGACCCTCCGACGTCCATCTTGATCCTAACTGTCCAGAGATCCATTCTAGTATAGAAGCTCTGACTGTCCAGTTTAAGGATATTTTGACAGATTATCCGTTGAGGACGACACTAGACTCGTGTGAAATCCATTTGACTGATGAAGTGCCGGTGAGAACGAAGCAATATCCTCTACCTCATTCTCAACTAGAAGTAGTGAAAGCCGAAGTAGATGCTATGCTAGAGATGGGAGTAATCGAGAGAGCCAATTCCCCATACAGCTCACCGATCGTCTTGGTGAAGAAGAAAGATGGCACTGTTAGGTTTTGCGTGGATTTTAGAAAACTGAACCAAAAGGTCGTGTTCGATGCGGAGCCAATGCCTGACGTGGAGTACCTATTTTCCTTACTGTCCAAGGCTAAGTACTTGAGTAAGTTAGATCTAGCTAAAGGCTACTGGCAGGTACCCATGTTAGAGAGCGACAAACCAAAAACTGCCTTCACCACACCGGCAGGGCAATTTCAGTGGAAGGTAATGCCTTTCGGGTTAAAGACGGCGGGGGCAATCTTTTCCCGAATGATGAGGAGGTTACTAGAACATTTGCGATTGACAGAAGTTAGCAATTTCATGGACGATGTCATGATTGCTTCCTCCACTAAAGAACGTCACTTACAATGTATGGCCCAGCTCTTTGGTAGGTTAAGAGAGGTCCAGTTGGCGGCTAGACCTACAAAGTGTTACTTGGGGTTCAAGCAGTTAGAATATCTGGGGCATACAGTGGGTAACGGTCAGATAAAACCAGAGGGAGACAAGATGCAGCGGATAAAAGACGCGCCGCGACCACAAACAAAGAAACAAGTCAGATCGTTTCTCGGGTTGGCAAATTATTACTGCCGGTTCGTTCCTAGCTTTGCGGCCATAGCAGCCCCACTAACCGACCTGACCAAGGGAGGAAAGACTGGACAGATCGGTCGGAACGATGCATGCGAGACAGCATTTGAGGCGCTGAAGGCGCGACTGTGTTCGGGTCCTGTGTGCTCATTGCCAGACTTCGATCGTCTCTTCGTGTTGCAGACAGATGCGTCCGAAGGGGGTGTAGGAGCCGTATTATGTCAGGACCATGGTAACGGTTTACAGCCTGTTGCATGCGCGAGCAAGAAACTATCCAAAGCAGAGCGTAACTACTCCACCATCGAAAAAGAGTGTCTTGCAATCGTGTGGGGAATTCACAAATTCCGTCAGTATCTGTATGGTAGGACATTCGTCGTACAGACCGACCATAGACCATTGCAGTACTTGCAACAAGCTAAATCCACAAACAGTCGACTGATGAGGTGGGCTTTGCAGTTGCAGCCATTTTCCATTAGAGTGGAAAGCATAGCTGGTAAAGTAAATGTACCTGCTGACTTTTTGAGTAGAACAGGGTGGTAGAAACCGTAAATGTGGAAGCAGTAATGGGACAGTCATATAGTAATCAAACCCAGGTGTTTGATCTGGGAGGGGGGTATGTCACGGAACGGATGTGACATGTTGTTTCATTTTTTCGTCAAGTCGTTTTCTTGTTAATAAATGTAGGTCGCCGACTTCTGTAAATAGCCTTAGTTTAGGGAAGTTAATAAATGTAGTGTGAGCGTAATCGTAAAGCCCGTGCAGCAAGCTTAACGGTGAGCGAGTACAGCGGTTGCACGCTTTAGCCAAGTAGCTGTAACCGAACAGTGTTCAGAAGTAAAGTTAAACTGCAAGGTAGCAGAAGGATATTACAGTCAGTCAGCGGAGTTAGCCAGCAAAGTGAGAGTCTGGGTCAGGGTGCGGCCTCGTTTGGAGCCCTTGACAAGCTGTGTGAGGGTTGTTTTACCCTCCCTGCAAGACCACGGCCAGTGTTCCTGGGTGTGGGTGTCCCGAGAGACTTGTGACCACGGCTGCTGCTCAGCAGAAGACCCCTCCGGTTCGTCTTCGTCTTGTTTGTCTAGTCCTGCCGGAGGACTCACCAGTGACAGGTAAATTCATGCCATTTTCCTCAGTTAGCTGCTGTGCTCTCGGATGTTTGAATGTGTACGTAGGTTCGGAAGTGTATGTTCGTCTAGTTTTTTAGTGATGTTTTAATCGAGTCTTTAACCATGTTTTTTAGGTTGGGTTGTAGTGTGGTGGGTGTCGGATTTAGTTTATGTTCGGCTGTCGCCGAGTGAGTATATTTAAAGGGCCATGTTGTAAAATGAATTAAAGTGGGTATCCTTTCAAATATATTTGTATTAAGTCCTAGATGTAATGTAATAAGTTTGTCACGTTGGGTGGTTGCTGGTGATTATTTCATATTGTATGTACATGTGGATATTTTGATAATGTTGGTTTTAGAAGTGGCAATGTTATTATACAAAAGTGGTTGTGCTAGCTTAATGTTAGTGTAATGGAATAGTGCAAACCTGGTGAATGTTGAATGTACATAGGAAGCTTTCATATCCATGATTGTATATTTAATATGGCCAAGGCGGATATTAGGGTGAGACGAGACACAACTCACATGGTTTGTGAGTAGATGCGTGTTAAGCCAGAATTAACTGTGTTGGCACTTTGACTGACAATGCGCCCTTTTCCAGTGCACTGGCTTCGATCATTGGCTTCAAAGACTGGCTTCGAAGACTGGCTTCGAAGATTGGCTTCGAAGATTTCGTCGTTCTTCGATCTCTCCATCATCCACGACCAACGGTGACGCATCATCTGGAGTCGGAACGCCTTCGCTAGCCGGTCCTGTTGGACAAGTACGTTGGGCTACAGCAGGCTGATTCTACGTTCTGAGCGTCGGTCACAGGCGTGCGTGGGCAATTGATTGATTGTACATTGCTTAACGTCCCGACAGCAACAAGGCTTTCTCAGGACGTGCCTGCACTGCTTGTGAAAAAAAACAAAACTAAACAGAACATTGAATGTATGTCGCCAGCCAGTCAAATACATTAAATAAACCTAACACATGGGCCTAAATAAAGCTAAGACCATTTAGCAACACACATCCAATATCAAGAGCTACAGGCAGTGCAGACAGTAGGGAGAGTTTTAAAAAGGCAAATACAGGTGAATGGACAAAGGGTAGACAGAAACACATGCCCCAGAATAGGGATAAACCCACCCTGTGGGGCTGACCAGGGTGACCCTGGGAACTAAAAAATACCTAACCCCACCCAAGTCCCCCAGGGCAGACCCGGGTGGGGTGCGTGCGTGGGCAAGCGCGGATACGGTGCTCTGTGGTGTAGGGGTAGTACTCGTACGTTACGAGCCACCCTGTCTAGTGTGGGACAGAGGACACTGTACAGAGACAAAGTTACCCGCCTTGTATAGCCGTTGGCCATATTAGTCATTTTCACCTGTTAGTCATTTTCGTCTATTAGTCATTTTCACCTGTTAGTCATTTTCGTCTGTTAGTCATTTTCACCTGTTAGTCATTTTCACTTGTTAGTCATTTTTTATATGTTAATCTTTTTTATGTGTTAATACGTTATGAGTGCATGTGTGGGTATGTGTGAGTGTGTGGGGCGTTAGTGGGTTGGGGTGGGGGTTAGAGTAAGGGTAGGTAATAAAGGATTTGTTTGTTGTTTATCGCTGGCTTTGCGTTATTTATTTAGAGTGGGTGGGTTTTCTCGAGTGTCTGCACTCATATTGTCCACGGCGCCCTGACTCCGTCAGGCGTGTCGTGACACCTTGTGTCGATTAGATCAGCACAAGACAACAAAAAATGTTGAACAGAGTACTGCTCGTCGCAGGCATAACACCATGGACGCTCCTCCTGTTTAAGTAAATAAGAGTGCGTAACATACGTGTGGCCGATGTGGAGCCGAGCCAGGACAGTCTCCTCACGGCGGCTGCCGCAGCGATAAGGTAGACCATCGGACAACTTAGGAAGGGCTTCATGCAGCTTGTTAGCTTCCTCTTTGTCCCACTCGGACTGCCACTCACGGGCTATGTACGCACTAGCCACATGTCTAAAATCACTATAAACAGTCTGTGTGTCAGGGACAGGGTCATTGCGGGCATCGTTGGCAACAGAATCTGCGATCCTGTTGCCCTCGATGCCCACATGCCCTGGCACCCAAATAAAAATGATATCATAATATTCCTTCATCAAGTCCACGTGGAGCTCTCTGATCTGCACCAGCAGTGGGTGGTCATTTCCCGTGCCCTGAAGGGCCTGCAGGGCAGAAAGAGAGTCAGACAGAATCAGGAAGTTCCTTTCTCTAGATCGATAAGCATGCCTGAGTGCCAGCAGCCGCCTGCAGTTCCGCACTAAATACAGATGAGTGGTCTGGGAGGCGGTGCTTAAATGGGCGTCTAGGATGGCGAGAGGACACTGTGGCCGCAGCCACTCTCCCATCCTCAGACTTTGACCCATCGGTATAGATGCGACAATAGCCAGGAAAAATTGAAAGCAGTTCATTGAGGCTCTGTTGGTATATGGCTGGTGGAGTAGAGTCTTTCTTGTGGGCAGTCAAGTCCAGCAAGATGTCAGGAACTGGTAAGAGCCAAGGTGGAGTGATGTGTTGCAGGGATTCCGAAACTCTGTCCAGGTCCAATCCGGCCGCCTGCAGATGAGGTCGGACACGGAAAGAAAGTGGACGGACAGCTCCCGGATGGGTATCGTAAATCTCTGCAAACGATGGTTTAAAAACACAATCATAGGCAGGATTGTCTGGATGGGCCTTCAGTTTCAGAACGTAGCTGAGCATGAGGCGGATGCGGCGGAGCTTGAGAGAAGGCTCCCCTGCCTCGGCATACAGACTAGGAACTGGAGACGTCCTGAAGGCCCCAAGACATATCCGCAGACCCCGATGGTGAATTGTGTTCAGACGCTGTAGCACAGACTTGGAAGCTGAGCCATACACCACAGAGCCGTAATCCAGTTTGGACCGAACAAGGGCCCGGTACAGACGAAGAAAGACAGTACGGTCCGCACCCCAGTCAGTACAACCGACGACACGAAGAATGTCGAGAGCCTTCTGACAAGAGGTTCTAAGGTAATTAATATGGTTGTGGAAGGTAAGTCTTTTGTCAAAAATGACCCCCAGAAACTTTGCCTCCTCAGCCACCTTAATTGGCACTCCAGCAATGCTCAGGCTAGGTTCTGGAAAAAATTTCGTCTGGTTAGTAAAATGCACACAAACAGTCTTGGAGGGCGAGAACTTGAATCCATTGAGAGACACCCACCGCTGGATGCGATCAACGCACAGCTGCAAGCGCCTCTCAAGGGACGCAAGTCCTCGACCACGTGCGCACAAAGCAAAGTCGTCAACAAACAAAGAGCATTCAGAATCATCCTTGACGGCCTTTACAATGTTATTAATTTTAATACTAAATAAAACAGGAGATAGAATGCTGCCCTGTGGGACACCCATCTCCTGTTCAAAGGAGTCGGAGAGGGTGGAGCCCACACGGACATGGAACGACCGGTTAGTCAAAAAATTGTGAATAAAAACGGGCAGGTGCCCTTTAAAACCCATGTCCAACAAGTCAGACATTATGCCATACTTCCAGGTAGTGTCATACGCTTTCTCAAGATCGAAGAAAATTGCATAGACATGCTGCTTGTTGACAAAAGAATCTCGAATAAATGATTCAAAGCGGACTAAATGGTCAGTTGTACTACGGAAGCGCCGGAAACCGCACTGGAGGTCTGTGAGGAGACCCTGTGACTCAAGATGCCACACCAGGCGGGCGTTGACCAGGCGCTCCATAGTTTTACATAAACATGATGTCAAAGCGATAGGCCGGTAGTTGCCCGGGTCGGAAGGATCCTTACCCGGCTTGGGGATCGGTACAACCACAGCCTGGCGCCAAGACGGCGGAAAATGACCAGTTCCCCAGATATGGTTAAAGGCCTTGAGAAGTACAAGGAGTGACCTCTCAGGCAGATGCGTTAGGAATTGATAGTGGACGGTATCTAGGCCAGCAGCAGAGTCATTACATTTCTGCAAAGCTTGCTGCAATTCTGATAATGTAAACGGGACATTATAGTCTTCTGAGTTATCGGACTTAAAATCACAAATACGAGACTCTCGCTTCTCCTTCTCTCTCTGGAAGAAAGGTGAATAATGCTCCGTTGAAGAATTATGGGCAATGGTGGAGGCAAGCAAATTGGCCACAGCTTTTTTATCTGTAACCAAACTGGCACCATCTCTAAGATGGCCAACAGAAGCCGAGCCACCTCTGCCCCTAATTCTCCGAACAGCCTTCCATGCTTTCTGGGACGGAGTCCGAGAAGTTAAAGATGAGACGAAGCGTCTCCAGGAAGCACGGCGTTCACGTTTAAAAATGTAACGGGCTTTCGCCCTCTGTCTTTTAAAGGTTAAAATATTTACTTGCGACGGATTACGGAAAGCACGTCGCTGAGCAGATTTGCGCGCTATTTCGGCCTTGCGGCACTCTTCGTTGAACCATGGTACTCTTGGCTTTCGAGGGACTGATGCCGAAGTTTTAGGGATGGTTTCACCCGCTACGTCCAACAAAATAGTAGTAAAAGAAGAAATAGGTTCTTCAGATGACATGACCACCTCCTCTGTAATACGAGACTGACAGAGGGAGGCGAACAGAGGCCAGTTAGCTTTCTTAAGATTCCAGCGCCCCACCGGCGGATCCTCCCCACAGCTGACCGATGACAGGACTACTGGGAAGTGGTCACTACCACACAGGTCATCGTGAACCTTCCAGTCAAAGTCCAGCATGAGAGAAGGATCACACACAGTGAGGTCTAGAACAGAACTAGATCCTGAACCTGGGTTAGAGTATGTAGGTGAACCATCGTTAAAGACACATAGGTTAAGTTGAGAAAAAACATCTTCTAACATCTGACCTCTGCCATCATAGTGGTCACTACCCCAAAGGTGAGCGTGACCGTTAAAATCCCCCATGAGAATAAAGGGAGGGGGCAGTTGATCAACTAAATTAAAAAAATCATTACTACAGACCCGCAGGGATGGTGGCAGGTGATACTGCATATAGTTATGGTCTTCTTCAAGGTAACCCGAGCTGTGACAGCCTGAAGACAGGTGTCGATGCTAACGGGGCTACATAAAATTTGGCTACTAATGAGAAGAGCCACTCCACCCGAGCGCCTCTCCGAATCAGAGCCTTTATGTATAGCGTTAAAACCATTAAAGGACACAGGGTCAGAAGTCTTCAGGTAAGTCTCCTGAAGAGATATTACTGAGGGGTTATAGCACTTGACTAAAAGACGTAATTCCTCAAAGTTAGCTTGAAAACCACGACAATTCCACTGAAGCAGAGAGTCCATGATTATGTCTTATCTGGGGGTGCGGAGTTTTTCCCCCCTTTTTCTTTTGCCTTGGAAGGAGTCGGAGAAACAGAGGGGGGCCGGCTCCCGGGCCTCCTCTGGTTCTTAGGAGATGAAGGGGTTGGAGCTGCCGCAGCATCGGCAGCTTCCACTCCCTCCATCTGCTCCTCCAATGCAGCATATTTGTTTTGAAGGGGGACATCAGTGTTCCCCTTCTGGGCCCATGCGCACGGCGGTCCCATAGATTTCTTTGACTTCTGGTCCTGGGCAGCGTTCCTGCCGCTAGAGTTAGCGGCCTTAGAAGGCTGACCAGAGCCAGAAACCTTTGGTGTTGACAAACTAGCAGGTTTGGGTGGGGGCTGAGGCTTAGGGGCAGCAGAAGATGGTGCCACCGGACCGGTAGCGTCCGCCCTCTGCGTTCCCTGGCTCCTCGTCACCACCGGAGGAGGGTTACTCTCCAGGGGTGAGAGGATCCGAGGCTCCGCCCCCAACCAAGAAGTTGGGGTTTGACAAGAGAAGTCTTTGGTGGGGCGCTTGCCTGCCACCGCAGCACTGAAAGTATACACAAAGTTGTTATTTGAGTTTGGCGCCGCCTCAGCTGCACCAGGACCGTCAACCAGTTTTTTTTGCGTCCGCAAAGGACAGCCCCTTCTCCACACGCACCTGCTGAATCCTGCACTCGGAGATCCAACGAGGGCACTTCTTGTCCGAAGCCATATGCGCCCCCTGGCAATTCACACACAGGGGGATGGCTGTGCAGGACTCAGCAGAGTGTCCGGGCTTAGTGCAACGGGCGCATAGAGCCTCTGCCTGGCGGCATGTCTTCTGCCCATGGCCATACTTTTGGCACTTAAAGCACCGAACGGGGAGAGGGACGTACTTTTTCACTTTTAGGGAGTAGTAACCTCCCCAGATGGTAGTAGGAGCTGTGGGGGTGCCAAACGTCAGGATGATGGTAGGGAGACGGATCTCCCTACAACCTCGTTTGGAAATGAAGCGCCTGACGTAGGTCACCCCCTGTGACTTAAGGTTCCGTACAAGTTCATCTTCAGACAGTTCGGCCAATGCTTGATCTTTAATCACTCCTCTAGAGGAATTCATTGTTTTGTGGGGAGTGACCTCCACTGGAGTGTCTCCGATGGAGGAGAGCCTCAGTAGCCCATTGGAGTGTGCCCGGGTACGGCACTCTACCAACAAGTCACCAGACCTGAGGCGCTGGGCCTCAGGCCTGCCAACACGGCTCATGAGGGTCTCCCTTACCAGGAAAGGGTGCAGCTTTGAAACAGGCTTCTCTTTAACTTTGCTGTGGATAATGAGAAAGCGAGGCCAGGCGGCCGACGCCTGAGGTGTCGCTTCCTCACAGTCAGAGTCACTATCGTTTCAATGACAATGTCGGCGGCTATGTGCCGCTTTTAACTCCACCAGGGAGGCCCCTTTGGGGGCTTAACTGCCTGTCCCAAGTCAGGATAAAGGAGGAGGGTTAGGCGTGGGGCTAGCGACTCCACCCTGTAAAAAGAAACTTGCTACGGAAACGACAACAAAAAAGTCGCCTCAAGCACCAGACGGCGCAGAGAGGACTGAACTGAACTGAACTGTGCCGCTTTGGTGCTAGTTTTGGTTTTTTGATATTTTCCATATCATAGTATGATAGATATTCATCCCCCGGGGGTCCCCGCCCACCACCGAGCCCAACAAGGGAAAGTGCAACTGTCGGCGGGTCTCCAGCCGACGCACAATGGAGACTGCCCGAAAGATATACTCAAGGGGGTAAGCCTGATTGAACCGTTTGAGCCACCGCCTTCTATCACACTGTTGAATACAGGGGAATACTGGCGTAAAGCACCCAATCAGCATCAGAGGCTATAGCATGGTGCTCCGTATAACAACCCGCATGTCAACAGGGGGATAGGGCTCGACGTGACAAGAGCCGATTGACTAGGCCGGTACGACTAGCCTCCCGTTTAGGCAGAAGTCAAGGCCAAAGTGGAGTGTTTCAGCCACCAGGATCCTCTTCTCCCCCGACACGGGTCTCCAAGCACGGCAAACACTTGGGATCCAAAGGACCAAAAGCTCACGCGTATTTTTAAGGACCAATCCAACATGGTAAGACCTGGGTAAGCACAGCTCCTTAAAAACCGGACCAGTGAAAAAGACTGAACAACATATCTGCTGACATCAAGTCCTAATCCTGGACAAAGATGGCACCCGTCTGCTAGCCCACTCAGTCAGGGACCGAGTGGACTACCCACCCACGCCACGTGGAGGCCGGTGCCGGGTAGGCTTCCTGGACGTGAAAAATGACGGGACATTTTCTACCAAAAAATAAAAACCCATAGAACTAAACTGGCGCCCTCAAGATGCAAAACGTTCACCTGTACTTCTGTCATTTTAAATTTAAAATATCAGTACAGACATAGGCTTGTAACTCCGCTAGGTTCACTAGTTTACCAATGGGAGTTTTTCCCCGATCTTGTACTCGATGACAGGACACGTAACGTCACGTAAATTCCCTGGCGTTTTAACACGAATAAAACGTTTTTTTCTGGAACAAAAACGTTTGGAATAAAGTAATACACCTAATCTATCCATGGAAAGGACTGGTTTGTGGAAAAAAAATCACAGTGAAAGGTTTGTTTTTATTTTTCTCAGTAGAGGCTCCCACGTCATGTCTTCAAACTGGCAAAAATTACATTTTTGTCTAATTCACTCTCAACAATCTACACCTTCAGAAGAGTAATTAAGACATGCTTGTTAAATTTCTTTATTCACATCGGTATAAAATGGAATGTGTCAATGCAATACAATGTTAATGCATGATTGACAAACATGGTCATTGTTTGCTGCTTTTACCTGTTGAGAATGGCTCATAAGAAATTGCATGTGTCACCTCACTGCATTGTAGGTGTGGGAGATTTTCTTCTTCTTTTTTTTTTTTTTTTTTGAGGGGGGGGTGGGGGGGTGGGCTAGGAGACAGTTGTGGTGGGGGGGGGGGGGGGGGCACAAGGGTGTTGACCACATTTGCAATCCGTAAGACATTCTGCTTCAACAGCAAAAAAGGAAATTGGTTTAGGACAACAGTCGGAGTCAGAAAAGGCTGCTTGCTCTCACCTACTCTTTTCAACATCTTCCTGGAAAGAATCATGACGGACGCTCTAAAAGATCATGAAGGAACTGTTAGTATTGGAGGCAGAACAATCAAGAACTTGAGCTTCGCAGACGACAATAATGACCTTGCAGGAACAGAGAAGGAGCTAGCTCAGCTGGTGGTAAATCTGAACAGTACAGCCATTGCGTTTGGGATGGTAATCAGCGCAGAGAAGACAAACTGATGACAATAACACCAGTGGCATTGGCACTGAAATCATGGTTGGAGGCCAAAAACTGGAAACAATTAAGAAACTCAAATACTTAGGAGCCATTGTGACAGATGAGGGCTCAAAACAGAAATACTGTCCAGGATTGTGCGGACAACAACAGCGCTGACAAGACTGAAGACCATATGGAAGGACAGAAACATCACTCTGCTCCAAGATCAGACTGATGCGCTCCTTAGTCATCTCAGTGTTCTTATATGCCTGCGAGTCATGGACCATCGCAACAGACCTCGAAAGGAGGATACAAGCCACTGAACTGAGATGTTTTTGAAGGCTGCTTGGCATTTCGTACAGAGATCACATCACGAACGAGGAACTGGGAAGCAGAATCAGGCAAGCCATCGGGCCCTAGGAAGACCTATTAGCTATTGTGAAAAAAACATAAACTGAAGTCATATGGGCATGTCACGCAATCAGCAGGGTTGCCAAGACAATCCTGCAAGGCACTGTGCAAGGAGGATGAAAGAGAGGAAGACAGAGAAAAAGATGGGAGGACAATATCTCAGAGTGGACAGGACTGAAGCTGAGCAACACACTAAGAATGGCAGAGAACAGAGTGAATGGAGTTAGTTATTTGGGTTAGTTAGTTATTTGGGTTTAACGCCGAGCAGGCAACTAAGGCCATCTCACGGCGGGAAGGGTAAAAATCTGGTCAGCCAGACTAAAAGAAAGGTCTTAAGACATGATGTAAATATACCTTAAAAATATGTCAGGCTAAAATGTCGCACAGGTCTTTAAAGAAAACGTCGGAAGACTCTCAAAAAGGTCAAAATAATAGAAACATCATAATCTATAAACGCTCAAATCTTATTAAAAATATGGCACTCTCTCAGAAAACTGAAGATCTTGTCCGGGGGCACATCCCGGAACAAAACCTTCAAGGAGTCTGCTGTGAAATGTTTATACCTTGTGTCGATTAGATCAGCACAAGACAACAAAAAGTGTTGAACAGAGTACTGCTCTAGAGAGCTTCACCTACCTCGGCAGCATAGTCGACAAGAAGGGTGGGACGGATGCTGACGTGAAGATCAGGATAGGCAAGGCCAGGGCAGCATTTCTCCAGCTAAAGAACGTCTGGACTTCAAGAGATCTGTCAGTCAACACCAAGATCCGACTGTTCAATACCAACGTGAAACCAGTACTCCTCTATGGAGCAGAGACCTGGAGGACCACAGTGTCGACCACCAAGAAAATACAGACGTTCATCAACAACAGTCTGAGAAGGCTCCTCAGGATACGCTGGCCGGACAAAATCAGCAACGAGGAATTGTGGCAGCGGACAAAGCAGAAGCCTGCAGAAGTGGAGCTCCAACAACGCCGCTGGAGATGGATAGGTCACACACTACGCAAGCCAGCAACCAACACCACAAAGCAAGCCCTAAGATGGAACCCCCAGGGAAAAAGGAAGAGAGGTCGGCCACGAAACACCTGGCGACGTGACCTGGAGACAGATGCCAAGAAGATGGGCCACACCTGGGGACAGCTGGAGAGACTCGCCCAGGACAGAGACGGCTGGAGGGACCTTGTCGGCGGCCTATGCCCCAGAGGGGGTGATGGGCGTAAGTAAGTAAGTAAGAGTACTGCTCGTCGCAGGCATAACACCATGGACGCTCCTCCTGTTTAAGTAAATAAGAGTGCGTAACATACGTGTGGCCGATGTGGAGCCGAGCCAGGACAGTCTCCTCACGGCGGCTGCCGCAGCGATAAGGTAGACCGTCGGACAACTTAGGAAGGGCTTCATGCAGCTTGTTAGCTTCCTCTTTGTCCCACTCGGACTGCCACTCACGGGCTATGTACGCACTAGCCACATGTCTAAAATCACTATAAACAGTCTGTGTGTCAGGGACAGGGTCATTGCGGGCATCGTTGGCAGCAGAATCTGCGATCCTGTTGCCTTCGATGCCCACATGCCTTGGCACCCAAATAAAAATGATATCATAATATTCCTTCATCAAGTCCGCGTGGAGCTCTCTGATCTGCACCAGCAGTGGGTGGTCATTTCCCGTGCCCTGAAGGGCCTGCAGGGCAGAAAGAGAGTCAGACAGAATCAGGAAGTTCCTTTCTCTAGATCGATAAGCATGCTTGAGTGCCAGCAGAACCGCCTGCAGTTCCGCACTAAATACAGATGAGTGGTCTGGGAGGCGGTGCTTAAATGGGCGTCTAGGATGGCGAGGGGATACTGCGGCCGCAGCCACTCTCCCATCCTCAGACTTTGACCCATCGGTATAGATGCGACAATAGCCAGGAAAAATTGAAAGCAGTTCATTGAGGCTCTGTTGGTATATGGCTGGTGGAGTAGAGTCTTTCTTGTGGGCAGTCAAGTCCAGCAAGATGTCAGGAACTGGTAAGAGCCAAGGTGGAGTGATGTGTTGCAGGGATTCCGAAACTCTGTCCAGGTCCAATCCGGCCGCCTGCAGATGAGGTCGGACACGGAAAGAAAGTGGACGGACAGCTCCCGGATGGGTATCGTAAATCTCTGCAAACGACTGTTTAAAAACACAATCATAGGCAGGATTGTCTGGATGGGCCTTCAGTTTCAGAACGTAGCTGAGCATGAGGCGGATGCGGCGGAGCTTGAGAGAAGGCTCCCCTGCCTCGGCATACAGACTAGGAACTGGAGACGTCCTGAAGGCCCCAAGACATATCCGCAGACCCTGATGGTGAATTGTGTTCAGACGCTGTAGCACAGACTTGGAAGCTGAGCCATACACCACAGAGCCGTAATCCAGTTTGGACCGAACAAGGGCCCGGTACAGACGAAGTAAGACAGTACGGTCCGCACCCCAGTCAGTACGACCGACGACACGAAGAATGTCGAGAGCCTTCTGACAAGAGGTTCTAAGGTAATTAATATGGTTGCGGAAGGTAAGTCTTTTGTCAAAAATGACCCCCAGAAACTTTGCCTCCTCGGCCACCTTAATTGGCACTCCAGCAATGCTCAGGCTAGGTTCTGGAAAAAATTTCGTCTGGTTAGTAAAATGCACACAAACAGTCTTGGAGGGCGAGAACTTGAATCCATTGAGAGACACCCACCGCTGGATGCGATCAACGCACAGCTGCAAGCGCCTCTCAAGGGACGCAAGTCCTCGACCACGTGCGCACAAAGCAAAGTCGTCAACAAACAAAGAGCATTCAGAATCATCCTTGACGGCCTTTACAATGTTATTAATTTTAATACTAAATAAAACAGGAGATAGAATGCTGCCCTGTGGGACACCCATCTCCTGTTCAAAGGAGTCGGAGAGGGTGGAGCCCACACGGACATGGAACGACCGGTTAGTCAAAAAAATTGTGAATAAAAACGGGCAGGTGCCCTTTAAAACCCATGTCCAACAAGTCAGACATTATGCCATACTTCCAGGTAGTGTCATACGCCTTCTCAAGATCGAAAAAAATTGCATAGACATGCTGCTTGTTGACAAAAGAATCTCGAATAAATGATTCAAAGCGGACTAAATGGTCAGTTGTACTACGGAAGCGCCGGAAACCGCACTGGAGGTCTGTGAGGAGACCCTGTGACTCAAGATGCCACACCAGGCGGGCGTTGACCAGGCGCTCCATAGTTTTACATAAACATGATGTCAAAGCGATAGGCCGGTAGTTGCCCGGGTCGGAAGGATCCTTACCCGGCTTGGGGATCGGTACAACCACAGCCTGGCGCCAAGACGGCGGAAAATGACCAGTTCTCCAGATATGGTTAAAGGCCTTGAGAAGTACAAGGAGTGACCTCTCAGGCAGATGCGTTAGGAATTGATAGTGGACGGTATCTAGGCCAGCAGCAGAGTCATTACATTTCTGCAAAGCTTGCTGCAATTCTGATAATGTAAACGGGACATTATAGTCTTCTGAGTTATCGGACTCAAAATCACAAATACGAGACTCTCGTTTCTCCTTCTCTCTCTGGAAGAAAGGTGAATAATGCTCCGTTGAAGAATTATGGGCAATGGTGGAGGCAAGCAAATTGGCCACAGCTTTTTTATCTGTAACCAAACTGACACCATCTCTAAGATGGCCAACAGAAGCCGAGCCACCTCTGCCCCTAATTCTCCGAACAGCCTTCCATACTTTCTGGGACGGAGTCCGAGAAGTTAAAGATGAGACGAAGAGTCTCCAGGAAGCACGGCGTTCACGTTTAAAAATGTAACGGGCTTTCGCCCTCTGTCTTTTAAAGGTTAAAATATTTACTTGCGACGGATTACGGAAAGCACGTCGCTGAGCAGATTTGCGCGCTTTTTGGGCCTTGCGTCACTCTTCGTTGAACCATGGTACTCTCGGCTTTTGAGGGATTGATGCGGAAGTTTTAGGGATGGTTTCACCCGCTACGTCCAACAAAATAGTAGTAAAAGAAGAAATAGGTTCTTCAGATGACATGACCACCTCCTCTGTAATACGAGACTGACAGAGGGAGGCGAACAGAGGCCAGTTAGCTTTCTTAAGATTCCAGCGCCCCACCGGCGGATCCTCCCCACAGCTGACCGATGACAGGACTACTGGGAAGTGGTCACTACCACACAGGTCATCGTGAACCTTCCAGTCAAAGTCCAGCATGAGAGAAGGATCACACACAGTGAGGTCTAGAACAGAACTAGATCCTGAACCTGGGTTAGAGTATGTAGGTGAACCATCGTTAAAGACACATAGATTAAGTTGAGAAAAAACATCTTCTAACATCTGACCTCTGCCATCATAGTGGTTACTACCCCAAAGGTGAGCGTGACCGTTAAAATCCCCCATGAGAATAAAGGGAGGGGGCAGTTGATCAACTAAATTAAAAAAATCATTACTACAGACCCGCAGGGATGGTGGCAGGTAAATACTGCATATAGTTATAGTCTTCTTCAAGGTAACCCGAGCTGCGACAGCCTGAAGACAGGTGTCGATGCTAACGGGGCTACATAAAATTTGGCTACTAAATGAGAAGAGCCACTCCACCCGAGCGCCTCTCCGAATCAGAGCCTTTATGTATAGTGTTAAAACCATTAAAGGACACAGGGTCAGAAGTCTTCAGGTAAGTCTCCTGAAGAGATATTACTGAGGGGTTATAGCACTTGACTAAAAGACGTAATTCCTCAAAGTTAGCTTGAAAACCACGACAATTCCACTGAAGCAGAGAGTCCATGATTATGTCTTATCTGGGGGTGCGGAGTTTTTCCCCCCTTTGTCCTTTGCCTTGGAAGGAGTCGGAGAAACAGAGGGGGGCCGGCTCCCGGGCCTCCTCTGGTTCCTAGGAGATGAAGGGGGTGGAGCTGCCGCAGCATCGACAACTTCCACTCCCTCCATCTGCTCCTCCAACGCAGCATATTTGTTTTGAAGGGGGACATCAATGTTCCCCTTCTGGGCCCGTGCGCACGGCGGTCCCATAGATTTCTTTGACTTCTGGTCCTGGGCAGCGTTCCTGCCGCTAGAGTTAGCGGCCTTAGAAGGCTGACCAGAGCCAGAAACCTTTGGTGTTGACAAACTAGCAGGTTTGGGTGGGGGCTGAGGCTTAGGGGCAGCAGAAGGCGGTGCCACCGGACCGGTAGCGTCCGCCCTCTGCGTTCCCTGGCTCCTCGTCACCACCGGAGGAGGATTACTCTCCAGGGGTGAGAGGATCCGAGGCTCCGCCCCCAACCAAGAAGTTGGGGTTTGACAAGAGAAGTCTTTGGTGGGGCGCTTGCCTGCCACCGCAGCAATGAAAGTATACACAAAGTTGTTATTTGAGTTTGGCGCCGCCTCAGCTGCACCAGGACCGTCAACCAGTTTTTTTGCGTCCGCAAAGGACAGCCCCTTCTCCACACGCACCTGCTGAATCCTGCACTCGGAGATCCAACGAGGGCACTTCTTGTCCGAAGCCATATGCGCCCCCTGGCAATTCACACACAGGGGGATGGCTGTGCAGGACTCAGCAGAGTGTCCGGGCTTAGTGCAACGGGCGCATAGGGCCTCTGCCTGGCGGCATGTCTTCTGCCCTTGGCCATACTTTTGGCACTTAAAGCACCGAAGGGGGAGAGGGACGTACTTTTTCACTTTTAGGGAGTAGTAACCTCCCCAGATGGTAGTTGGAGCTGTGGGGGTGCCAAACGTCAGGATGATGGTAGGGAGACGGATCTCCCTACCACCTCGTTTGGAAATGAAGCGCCTGACGTAGGTCACCCCCTGTGACTTAAGGTTCCGTACAAGTTCATCTTCAGACAGTTCAGCCAATGCTTGATCTTTAATCACTCCTCTAGAGGAATTCATTGTTTTGTGGGGAGTGACCTCCACTGGAGTGTCTCCGATGGAGGAGAGCCTCAGTAGCCCATTGGAGTGTGCCCGGGTACGGCACTCTACCAACAAGTCACCAGACCTGAGGCGCTGGGCCTCAGGCCTGCCAACACGGCTCCTGAGGGTCTCCCCCACCAGGAAAGGGTGCAGCTTGGAAACAGGCTTCTCTTTAACTTTGCTGTGGATAATGAGAAAGCGAGGCCAGACGGCCGAAACCTGAGGCGTCGCTTCCCCACAGAGTCGCTATCATTTTCAAGGTCAATGTCAGTGGCTATGTGCCGCTTTGGTGCCAGTTTTGGTTTTTTGATATTTTCCATATTATAGTATGATAGATATTCATCCCCCGGGGGTCCCCGCCCGCCACCGAGCCCAACAAGGGAAAGTGCAATTGTCGGCGGGTCTCCAGCCGACGCACAATGGAGACTGCCCGAAAGATATACTCAAGGGGGTAAGCCCGATTGAACCGTTTGAGCCACCGCCTTCTATCACACTGTTGAATACAGGGGAATACTGGCGTAAAGCACCCAATCAGCATCAGAGGCTATAGCATGGTGCTCCGTATAACAACCCGCATGTCAACAGGGGGATAGGGCTCGACGTGACAAGAGCCGATTGACTAGGCCGGTACGACTAGCCTCCCGTTTAGGCAGAAGTCAAGGCCAAAGTGGAGTGTTTCAGCCACCAGGATCCTCTTCTCCCCCGACACGGGTCTCCAAGCACGGCAAACACTTGGGATCCAAAGGACCAAAAGCTCACGCGTATTTTTAAGGACCAATCCAACATGGTAAGACCTGGGTAAGCACAGCTCCTTAAAAACCGGACCAGTGAAAAAGACTGAACAACATATCTGCTGACATCAAGTCCTAATCCTGGACAAAAATGGCACCCGTCTGCTAGCCCCCTCAGTCAGGGACCGAGTGGACTACCCACCCACGCCACGTGGAGGCCGGTGCCGGGTAGGCACAGAGTGAATGGAGGGAGCTGGTTGCCAAGTCATCAGTGGTGCCCCAACAGTCGGCAAGACTACGGAATAGATAGATAGAGAAGACTTTGCATGCGTCACATCATCCCCTACCCACATCACATAGGTTTGGAAGTGGGATGAGTGGGGACGGTTGGGGAGGCTAGGAGACCTTGACAGGCACAGGGGTATGCATCGAGTTAGCAATCTATATAAATTATAAGGAATTCTGACACCGCCGTTATCAGCATCAGGTGTAGGTCTATCAACACTGCTTTGTAGGGTCGAAGGTCGTAGTTCTATCCAAATGTAGTGCTATTGCAGCATAGACTTCTGTACTTTGGAAGGCACAGGTCAATTGGTAAATAGCTCCAGCGAACGTAGGTCTAACGGCCACAGTCCTATCAACCTGTAGTGCTACCGACACAGTTCTAACAGCTGTAGTTTATCGATACATACTGCTCATGAACTTGAAGGAACTTGAAGCACAAGCACAAGACAGATCTGGCTGGCGTGCCGCCACCAGGAAAGCCTGGACGCTCTTTGAACACAATCAGCGCGAACGGATCACCAGTGCCAGAGCTCGCAGAAAGACAGCGTTGACTCTCCCCACAGCTATGTTCCAGCGCCCCCATTGCCCTCGCAGGTGTGGCTCCAGGATTGGCTTGGCCAGCCACACCCGCACCCACAAATAGAAGTCATGCACAATGACATCATTGGTTTTTGATGGTCTACCCAACAATATTCACCCGTTTTCGTCTGGGAAGAAGAAAAAGGCACTGGCTTTTGCTGACAATTTGTAACATGTAAGCCTGACCTTGTCTCAAAGGGTCACCTTTTGCTGCACTTGTTCTGTACTGTAAGAGGGTCACCTTTTGCTGCACTTGTTCTGTAATGTAAGTGTGTAAATGATCAAAGGTACAGAAAGATGTGGGCGTTTTTTTTTTTGTCTACTGTGTTCAAAATATGGTAGACTTTTAAATGGGGCTGGCAGTCGTAACACTGTGAAAGTGTAGTAACAAGATAAAATTACATCACGTCTAGCTACGCTAGCATTGCTGTTGAACGCAGATCTAGCACCAAAGCACCATATGTGCGTGTGTATGTGACAGCGACTAGAGACAATGTTTGTGGATGGATAAACTTTAGGATATTGTCTTTAAAAAGAATTAACTCGAGGCAGTTTTTTTTATTTTTAATTAGTTTATACATTATTCAGAAAATGACCGTTTCACAAAAAAACACCGAGTTGATCCGCATTAGTCCGTATTTTTTCTTATTCTTAATAATAATAATACATAGTTTTTATATATGTATGCAAACCAAGGGGAATCACAGCGCTGGACAGACAACAGTTAGATCCCCTGCCCCCGCCTATCAGGCACCCAATCGCCACCCTACTTCCTAAGTTCCGGAGAAAGACATGGGTTATATAAGAGACCTGATCCATTCTTTTTGAGGATGGAAATGATCGTCTTATTCTATACCTGCGTATTTCTCTGTGGGCTGGCGATTGGGTGCCTGATAGGCGGGGGCAGGGGATCTAACTGTTGTCTGTCCAGCGCTGTGATTCCCCTTGGTTTGCATACAATTCTGCCAGCGCTAGCCTCACCTATCTGGTTTGTGAATAGTTTTTATATAGCGCCCTTCCCCACAAACAGCAAGCTCGGAGCGCTTTACAGCACATAAAAAAAAATTAAAAAGGAGAAAAATTAGAACGCACTCACTCTTGAAATAAACATCTGCTCGCACCATGTAGGCGCATTCCTAACACGAAACACACACACACACACACAGCCTATCTACATGGGCTACCCACATACGGAAACAACCAACATTTCCAGGCAGCACATCCAGACTAAGCTAATCTTGATATGCTACCTGGAAAAGATGGGTCTTCAAATTTGTTTTGAAGGTCATCAGGGTAGGGGATAGACGGACATGCAGTGGAAGTGAGTTCCAGACGTGAGGGGCCTGATAACTGAAAGAACGGGCACCAGCAGTTTTTAGGCTGACTCTGGGCTGAACAAGCAGTTTCTGTGAGCTTGAGCGTAGACTTCTACTAGGATTGTGTGATGCAAGGGAAGAAGACAGATATGCAGGAAGCGTATTGTCATAGTGTTTGTATGCCAAAGTGGCCAGCTTGTACTCTATTCTCTGTTCGACAGGTAGCCAGTGGAGATGCTTTAGCAGTGGTGTGACATGATCAGTACGTTTTTTTGCGAAGGACTAACCGGGCTGCATTATTCTGGATACGCTGAATGCGAGTGAGTTGATCAGATGAGATACCAGCAAGGAGGGAATTACAGTAATCTAGACGGGACAGAATGAGAGAGCATACGAGCTGGGCAGTAGCCTTTTCTGTCAAAAAGGAGTGAGTGAGTATAGTTTGCTTTATGTCCCGCAAGCGACAAAGGCCTTCTCAGGACGTGCCTGCGCTAAATGAAGAAAAGAACTGCAAGAAGCGCAGACAGGAGGGAGAATTTCAAAAGAAAAATACAGATGAACAGACCAGAAAGACAGAAATACAAACCCCCAATAGAGTAAAACCCAGCTTGCAGGGGTTAGACAAGGTGACCCTAGGAACTAAAAAGTAGACGACCAAGGTCCCCTAGGGCAGACCCAGTGGAGGATCTGTCAAAAAGGATCTGATCATGCCTATTCTGCAGAGATCCAGGTAGGCAGTGTGGCAAAGATGGCTAACCTGTTTTTCCATCGATAAACTCGAATCCTGGAATACACCCAGATTTTTTACATCGGATTTGAAAGAAATGTCATGGCCGCCTATGGAAATATGATCACTGTTGGAGGCGGATGTTCTAGTTCGAGTACCAACAAGCATACTCTCTGTTTTGTCATCATTTAACTTGAGTCTGTTGCAAGTCATCCAGTCTTTGACTTCAACTATACACTTCTCCACATTGGAGACAATGGTCTGCAGTTTACCAGGATGGTCAGTCTTAGAGACCTGAGTGTCATCAGCATACTTGTGATACTCACAGCTATTCTGGCTGATGATTCGGGAAACTGGTTTAGTGTACAGAGAGAACAGCAGAGGACCCAAAACAGACCCCTGTGGGACACCATACTTCAAAAGCACAGGCTGAGACATGATCCCATTCACACATACAGACTGGTATCTTTCAAAAAGGTAAGACTTGAGCCATGACAGCGCTGGACCGGAAATACCAAAAGACACACGTAGGCGTTCCAAAAGAATCCCATGATCCTGCGTGTCAAACGCCGCAGACAGGTCTAATGATAGCAAAGAGACATGTCCGACGTCAGCATGTGTAAGCAAGCTATTGGTAATGTGAAGCAATGCTGTCTCAGTACTGTGATTTCTTCGATATGCAGACTGATACAGTTCAAGTAAATCATTACTACTGAGATGTGACATGAGCTGACTCAAAATGCCAAGGCACAGACCCTGACTCTAGAGACAAGTTAATAATTCTGGTTATCACACTGACAAGCTTATCAGGGCATAGCTTGAGTATAGAGGTGGGAATGGGGTCAAGGGAACAAGATTTGGTGGGTGAGGAAATAATTAGTTTCTTTACAATCTCCTCTGTGACAGCAGTGAACGCATGTAACACAGGCCCGTCATATGGTATTAGGACACAACATCAGAACAGTTGTCCAGTTCCTGACGGATCGTGCTTATCTTAGAGTCAAAGTACTGACAAAACTTATCAGGTAGATCATTCATCGGAATGGTATTCGGGAGTACAGGTTCATTTTTCTTTCCAAGAAGTTCATTTGTAAGGCCAAACAGCTGACGATTAGATATGCAGTCTTCAAGTTTGGCACAAACAAAGTCTTTCTTAGCTGCACGCTGTGAGGACTTGAGTGCAGCACGCTGCTTCACAAACATGTCTCTATGTACTGTAAGACCACTACACCTCCACAGTCTCTCACTGCATCGAAGCTCGCGCTTGGCATCTTTCAGCTCTTTCGTTAGCCAAGGGGCCGGGGGACGTGAGATTAAGCGTCTGGTGGTGAGTGGCGCATGCTTGTTGAGAATGTCAGAGAGTGTACAGTTGTATTTGTAAGTGTCCAGCAGTTCATGTGCTGGGCAGTCTGTCAATACACCGTCACAAGCCACCTTTACATCGGAGCTGAAAACATCCATGTCAATACGACAAAGGTTTCTGGAAGTAATCGAGCGTTTTGTGGAACGAGGCCGAGACGCAAGAAAACACTTGCATGATCCGACAACAGCGAAATCACACACCTGAACAAGAGAGGAGCTCTCCCCTGTGATCAGAAGGTCCAAGGTGTGAGCACGTCTGTGAGTCGGCCCCTGCACATGCTGACGCAAGCTACGGTCAGACAGAAGTGAACGCAGATGAAGTGCATCAGTATCAGATGGAACTTCAAAATGAAAATTATGATCTCCAACCATAACTAATTCGTGTCTGCTGCTGGAGGCACTGTCCACATAATCTTGGAATTCACTGAAAAATTCGCTAGTGGTTTATTTTGTCTGCTTGGAGGCGGTCGGTATACTACAGTCAAAGTAACGGAGATGTCACTGATGATGCTAACTTCAACAGCTTCAAAAGAGTTAAAGGGCAAACGTTTGAAATCGGTGCAGTTTTCTAATGACTTCCTGACCAGTACTGCTATACCACCCCCTCGTCGCCCAACACGAGGGAAAGACTTCAGAAAATATCCTGGAGGGGTCAACTCAGCTATGTATGGTTCGTCACCCTCATCTTGAAGCCACATTTCAGCCAGCAACAAGAAGTCTAGCTGATGATCAGTGATGTAATCACTTATCTCACTAGTTTTGTTCCTGCAAGACTGAGTGTTCAAGAAGGCTAATGACAGCCTGTTATTGTCCGATTTCTGCACAGGTGAAGAACAGTCACAGACATCTGTACTGATAGGGAAATAAATCAGGTTACCTGAGTCTCTTGACCATCCATAATGCATGCATGCCTTACGTGAAGATGCGCAGGTTTGTGATGATGTTCGAGTCCCTAGGAACTGGCTGACATGGGTAGTCCCAGGGGGTGGGGCAGAGTGGACATCCCGAGGGGTGATGATAACTGGTATGGCGCGTCCTCGCTTGCGCCGTCCTCCTCGGTAAGGCCGCTTCCTCCTGGGTCTGTTGACGCATGGCTGCACTGATGGGGGGCTGTGTAATCCAAGGGACCTCAGGTGTACACACACATCAGGAGCAGGGGCACTGGTAACGGTACTCCGCCATAGTAGCAGTTGCTGTCTGTCATAACACAGTACACGTGTACTGGTAAGTGTCATAACACAGTACACATGTACTGGTATGCACAGTGGCTGAGGGAAGGCTACCAAGCACAGTCGGGCTGAGTGAAAACTCAGCTGGCAAGCATGGCTGTACTGTAGAGTGCAGTACAGACAGTATCCACAAGGCCTTCACAAAAATGACAAGTCCAACTGCTCTCACTTCCACTGGAAAAAGTCCATAAAAATTACACCAAAATGTCCAGAGATTCATCACGAAGAAGTATGTGATGATCAAAACATCCAAAAGACAATGAAAAACAGATGAAGAACAGAAAATGTCAGAGACTGCCCCTCAGCCTGCTAGGTGATTGAAGAGTATCTTACTAGATATTTTGCATATAATATAGCTAAATTCAAGGAAGACATGAGTTTATTAGCCAGCACTGGACCTCTTCAACCTTTTGAATGATAATTAATTCATTGCTGAAAATTATCCAACCACATTTCACTCCCACCAGTCAGCCCTGGAAGAGGCTGCATGAAGAGACCCTTGCGTGCCTTTCAGACTCAATGACATAAAAGCGCCAAACACGTCAGTGTCATGCAATGCTCCTAACAGACGCAAAGCAAGAAAAGTCATAGTGTTATATGTGTATGGGTCGAGGCAATGCTCTCCCTTGCTGCGCGTCCTGCACGAAAATAGAGCACGAGTGTAGTCTGCTAGCAAAGTAAAGCATGCTATTCGACGATTTTTTTCAATCATTTTTAATAATAATAAATTAATAATACATAGTTTTTTTATAGCGCCCTCCCCCACAGACAGCAAGGTCGGAGTACTTTACACATAGAAATAATTTTAAAAGGAGAAAAATTAGAACAAAATAAACATGCACTCTTTAAATAACACCAGTTCGCACCATGTAGGCACATCCTAACACGAAACACAAGCACATACACACGCACACTCACAGTCTACATACATGGGCTACACTTATAAGACAACAACCAACATTTCCAGGCAGCACATCCAGACTAAGCTAATCCTGATATATATGCTGCCTGGAAAAGATGGGTCTTCAAATTTTAGGATGGAATATCTTCTGAAGTATACCATTTTTGGAGCTGTAAAATAATCAGTACAAACTAGGTATTGGATTTAATCAGTACAGCAAATGGGGATATTGTAAGAGTACAGCAAATGGGGATATTGTAAGTCAAGAGATGCAAATCATCTCATTTTCACCAAATTAAGTTACTTAATTTGGTGAAAATATAAAAGGTAGAGCTTTGAAATTGTGCACGACCACACATTTTTACACGCTCTTTCTGATGGTGATATAAGATTTTATGTGTTTACAGTCTGAAATAATGGGTGATCCTATACCTACATGTGGGCATACCCACTATGGAGTCTCTAAAAGAAATTCTTGCACAGGCAATCATCAGTACACTTTTTTGAAGTCTGTCTAAAAACGTCTCCTTTTATCCCCCGTAAACTTCTGCTGGTACTAGTCTGTTTAGGGTCATTCCACGGTAACTGACATGACATTTGGAGCCACTGTTAGAAGTAACACAAATTATGTGATTGAAAGAGTTGGTATATTCCCACATTAAGCAGCATTTTTTGTTGAATATATACTAATGATCAAATTTATACCAAAAAAACATAATAGAATTAACAGGAGTAGCATGGGTTATTCTGTTGGTAACTGACATGACTCAGAAAACACAAAATATTAAACTTAGTTTTTTATTTTCAAAACTCTCTGAACAGAAACTATTTAGAGTATTTCATTACAGTTATGTAACAAGTATAATGGATGTAGTTAATGCATAAATTGTTGTCTTAAGTAGAGATTGCATAATATGATCATGAATAAGTGCACTTCTGGTAACTGACATGACAAGTGATGGTAACTGACATGACACATCCGTGAGGATTAAAGTCCAGTATGCACTGTTCAGCTTAGTTGGTAAGTTAAAGCTTTGAACATAACAATTATTTATTAACTTGAGTTTTGCAATTGAAAATGCTTGAAATAAAAGTATTAAACACTTATCATTCTTCACTTCAACATCTTCAGAAATACAAGATTTTTTATTACAGCCACAGATGGCACAGGCAGCGGCAACATGAAACAGCTCTACGACATTACCAGAAGATTGTCAGGCAAGTATGGCCATACAGAAAGACCAGTAAAAGACAAAGAAGGCAAGCCTATTGCAGACAGAGCAGACCAACTCGACAGATGGGCCGAGTATTTTGAAGAGTTACTGAACAGACCTAGCCCACCCGACCCCCCAGACATCCAGCCGGCAGAGACCGACCTACCCATCAGCTGTGACAGACCCAGCCGGGAAGAGATCAGAAGAGCAGTGGCATTCTTGAAGAACGGCAAAGCAGCAGGCCCAGATGGCATCCCAGCGGAGTCTCTGAAAGCAGACCTAGAGACAACAGTGTAGATGCTGTACCCACTGTTTGGAAAGATCTGGGAAGAGGAGGTGATGCCGGCTGACTGGAAGGAGGGGTACCTAATCAAGCTTCCCAAGAAAGGCGACCTCAGCAAGTGTTCCAACTACAGAGGAATCACCTTGCTGTCAGTACCAGGAAAGGTCTTCAACAGGATCATCCTGGAGAGAATGAAGAGCTCCGTTGACCCCCAGCTGAGAGACCAGCAAGCAGGATTCAGGAAGAACCGATCATGTACAGACCAGATCGCCACTCTCCGCATCATCGTGGAACAGTCTCTGGAGTGGAGCTCCCCGCTGTACATCAACTTTGTGGATTATGAGAAAGCATTTGACAGTGTGGACCGAGAGACTCTGTGGAAACTCCTACGACACTACGGTGTACCCACAAAGCTCGTCCGCCTGATCAAGAGCAGCTATGATGGCATGACATGTCGCGTGATCCACGAAGGGCAGTTCACCAGGGAGCTCCAGGTCAGAACCGGTGTCAGGCAGGGGTGTCTGCTGTCTCCGTTCCTCTTCCTACTGGCCATAGACTGGGTCATGAAGATGACCACAGAGCACAGATGAAGTGGAATACAGTGGACACTGTGGACACAGCTTGACGACCTCGATTTTGCAGACGACTTGGCATTACTGTCCCACACTCATCAACAAATGCAGGACAAGACCACGAGGCTTGCTGACATCTCGTCCCAAGTGGGCCTCACCATTCACAAACAGAAAACAAAGACAATGAGGCTGAACGCAACCAGGGAAGAACCAGTCTTGCTTGCTGGCACCCAGTTGGAGGAGGTGGAGTCCTTCACCTATCTCGGGAGCATCATAGACAAAAAAGGCGGCACTGATGCAGATGTCAGAGCACGAATCGGTAAAGCCAGAGCAGCCTTTCTCCAGTTGAAAAAAGTGTGGAGCTCCAGAGAGCTGTCACAACACACCAAAGTCCGGATTTTCAACTCCAATGGAAAAGCAGTTCTCCTATATGGAGCAGAGACATGGAGATTGACAAAAACCACAGTCAACAGAGTACAGACCTTCATGAACAGTTGCCTTAGAAGAATTTTGAAAATCCACTGGCCAGAGAAGATCAGCAACGTCAGACTCTGGGAGAGAACAGAGCAGATAACAGCAGAGAATGAAATTGGGCGAAGAAGATGGGGATGGATCGGTCACAGTCTGAGAAAGCCAGCTTCCAGTATCACTAGGCAGGCATTGTCATGGAACCCCCAGGGAAAGAGGAAAAGAGGTAGGCCGAGAAACTCCTGGCGTCGAGACCTCCAAGCAGACATCAAGAGACTGGGAACCACCTGGAGTAGAATCGAAGGAGAAGCACAGGACAGGAGTTGCTGGAGGTCTCTCGTCGACGGCCTATACCCGGGTAGGGGTGACAGGCGTAAGTAAGTACAGATGGCACATAAACAAGCAGAAACAACATAATATATTTTCATACATCTCAAATATGTAACATTTTCATCTAACTGGGTAAAAAAGAAATTCTATGATGTGAACTTAAACCACATTGGTAATTTTCCAGTAAATGAATATTGTCATTTTGAATAAATTTCTGAGTAATCTGAGTGCGAAATCTGTCTTATTTTCACCAACAAAGCTGGCTATTGGCATGGTAGAAATGTCAGCAATATTGTCAACAGTATAGTCCAAACAGCCCCTCAAAAACACAGACATGTCTGTCAAATTCTGCTCCTATATATAACAGTTTCTCCAGAAACCTGTATGATTCTTACAGTTACTTTCAAAACCTTGCTGCATGCATGTATGGCCATGTGATCAGCATATGTTCGATAGTAGGATAAATCCCTGACATAGTCCTGGAATGAGCCCTGAGACAGGAACCTTTCTAGAGCTTCTTTTTCCTGTGGACGCAAATTGTCCAAGTAATCAACTGTTAACTGTCTCAGTTCATTCTGCTTGATGTTGATACCTATTTCATGCAGCTGTTTTATCATTGCCCAGAATAAACATTTCCATCACTGGGTGTAGGTACTGGCAGCCAAAATTTTTTTATATAGATAGTTGTCAATTTATTGTTTTCTTGAAAACTATATGATGAAACAAGGAAAAAAAAAAAAAAAGTAAGTGTCTATCTAAATAGTTTTCGAGATATGACGTTTTAAATCTGTCGAAACGCTGCCAGCCTGGAGTTGTTTGAACATTTTCCTATTTTTGCCGAGCCATATTTATCTTATAACAAAGGCCAAATTCACAGAATTGCTTTAATCCAAATTTGTTTGTTATATAGAGTGAAAAAAATAACAATGAAGTCATTCCTCCAAGTAGTTGCCGAACCACAGGGTGCTAAACATAGCAAAACATAAGGATTTTCTTACCACAAATTGTACGGAAGGCCACGTTTGAAGGCCTGCAGAATTAAAATTAATGAACCGAGTCCCCCCAAAAAGTATTTTCTGTGCAGAATATAGCAAGTAATTTAACACTATTTTTTTTTCATGGAGTAGAAATGCATAAGTTTCAAGATACATTATGCTATACTTGAGAAAAACAGCGATTTCCTCAACGGAAAAAACAGGAATTTTGACGGTACCCCACTAAAAATCTTAATATCTCGATAACTATTGCAGATATTTGCACTAAATTTTGCACATGGGTTAATTACTGTCTCAGCTTTGCAAACAAAGTAAATTTAACATAAAAAAATTACAATTTAAAAAATTTCAAACCAGTTTACTTAAAAAAAAAAAAAAAAAAAAAAAAAAAACATTTCCTGATTACGAAGGAACACGCTTGCATACACATCTACAAAACTTGCACATATTTGCATGGAATTGTACATCATCATCATCATCATCAGTCCCTTGCCCGAACTGGGCGTTGGGGGGACTGAAAGGCAGCAGCAACAGACAGTGCTCTCCACTGAGTTCTATTTTGGGCGGTGGCAAGCAAGTCTGACATCTCGAGTTCGGTCCATTCTTTTATGTTTGCGACCCAACTCTTTCTCTGACGACCTCGCCGACGACTTCCTTCGAGAGTGCCTTGGAGGATAGTCTTGGACAAGGTGTTGTGTCGGGTCACGTGGCCAAACCAAGCAAGCTTGCGCCGTTTCACGGTTGCCAGAAGGGGTTCATGTGGGCCCACCAGGGAAGTGACGATGCTCCGTACATATTCGTTGGTCTTGTGCTCGCGGTACGAGATGCAACTTCCTCAGGCACTTGTTCTCAAAGGCCTGGATTTTCTTTTCTGAGTCTGCAAGCAGTGTCCAAGTCTCACAGCCGTAGAGTAGAATAGACACTATGAGGGACTTGTAAAGCCTGTACTTGATGGTGAAGCTGATGGAGTTACTTTGCCATATCCTGTCCAGCCTGGCCATTGCGGATGTTGCTGTACCTATCCTGATACGGATCTCTGCTATGCAACTACCTTGTAATTGTACACATGAATTGTACACTTGGAATTGTACACATGACTTAATTATAATATCAACTTTGTAAACAAAGTAAATTTAACACAATTTGAAACCAGTTTATATTTTGTAACATAATGACAATTCCTGAATATGAAGAAACGTGTAATGCAGAAGACATGCGAGGGTAGAACCTAAAGAGAGGGCAAATTATAACAGTAATAAATACAAAGGCCATTCCTGTTCAGTTCAGATGCAAAAAGAAGACTTTATTACAAATTCCAGACAGAAGAGTAAAAACAATTTGTCAATACAGTATACACACTATCTTTCAAATGACCATTCAACAATATTCAATAGTCATCAATAAAACCTGTAGACTTTCTAAAATATTCACTTACAACAAATTCTTCATTTACTTTAAAATCTTAATTTATGTTTAAAAATCCACTGTGTGACATTATTTATAAAACATTATTTATACACACTTACACACTCAAGCCACACATGCACACTTCACAAACCGTCACACACACACACTACACAAACCGTCATATGCACACTACACAAACCGTCACACATGCACACTACACAAACTGTCACACATGCACACACACATCCCAGATTTTAGTGTTCAAAAGAAGGCACGGTGAAAGGCCAAATATAGCCTGGCAAAATGTCCTGAATTCCCAAGGGCCCAAATCCTGCCATTGGTGGAAGTCATAGGCAGGTCCACTGCCAGCACAAAGTTTACATGAACTTGGGCCCGGTCAGGCGTGGTAGGCCACTTGAACGTGTCCCTCTTCACTGTGCACTTTTCAAAAAAGTTCACCCAAGCAACATTGTGGTCTATGATGGTCTCCACTTCTCCAACGTGATAGTCCTCCTCATATCCAACAAGGATCTGTGTTCCAGGGCGAATGTTTTCAAAAGAAAACTTGCTTTCTGCCAGCCTTCTCACAGCTTCTTCCTCTTCTTGGCACTCTTCTTCCTCCCCACAGTCATAGCCAGCCCCTTCATCTGTGTTGCTTTCACAGTCCACGTCCATCTCTTCTTCCACTTCTTCATCCTCCAGGTTTTGTCCCTCTGCTTCCGCTGAAAGGAAACGCCTCAGGTTTCTAACAAGAGCTGGGAGTCTTAACGACGCTTTAAGCAGTGGTGATTTTTCTCGCAGCACAAGCTTGTGGTACATGACTTCAGCTTTTACTGCCTCTTCCTTTCTCCTCCTAGTGTCATATACACGCAGAAGTTGGGATACATCGGCTGAAGTTCTGCAAGGTCCATGGTGTGGCTGAAGGCGTTGCATGATGTCAGTGATGCGCTGTCTCCGCTTGTTTACAGCAGTTTCTTTTCTTTCTCAAGCTTCCTGCAACAATCTCTGTCGTGTCTGCACTGCCAACGCCTCATCCTCCTGATGCTTGCTCCTCAAAGTGGATGCCTTTGCTGATGCTTGAGTCAGCATGGCAGTTTGCTTATCTTCAGGCAGCACAGCAAACCAGTCTGAAATAGTCTTGTTTCTCTGCATAAGGTTGACTGTTGAATGGTGATGTGATGATTCATTTTGACGCTTGAAGACACTGAAGTCCAAGTCCCCGAAGCACTGCTCTCCGACCAGATTTGTGAGCTTTGAGGATTCTAGTCTTCTTCGCATGTCTTCATCTTCAACAGCGAAGTACTTCCCTCCATCTCTCTCTGGTCCTGGCGGGAGGAAATCACAAAGCTGAGATTCCACTACTTTCAGAAAGGCAGCAGACAGGTGCTTCAGGATGATCTGCACCCCCTCCTAAACAGAACAGAACAGTTACTTGTCTATGACAGAAAACCTAGTGCCTCTTCCGTCATTGCAAAATAAGCAACTATACAAGAGCCCCAAAAGAAAATGCACTTATCAATGCCTGTTAAGGGCATGACTGCCATTGGCTCAAGAAAAAAAAGTTTAATGTTATTAAATCAGTTAATTAAAAGTAACAAACATTTTACGTTAAATATTACTAAATGTACAAAACACCTTGTATGTTTTATAATAATAAACTGGTTCTAAACCTCAAATAATTGCTTTTCACAGAACGAGGTGAACAATGGCTTGTCAGTACATGATTCACTTTGCTTCATACCCGAGTCAAAAATTTATTTACATCCTTAATGTTAATTTTACAGAGACAGACAGGTAGACAAAGAAAATCTACAAACCTTGCGCTCTTCACCGATGAGCAGCAATGATAAGTAGACCCTGTTGTCCTGAAGCCTCATGTCAATGCCAAACAAAGGCTCAAATTCCACAGCAAAAGCATCAGCAGGATTGTCAGACCACCTGAAAAAAGAACATGGCCGAAATATAAGATAAAAAAAAAAAAAATTCTAGTTGCATTTAGAATTGCACATCTCTTTTCAAGAATGAGCACTAGATAACACGCAGTCACCAGGGGGTGAGTGGTTGGGTGGTGAATTATTTTATCTTCTTCTCAGACATTTTTTTTTATTCCAGGTCTTGGTATTAGGTACATTTCTAGTAATTTAAGTAATTTTTTAAAACTAGGTTGTTTTGTATACAGGCAAATTGAAGATTTGCTTAGCAAGAAAATGGAGAGAAAGAGAATATAACAAATTGAAAAATGAACTCTCTTGAAAGGCAAAACATTAGTAGAAAAGTGCTAACCTTTCTAGGAACTGCTTCATGAAGATGACATAGGCATAGAAATCCAGGTACAGCACACCCTGACTGAGCAACTGCCAGTATGGTCCAGTGAGACGGAAGTACAGAAGGCCCAGAGCAATCAGATGGTTGTCAACAACGTCACACCGAAGGTCAGCCAAAACTCCGTCTTGTTTCCAGTTCAAGGAATCCATGCAGTTGGGTAGAAAGTTGATGATGTCCTGCCTGTGGAAATGAAGAGCAGCCGCTGCTTGGAAGAGGTTGTTGAACCTGAAATCAAACAACCATTTTGATTTACTCTGGCTTATAAACACTTTTTTTAAACATCATACAAGCACACACACAAATACACACTATGCTTACACTTTACAGGGAAAAATTCAAAAACTGATAAACAATATTCCATTATGTATTATATTCACTGGCACTGTCACTGATTTACAAACTTTATGGAGGATAAAATAATTCATACACCCCCCAAAAAATTTAGAGACAAACCTTTTGAGTATGAAAATTTTTTAAAAAATAGCTTTTGAGTATAAAATTTAAAAAAAGACCTTGAGTTTGCATGGACAGCACCTGTTTCCTTTAAAAGACGTCACTTCAGACTGCATGTTGTTCATCATGCAGTAGGCCAGCCAATGTTCCCTGCAGCTGTAACGTTCATCCCCCCGAGGCCCAAGACAACCGCAGGCTTCACGGATGCACCTAGATACTGCGTCTTCACCCCTGGATCTGTTTCCTGCAAATTTAGATAATCTTTCTCTTCCCAGCACTTCATCCTGCTCTTTGAATGATTTGTTGACAGCACTAACAAGGCCCAAAAGAAAATGTGCATTGCAGTGCAGGAATGAGAGACTATCATCTGACTGAAGAAGATCTCTTCTTGCAGTGTTTAACTGCCTGCCATAAGCTTTCATTACAGCCGCTCTGTCTGACATCAAAGCACTGAGTCGCTGAAGTTCAAGGAAAACGTCATGTCGTCTTTGTTGATCATCTTCAAAAACAAAAGACAGCTCTTCTAGCAAACCAATGGCAATGTCAACCAAACAGGTGGCATTCTCAGAAGCAACAACAGTAAATCCACAAGCAAGGCTTTGTCCATTGTCCAAAGTGACTTGATGTCCAACCACCTTTTTGCCCGATTTTGTAGTGCCATCTGCATGTAGGTCGAAGTGGTTTGAGTTTTGAATGGCATCAGTCACTTGCATTTTGCTCAGGACATGTCCCACATCAGTAAAACGAATTGCGCTACGAGCAGAAGGTAAATCACTCGCCGGTACCACAGCACTGAAGATCTGACGACACACTGCTGCTATTACATCCCCACATTTTTCTAAAGATACCTCGAGCTGCCCAATTAGTTCCATAATCAGAAGCTTCGCTTCGTTAGTGAAATGCCCAGTTTCTGGATGCTTCAGTCTGATGACTCTTTGCTCCTGTATCTGGGCAGCGAGGTCGTCGTTTTCCCTTAGCAGTTGAGTCACTCTACCTTTCATTTCACGCAGTTTCAGTATTTCTGTCTGTTTATTTGAGTTGCTCGTTTGCAGTAGTTTAATTTTTCTCCGCAAAGCTTTGATAGTTGCAGCACATTTGCCATTCTCGTGTGCTTCAAGAACAGCTTTCTTTTTGGTGAGCTCTCTTTCACGTCTTTGCAGCTGTTTATAATAGTTTGTTGATCTTGTAGCTTTCAGCTCCTCCCTTGCATTTTGTAGCTGACGTTTCATTTCATGTTTCTCAGCCTGAAGCTGTTTAATCCTCTCTTGCTGCTGGGTTTCTGTCTCCTGGAACTTTCCTATTTGTTCACTGGTAGACTGAATTTGTTCCTGAAGTCGTTTACTGGTAGCTTGAATTTCTTCCTTCAGAACTGCACTTCTTTCTCTTTCATTTTGAAGTTCAGTCTCATTGTCTTGCAGTTGGCGTCTCTGCATTGCTCCAGTTCTTTCAGCTGATGCTAGTCTGACATTATCAGGAAAGTGCCAGACATCAGAAAGTTGGTTACACACATTTCGCTGCTTTCCATCAGAGGATGAAAAGTCAGGTTTTGATGCCAAAAACAAGTTCATTTTCTCCTGAACTCCTGGACGTTTGATGCTCTTGTTGAGAGAACAGTACTCCGAGTGCAACTTCTTTAATCTGCAACTCAGCTGCTGGTCATTGAAGTGTGCCACATCCGCACCAAGAAAATGCAGAACTGAGCGCGCTTTATGCAGTGTAAATTCTTTTTCTTTGTGGGAGAAGGCCACCAAGTCAATTACCATTCCATTCACCAGTTCAGCAATGTAAAAGCAGTTCTCCTATATGGAGCAGAGACTTGGAGATTGACAAAAACTACAGTCAACAGAGTACAGACCTTCATGAACAGTTGCCTTAGAAGAATTTTGAAAATCCACTGGCCAGAGAAGATCAGCAACGTCAAGACTCTGGGAGAGAACAGAGCAGATAACAGCAGAGAATGAAATTGGGCGAAGAAGATGGGGATGGATCGGTCACAGTCTGAGAAAGCCAGCTTCCAGTATCACTAGGCAGGCATTGTCATGGAACCCCCAGGGAAAGAGGAAAAGAGGTAGGCCGAGAAACTCCTGGCGTCGAGACCTCCAAGCAGACATCAAGAGACTGGGAACCACCTGGAGTAGAATCGAAGGAGAAGCACAGGACAGGAGTTGCTGGAGGTCTCTCGTCGACGGCCTATACCCGGGTAGGGGTGACAGGCTAAGAAGTAAGTAAGTCACCAGTTCAGAGGGGGCTGCAAGGTTTGCAGGACTTCTGGATCAAGGAGATGCATCCTTGTGATTTTGTGTTTTAACAAGTCAGCACCAACATTTCTACCCAATATGCAAAATCCCAAGTCCACGTTCAGAAAATTGTGAAAAGCTGTATCATCAAGTTTGGCAGCTTCTCTTACAGTTCCTTCAACTTCTGCACGTAAACTAAGATCCTGCAGCGGATTACCAATGACAGTCTTGGGAAAAAAAGCCTCCAAATCTTTCCATGTTTTTTTAGTTTCTTCTCGTAAAAGTTCCAACTGCAAGGCTAACCTGTGTGTCAGTGGTCCTGGAACTAACTTTGGTGGTGCACCTTTTCCAGTCTTGGTAAAAACGGTTTTAATTTTCTGGAAGTGTGCATCATCTACAACAGAACAAAAAAGTCAAAATTATTGGATTATTAGAGAGAGAGAGGTGGGGTGGTGGTGTATTTGCGACTTAAGAATAAGAGAATGAAAAAAAAATACTCCAATCATGACAAAACCATGATTTCTTTCTATTAAGTGACGTGTTCATTTATGCGAAAGTATTACTACAATAACTTCTCAAAGCAAGTCAAAAAGAAAACGTATTTCACCAAGACCAAAACAAACCCACAGCTGATTTGTCGGACCGTACTTCCGGTTTTCAGAAGTTCCTCGAAATTCAGTAATTGCTCGTTAATCCCACTGATAATATACAAAAATCTTATCAACCTCGATTAAGTAGACATTTTTTGTGTACTTGATGATAATTTCACCGCTATAATTAGCAAGAAAAAAAATACGATCAGTTTTAAGTTTCGGGTCTTGTCTGCGTCTTCCACCTTACGTGTGAGAAGCACATTAGTTGAGAAACACGTGGCAAGAACTTCCATAAAGAATAAAACTACTCAATTTCACTTACAGTACTAATTATTTAATTGTTTAGGGTTCGAAAAACGTTACTTACCAAGAGTGTGTTTGATGCTGCTAACAAAAGAAGGAGATTCGCCAACACCGGTCGCACAGAAACTTTTAGATACCGCCATGACGCTTGATCGCATTAGCTATGCGTGTGACTCAAGACGGTACACGTGTTTCTTTGGCTCGCGCTTCGCCAGCTTTACTTGGTTTGTGAAGTTTCGTATACCATTAAATTCTTCAAAAAATGGACTTTACAGCGCACCTTTTTTATGCGTGATCCGTTCAGTAATTCTGGAGATATAAGCGTTTGAGCTTTACTCGGTTTGTGAAGTTTCGTATACCATTAAATTCTTCAAAAAATGGACTTTACAGCACACCTTTTTTATGCGTGATCCGTTCAGTAATTCTGGAGATATAAGCGTTTGAAGTTAGCCAAATTTCAACGCTTTGTTTCTTTCCGAAATTCGCTACGGATCAGAAAAATAAATATACGAGAATGATCAGTAAAGCTTCATCTTTCTGACCTCGTAATTTGCATATAATAAACGGTTCCGCGATAGCGTGAAGGTATTGTTTGTGAAGAGACATGCCGATCTGCTGTAAACACGCCATTTCGGGTCTGAGACAGGCTACGCATTTCTGAGTTCAGTACGTTACTTTCACGCATTCGCACAACTCTTTTAGCTTACAAACACCATAAACAACAACACAGAACAACAGTTGAAGCATTAAACTTTATTTTAAACATACAGTTTGCAAAAAACAGTTAAGTTTGACCAGAGAAAGATCGGTAGAAAGATCAGCTATTTTTACTCGTTGGCCATCTTTCCCGTGGCCCCCACACTAAGGCTGCCAGTACCTACTGGGTGTGACTCTATTCAACTGCATTTCCTTTCCTTGCTTTTCCTCTGACATTCTTTCATGGTATCTCTTCATTTTCGTTCTCGGCGACATCACCATGATGGCACGTCTATGGAATATAAAATATTACAAATGTAACCAATAGTATACAAAATATTACACGTAAAAATGTGTAAACACTAAATAAAATCGATTATTTTACGTCAGATGTCATGTCAGTTACCTCAGTCATGTCAGTGACCGTCATGTCAGTTAAACAGCCAACATTGCAGGAATAATTTTAATTTAACTTTTTCAGTTTCATTGAACATTGACAGAGGCAAAAATATAAAATATCTTTGTCCTAATCTATTTGCTTTCTGAATGGTACAAACATTTGTAATGGAAAGTAACTGACATGACCCATTTTCTGACCATTCTTCTCCATCATATTTATCTATAATTGCAAATCTGTAAAGATTTAGTGTGAAGTTATGAATAGACATTTCCTTAAGTAAGTAAAGTAAGAAAACTTACCTGCAAGATTAGAAAGAAGCTTGATGCATTTGAGTTTGCTGGTGCAGTATTTAACAGCACGAGGCTTCACTTGCAGATCAAAAATCAAGATGGCTGCCAGGTCACATGATCAAGTTAATTTGATTAACCCATGTGTTTTATTAAAGTTCAGTTATTTACCTTTATGAAGAAAACATTCGGATAAATATACAGGCAAATAAAAAATTCTGTCATTCGGTTGACATTTGTGTGGAATGGCCCTTTACACCAATGAGGCGTCTCTTACAGCCGTACGGGGTCAGCATACATGATACATGCACAAAACTGCAAACACAGCCAACAGATCTACGACCTAATTTAGCATGAATGCGTTACACACAACCGACAGATAGATCTATAATCCAAGTTAGCAGACCAAATGTAAACTAAGCGATCGAGTGAATACCATGGTGGAACATGGAAAAGTATACATTTTACTTTTGAGCATACCTAGTGATGTAAAAAATTGTGATTCTCACACGGTTCAGTTGACCATGTGGCCAACCGCAAGCTTTTCTATTCTTTCATGTCTGCCAGTCATGATAAAGGCTTCGGGAACGAAAAGTTCTTCACCTGAATATGGATTGGGTTATCAGGATTTACACTCCCCATGAGAACAGTGTTTTCCGGGCATCTCCAATACCATCGAAATGGGCTATAAAAAAAAAAATGGAAACATCAATGCTCTGCCATGCCCCGGAAGCATAAACATCCGTTCTTAATCTTATGCTGTACCTTCTGCTTGTCAGTCTGAAGCAACATGATCTACAGCGTTTTGATTCGTCGAGAGGCAAACATGTGCTAATTTTGATGGACACTTCACCACCGGAATGGGTTGGTCTATTTGATTTATGTTAATTGTTATATGTCTATGTCTATATAATGTCTGCAAACATATTGTGGAAAACGTGGGGAAAATGCATGCAGTATAGAAATGGCTTTGTGGACATGGGTCATCCCATCTTCTTCTTCTTCAGAAAGGCTGTGGGGGTAGGGTGAAGAGAGATGAATCAGAGTGATACTGATAAGCTTAAATAAATAGTAACAAATCTGAATGTTCCTAAAGAAAATCGCATGTGAGCTCAAACATTACGGTAGACTTTGGGATGAAATCCTCATCTTAAGTTCGCTCGAGTAAGGCACCGTCCCAACTGCAATTTCTAATCTGAGCGACCATAGGGGGTACTCAAATATTGATTGCCGCTTAATGTCCGTCACTCTCATTGAAGCAAAGTGTCATTCGCTCAAAAACTGAAGTAGGTCACTTTGTGTCAAAATCTTGCGTTTTCAGGTCTACTGTCGTCTTTCTTGCGCATTCCGGTGCTAGCTGTGAGAACGAACGCTACTAGAGTTCCCGCATGCTTTTGAAAATGGAAACTTGCAGCACTACCTCCTGTTACAGAGATCTTCTAAGACGTAAAGAATCACAAAAAAAAACATTTTTACTTTTCGTGTCGAAATGGTCCGGTTGAGGGTAGTCGAGTGCATTCAATTTTCTCTGGAAATGTGATGTCATGACTCTGGTTTCAACTTAATCAAAGCAGGCAAGGAGCAGATCAATCAGTAAGTCACTTCTCCGGTCCGTCTTTTTACCAATAATTATGACGGTCCGTCTTTTTATCCAAATAAACACAAATTATGCCCAAATTATACCTAAATTAACCAACATGACGCATGTTAATGTGGTATATGTGTGTCTGGGCATGTGTGACGGCCGTGTGTCCGTCGCGGTGTGTTTATCACTGATCGTCCGCGAGCTAAGGTCAAAACTGGTACCAGTTTTAGCGAGCAAAATTTTTTAATCATTTCTCATTTTGGGGTCCTACTAAAACCCGAAATAACCCGGAATAACCTGTCATAAGCTAAAATAACCATATCCATACTATTATTGCGCACCTAAACACAAAATATTCATGTGTTAGAAGTTTGGTTTACTTTAAAGTTGATTTAGTTGTACTAGTAAGCCGTTTTCCACTGCCGTTGAAACGTCGATTACTTCCCTTGCTACAGGATCGCGCTGTCCGAAAACAATCGGAATAACTTCTCCTAAGCCAAAATAACCACATATACACATATAATTAAGTACTTAAAGTCGTAATATTCCTATGTTTGAAGTTGTAGGTGCCATAAAAGTTGTTTATTTAGCGTTAGAAAGCTTCGAAGGGCTTGTTCTTTGAGCCTCTTCCTCTATGCCTATCTTCACCCTTCACACCGTTCGTCCCAATCACATTTCGTCCCATGACGTTTCATCCCGGATACTATTTAATAGAAGTCGCACGTACAGACTCTCGCACAACAGACGCATACACCGCCACTGACTCAGTCGGGCGCATTCACGCGGTAAAAACTCAACACACTAGCTCTCTTCTACCGGCCTTTATATATATAAAACAACGAAACACTATCAAAATTATGTACAACACCCCTTCTCACTACAAGCACATCACCATCGCATACACTTACACAATGTAAACTCCTGGCTAGGTAATTGTCTCTCATAATCCAACCTGTTTGCTGGTGTTCTCGGTAACGTTCTGTCCTTTCACGTCTAGGCGTGTAAGTCTTTCGTCACAGACTTCCGAGTCGTCCCATTTCTCGTACCGTGAACGCCCTCTGGACTCGCTCCATGCGCAGTCCCTGCTGAACCGGTGTCTCGGCACCAGTCAGTGAAGAGATGACTCACAGTAGGTCCCTCGACGGTAGCCTCTGTTGACTGACGTCTCGGCGTCCGTCGCTCCGCTCCTGACAAGCACTCTGTACAATAAAGTCCTAATATCATAACACTTGCTAAACACACACATGTTGGATGATATGAGGTACATTACGTAACCTGGCTGATACACATAACTCTCACACGAAGTTCATTCCCACACACACGTGCTTCATAACCCGAACTACTTTCATAACACCCCTTAACTCTGTCACTACATTAAAACAGACTATAACCTAACACTCGCCATACATTCTTTCCTACATTAGAAACGACTATACTTAACCACGTACTACCTTCATAACGACTTAGGCATACACACCTCGCATTCCTTAGTTATTCATCTCAGTAAATAACCACATAGGAAAAACACCGGTTATCTCAACGAATTCCAAACCCACATAACTGAACTAAACCAATCAACAATACAATACAATAATACTTTATTAATCCCTCATGGGGAAATTCGCTACACAACTGAATTAACTCTTAGTAACGCATACTATCTTTAACTCAGTAGCCATCAATAATACATATAAAAACATACCTGAATTCTAGGTTTCAGAGTCTTGGAATACGGCTAGTGTATCTGATATACATCCGTCCACAATGACAGCCTAGCCCGCACTGCCTATTTAGACCTCTGATAGACTGAGCTCTCGCTAAAATCCCCGTGCAAAACGTTTCCCTATGATTTCACGTGGCCTACTGCCCCCACAGAATAATTGTCACAAGACAAACCGCTGACAAAACCGTACCATACAAAACCCTCTGTGTGAACCCTATGTGTGAGCATAGAGTTTCATCACAATTCCATCAGAGTCACTACTGTAACGCACGCAGACTTGCCCCAGTCGCACGTACAGACTCTCGCACAACAGACGCATACACCGCCACTGACTCAGTCGGGCGCATTCACGTGGTAAAACTCAACACACTAGCTCTCTTTCTTCTATGGGCTTTTATATAATAAAACAACGAAACACTATAAAAATTATGTACCATTTCACGTGCCCCCATGGAATAATTGTCACAAGACAAACCGCTGACAAAACTGTACCATACAAAACCCTCTGTGTGAACCCTATGCGTGAGCATAGAGTTTCATCACACTTGTACATAATTATTTCTTTATGATAAAGTTAAACGTCAGGGATTAAGCATTGAGCTTTATGAGTCTATGTACCATGTCCAGGTCTCAGCAGTACAACGTGATCACTGGCACTGGCATTAATTACGTTAATATCTATCAGAGAAAGATAGATAGAGATTTGAAAACCAATCAAATCAATAAAATGCCGCATCGATCGATAAATCACGCCATTTCTGATAATAAACATATTGACCCCCCATCACCTCCCCACAATCACCAATACACCACGTTAATTTAAAAAAATGGCGATCATGATCGGTGCGGCATTATTGATTTGATTATTTTTCAAATCTCTATCTATCTTTCTCTATAACTATTGTCTCTGACAACACCTAATCATGCACTGTTAATTTAAAAAATGGCGAGCATTACCAATGGAACACTCTTTTACGACCATGACCAGTGCAGCAACATTACCCCCGGGTGTTCACAAAACATTTCAAAGGAATTTAAGTGGCAGACACCTGTAGTTTAAACCCACCCCCCCCCCCCCTGGTATCTACCTCGTACTGAGTACACAAGGTTAACAAATGCTAAGATCCTCATAAGCTGGCACAGAGTCAAATTCTCAAAATCTCTCTCGTTTCCATATGGTTTCAGTCAACTGTCTCTCTTTATGAGTAGGCTGACAGGGTTTAACGACAAACATTACCCACATCATGATAGGACCTGTTAGTTTTCTGAAAAGACATTTACCCGGCTTGTACTTAATTTATTCATAATTGTCATAACTGGGCCTCACAGATTTTCAAAAGACGTTCAAAACTTTTGAAATCAGATCGATATGTGCCGGGCTGACTCTATATTCAGGAAAAAAACACTCTAACATCAAGATATGTTTAAACAGGTCCTTATTTTTATTATCGAAATCGTGTCCCCTGTCAAAATGCAAATTGGTTTTGAACAGTGAATGGAACACACCCAACACAATCTCCCTTTACCTTCTTACACAGAGAGAGACTGTCATAAAGTCAGTGTTCATATGCTTTTTACGCGCCTTGTTTTAGGTCTGTGGTTATGTCAACAGACAAGCACTGGGTAAAAGATTTGGGTGGGTTGGTTCCTGAGAAACTGGGATTTCTAGAATCCACTCAACTTATAAACACCATGAAGTCCTGTCAGAAACAGAACCTAAATGAGTTTACAACCTGTTGGAAACAGAGACATTTTTTAAGTCAAGGTCCTTTTTGTGACTTAGACTGAGGGGTGATTACTGTTGACTGTTATTTCTGCACACTTCAAAAACAACTTTGACAAGCTTGAACAGGTAGCTTGCCGGCTAACTCATTCATTGGCCGACAAGATTCTATCCAATGCTTGTCAAGATTTTTCTAGAATAAAATTTAACTCCCAAGCAAGACACAGTCAAACATGACTCAATATTCTGGAAAAAGTGCGATTATCCAAGACTGTCTTCTTCGTAAGCGGTTGTGCGCTTGTGAGGAAAAATGGCTCGTTTTAAAGAGCAATTAGAAAAACTGAAAGCTAATGTACAGGAGCTAAACACAAGCTTAAATAATATTGTACAAGAGATGAAACATATTGCTGATGAAATAATTGTGTGTGATGATGAAAAAAACTTAGAGTCACTCTCAAACATGGTAAAAGAATATGGAAAACTTGAAGGAAAAACAGAAAAATTTAAAAGAGCTATTTTTCTAGAAGAGCAAAAGATAAGATAAAAAAAAAAGGATGTACAGATGAATGAAAAGGTTGCAAAAGATCTCAATGATAAAATGTTTCAATTACAAGAAAATAGCCCCTCACTCAAAAGATTGAAAGAGATTATTGAAGAGAGGAGAAAACAAAAGCAACAGCAAGATCCACCAATGGATACATCAGAGTAGTTTCACAGTGCTAAACCACTTACGAAGAACTGAAATGTAAGCGTTTTTTTACAATGCTCTCAGGACTTTGTGCATACAGTGGAGTCCAGTTAACACGAACTCGCTTAACACGAATTTCCGGTTAACACGAAACGTTTTTGCATTCCCGGCCAACGGCCTTCTTATTCTGTATTAAAATTCCACTGATAACACGAAATGCTTAACACAAAATTTTGCTTAACACGAAGCTGTTTTCGGTTCCCAACCAGAGCAATTTCACTATTATTCACCTGTTTAACACGAACACAGATTCCATTCACCGAAAACCAAATTCACGTGTCGCTCTCGCGCTGTGGAGTACACATAACAGATCAGAGCGAACTCTAGTCTGTGATTGGCTGAATAGCCTTCAGCTGTTGTAATCAGTCTTCTCATTGGCTAGCACTTCTGAACTGTATTCATGTTGTATCATTCGTGTACCAACACAACCCTTTTACCGATGCGGGATTGTAATTCAGCCTGTGTTGCTTTTACCTGATGGATTGTAACTTACTATGGATTTTACCTGATGGATTTTACATTAAATATGTGAGCTGAACACGTTTCCTTGTGTTTTCCTAGCGAGCTGAAGGTATGCACATCAAAGTACGATAATGTGCACTTTTAACCTCGTACTCATTCATGCACGCATCTCTTACACACTTTTTTTTTTTTTGCCGGGAGGGCCGTGATAAATTTAGAGGCCATATCGGTTAACACGAAATACGGTTAACACGAAGTGATTTTCCGTGTCCCCAGAAATTCGCGTTAAGCGGACTCCACTGTACGATCAAATTTGACACATCACATCATAATCTTTTTATCTTAGAGTGATGTGTTGAAAAATCACAAGCATGCAGTATAAGTTTTGAACTTAGCCCGGGAGTGCTGTGTGCATGTGTTTTTTTGTAGGGTACCAACGGCTCACACAGTCACACACCAATACACCTGAGAGCACATGTTTGGATTTGACATGTGGTTTTTGGTACAAAGTAGATGACCACGGAAATTTTTCATCCAAAATGGGCTGTCAAAGGTTAATGACCTTCTGAAGAGACTAATTAAGTCGAAACAGCCCCTCGACACAAAGGTAAGTGCAAGAATTTTGTTTTTACTATTATAATTATTTTTCATTATAAAATGAATTCTGACGAAATACTTCTTCTAAGTGATGTCAGCGCTGTAGAAAACAAAGAATTTGACTCTAAAAAGCAAAGACCTCTCTGTAGCTGTTTCAGGGAAGTTAAAAACGTATCTCGGTAAACAATATACAACAGAAGATATAGAATCACTCACCGCTGACGAGATCATCAAACTACATGCTACATATGATAATCATATCGCTTCACTAATGACTCATGATCTGAGCCGATCTTTCATCTCCCTTTATTCAAAAGCTGTGAACCACTTTTTGGAAGTAGATGATACTGACGGATTAAGTAGTGACTTGAGTTCAAATCCAATAGTAGCATGCGCAATCGGTATTACAGGTTTGGCAGATACCTGGCGCCTGTTGTAACCTTAATTGTTACTGGGAGTCATATTGATTTCTCGAAATTAAATTTGTTTGGAAAAGAAAACGATGGACGACCCACAAACGACCCCACAGACGACCCCACAGATGACCCCACAACCTGTCCCGACACCGATTCAAACAGTGACCAAAACTAAAAGCCCAGGCAGAATTCAGGTGGGAAAAAGAGCAGCCGAATGGAACAACAACAAAAAATACAGCTACAGGCGCTAACCGCAGAAAAAGATCGTATAATTGACCTACCGTCAGGACCATCAGGTCCGTTAACAACCCCATCGGTGTCACCTTTATCACACCCACATCAAAGTGAGAGATTATCAACAGAGTCTAAACCCAAAACAAAATATATACTTGCTGGATTTGTTGTTGGATGTGGTGACTAAGTTACCAATTATGGAAAAATATAAACCCTACACTCGAACAGTGACCCAAAAATTAGAAACTCCAAAAACAAAAGAAGTAGTCTCCACATTACCAGCAATACCCAAAATTGTCGACCCATTTTACATGCAGTAATACATTTTTATTTTAATTTTTATTGCCTAAGTAAATGGGCGATTAAAAAAACTTAATGAACCTTGTGTATCACTCTGCCGTAATAAGCGGACTAGCAGTAGCTTATTCTATGTTAGGAAAAAGTCTACTTAAAATGAAATCGGCAGACTTGAGCAGATTGGATTTCGAAGACATTGCTAAGCTAATAGCAGTTGTTACAGCGTCGATTGCGTCAAAATACTTTCTCATCAAGCAAGGAATTATTCCCAAAATGTTTCTATGTAAATAAAAGTATGGCAAATTTAGCTGTAATAATTCGGGGAGCGATGGTTAATGCACTTGCATTCAGTGGTTAAATTATCTCTTTTCAAAAGTTGGTAGAGAAGAATCAGCAGATGGAATGAAGCGACACAACTAGGCACCTGAAAAACTTGCACAAGCCCAGCAGGATTATGAAAAGAATAGAATAGAGAAACTTGATTTTATTAATGAAAAACAGAGAGAGATAATTGGACACTTGATGCCCACCCATTCAATAATCGATGGATTTATTTGATCCTCTCGGTAATTAGACAAACCCACTCCAGCAAATACAACCAATGCTTTTATTGCCCAGTCATAATTAGTACCATTCCAAGAATCATTTAAGCAACGATTTTTGACCAGCTATCAACCCGCGATTATTAAGCCAGATCCCCCACCCCCCTAAATAATTAATGATGTCATTGACTTCTTTAAACATGAATTATTATATTACATTTTAAAATGATACTTCTTCTAAGCAATATCTGTGCTGTAGAAAACAAAGAAGTAGACTCTAAAAAAAAAACAGAGCCTTCTCTCTGTAGTTATTTCTGGAAAATCAAAAACTTTTCTTGGTAAACAATATATGACAGAAGACATAGAATCTCTCACTGCTGATGAGCTAATCAAACTTCATGCTAAATATGAAAGTCACATTAGTTTACTAATGACCCGTGATTTGAGTCGATCTCTTGTCTGCCTATATACAAAAGCTGTGAGTCACTTCCTACCTGTGGATAGTGACAGTTTATCACACGATCTCGAAAGCAACCCATAGTTTCAAGTTCAATTGGAAAATTAGCATGCCACATGTTTTACAAGTTTGGCAATTATCTTGCACCTGTCGTAACCTTGCTTGTTACTGGGAGTCATACTGATTTTTCGAAAATAAATTTTAAATTAGAAGAAAATGGACAAGACCCAGACGACTCCACAACAGAGTCCTGTCTTGACGCAGGTTCAAACGGTGACTAAGACTAAAAGTCCGGGTAGGGTTGAGGCTGGGAAAAGATTAGCTGAATATCTTCTCTCTTCTTCTTCTTGGCTTGACTTCGCGAACGAAGATTCTATAGGGCTTGCCCACGTCGTCTGCAGGCATTTTCGTGGCTGCGGAGGCCAATCCGGGACAGGCAGGTACGACCGCAGTGGCTGCAGGGGAAGGTCTGTTCAGGGTTCTGAGTTACGACAGCTCTGTTTTTTCTTCTGAGCCGCTTGTCCTTAAGGTTAGCTCTGCGAGAGTCCTCAAAGGAGACGGCTGCCTTGTGAATGGTGGAGCGCCAGGTGTCACGGTCCGCAGCAAGCGAAGACCACTGGCGGTGGTCGATTTGGCAGGTACTAAGTGACTTCTTGAGACCGTCTTTGTATCTCTTCTTTGGTGCCCCTCTGTCTCGGTGTCCAGTGGCGAGCTCGCCGAACAGAGTGATCTTGGGTAGGCGATGATCCTCCATCCTGGAGACGTGCCCCGCCCAGCGAAGCTGTGTCCGCAGCAGCAAAGCCTCGATGCTCACAGTTTCCGCCTGTTCAAGGACCTCGACGTTGGTGACATAGTCACTCCAGTGAATGCTGAGGATGGTACGCAGGCAGCGCTGGTGAAAACGTTCGAGGAGTCGTAGTTGGCTGCGGTAGAGGGCCCAGGACTCGGAACCGTACAGCAGGGTGGTGAGGACGACAGCTCTGTACACGCTGATCTTGGTGCCTTTTTTCAGCTGTTGATTGTGCCACACCCGCTTGAATAGTCGCCCGAAAGCACTGTTCGCTTTTGCCAGCCTGTTGTCCAGCTCCTTGTCCAGCTTGGCGTCTGACGTGATGATGCAGCCAAGGTAGGTAAACTGGTGTACAGACTTCAGTTCGGACTCGCCGATGGTGATGTGGGGAGGGCGATGCTCTTCCTTGGGTGCCGGCTGATGAAGGACCTCTGTCTTTTTCAGACTGACCTCAAGTCCAAAGAGCTGGGCGGCATCTGCGAAGCAGGACGTAATGCGCTGCAAGGCTCTCTCTGTGTGTGCAACGAGGGCAGCGTCATCAGCAAAGAGCAGCTCACGAATCAGTTGGTCTAGGGTTTTCGTGTGGGCCTGCAGTCGTCTGAGGTTGAACAGGCTGCCATCGAGACGATACCTGATGTACACTGCGTCGTCGTCGTCGAGGTCCACTGTGGCCTGCTTCAACATCATGCTGAAGAATATGGTGAAGAGGGTCGGTGCCAGCACGCAGCCTTGCTTCACGCCGTTGCGAATGGGGAATGGTTCTGAGAGGTCACTGTTTAGTCTGACCTGGCCTTGCTGGTCCTCGTGGAGCTGGACGATCATGTTGAGGAACTTTGGGGGACAGCCTAGTCGCTCCAGGATCTGCCACATACCTTGCCTGCTCACAGTGTCAAACGCTTTTGTTAGGTCGACAAACGTTACGTACAGCCCTTTGTTCTGCTCGCGGCACTTCTCCTGAAGCTGTCTCAGCACAAAGACCATGTCGGTGGTACTCCTGTTGGCTCTGAAGCCACACTGGCCCTCTGGGAGGTGGTCTTCAGCGATGGCAGGTACCAGCCGATTCAGGAGCAACCTTGCTAGAATTTTCCCGGCAATGGACAGCAGGGTAATTCCACGATAATTAGAGCAGGCAGACTTCTCTCCTTTGTTCTTGTACAGGGTGATGATGACTGCATCACGGAGATCCTTTGGTAGTGTTCCTTTTTCCCAGCAGCAGAGAAAGAGGTCGTGGAGCTTGTTGTGCAGTGCTGGGCCTCCATGTTTCCAGATCTCTGGCGGGATTCCGTCAATGCCTGCTGCTTTGCCACTCTTGAGCTGGTGGATGGCTGTGAGGGTCTCTTCGGCGGTGGGCGGTTCGTCCAATTCAACCTTTAGTGGAAGGTGTGGGATTTGAAGGATGACTGTTTCTTGAACAGTGCGCTCAGCGCCGAAGAGGTCTTGAAAGTATTCCGACCAGCGGTTCAAGATGGAGGTATTATCTGTGAGGAGTGCCTGTCCATCAGCGCTTCGCAGGGGACTTTGTACCAGGTGCCTAGGGCCATACACTGCTTTCAGTGCTTCGTAGAAGCCCCTGTAATCACCGTTGTCAGCGCAGAGCTGGGTCCTCTGTGCGAGTCTGGACCACCACTCGTTCTGGAGCTCTCTAAGCTTGAGCTGGAGACTGCTGCAGATGAGGCGGAAGGCAGACTTCTTCACAGGGCAGGAAGGCTGGGCTAGGTGGGCCTGGTGGGCGGCTCTTTTTTTTGCTAGAAGTTCCTGGATCTCTACGTCGTTTTCGTCAAACCAGTCTTTGTTCCTCTTTCTAGCAAAGCCCAAGACTTCCACAGAAGATTTTACAATAGCAGTTTTCAGTTGTTCCCAGAGTGTTTCAGGGGAGGAGTCTGCTGGATCAACTGTGTCTTTGAGCATGCGCTGTAAATCGGCCTGAAGGGCAGCTTTCTTGTCGTCACGCTGAAGGCTGGCAACATCAAGCTTTTTCTTGGGGGGGCCCCCTTTCTTGGGTTTCAGCTTGAGGCGGAGCCTGAGTTTGCAGCGAACAAGGCGGTGGTCAGTGTGGCACTCTGCGCTGGGCATCACTCTGGTGAGAAGGACGTCACTGCGGTCCCTCTGACGCACTAGGACATAGTCGATAAGGTGCCAGTGCTTGGAGCGAGGATGCATCCAGGTGGTCTTTCGACTGTCCTTTTGCTGGAAAGTAGTGTTGGTGATGACAAGTTGCTGTTCTGCACAGAGCTCCAACAGTAAGCGACCATTGTCATTGCAGTTCCCAACGCCATGCTTGCCGAGGACTCCTTTCCAGGCTTCAGAGTCTTGGCCCACTCTGGCGTTGAAGTCGCCAAGGATGATGACTTTGTCGTCTGCAGGGGTGCTCTGCAGGAGGCTGCGCAGGTCAGAGTAGAACTTGTCTTTTTCTGCAGGCTCTGCCAGGAGGGTTGGGGAGTACACACTGAGAAGGGTGACGTATTGCTGGTGTCTCAGTGGGAGGCGCATGGACATGATGCGGTCGGAGTGACCCGTTGGTAGGTTTTCCAACTTAGTCGCAATGTGGGTCTTCACCATGAAGCCCACGCCTGAGAGCCGTCTTTCTGATGCAGGCCTGCCTGACCAGTAGAGGGTGTAGCCAGCGCCAAGTTCTTGGAGGCTGCCTTCCTCCGGGAGGCGTACTTCGCTGAGCGCGGCGATGTCGATGTTTAACCTCCGCAATTCATGGGCAATGAGGGCGGAGCGACGTTCAGGGCGTCCGCTGTCTGCTATGTCGAGCATGGTTCGGATGTTCCAGCATGCTACGTTGAGTCCGGTCGTGGTCGTCATGAGAGTGGATCCATTGTTTTTTCTTGTTTTCTGACCGCATGAGAAGATGCCCGTTGACCGCGGCTAGCCAACTGGGTTACGAGGGGATGAGCTTTGGTTAGGCCACCTTTTCTAGGCCCCTCTCCGTGTGGAGCAAGCAGTGCTGTCCCTAGAGAAGGCTGCTTGGTCGTTCAGGGTGTGCCGAGTGACGTTGTCATCCCCATGTCAACATCAGGCGACCAATATCCTGAACCGCCTGCATGCAGGTTTGAGACTGCGGCTTCCAGTGACATCTTTCACCTGCCGTTTTGCCCCTTGCCCATCGCTACAGGACTTGGAAAGTTCAGTGTCATAGTCCGTGGGCGTTTCCTAAAGCCTGCGCGGTGGAGCTTTTTGGTGGAGTGCAGTGTGCGCAGTACTGGCCCCACCCTTTAAACCCTTGGTTCGTTTGCCATGGCCTAGCAAGCTGGGACGGTGGCATCGAGGTCCTCGGGTCGTAGGTTTTATATCAGACTGTCCTTGTCTTAGTCTCTGGCTCAAAAGCCTTCCCCGGAGACACGGGGGCTTTGATGTCAGGGGTTTCCTCCCTTAGCCTTTCCGCAGCCAAGCGGCCAAGCCTGCAAGGCAGCAGGGGACTCGTGGAGGGCGGGGTCGTCTATGTCCCGTGCAGATGTGAACATCTGCCCACTGCCCACAAGTGAATATAACAGACAAAAAAAATACAGCTTCAGGTATTAACAGAAAAGGCTCATGTAACTGACACACCGTCAACAGCACCGATATCACTACCATCAGGACCAACACCATCACACTCCCAACAAAGTGAGAGACAAGCAACTGAGTCTAAACCTGAAACAACAAAATATATAGTTGCTGGGTTTGTTGTTGGATTTGGTTACATAGGTTAACAATTATACAACAAATACAAACCACAGACTCGAAAACTGTCCAAAAAAATCAAGCACTCCAAAAACAAAACAAGAAGTCACCACATTACCAGCAACACCCAAAGCCGTTGACCCATTTCTTATGCAGTGAATAAATTTATTATTTTAATTTTAATTTTTGTGGTATAAGAAAATGAGCGACACAAAGAACATAATGAACCTTGTCTATCACTCTGCCGTAATAAGTGGGCTAACAGTTGCTTATTCTATGCTGGAAAAAAGTCTTCTCAAAATGAATTCGGCAGACTTGAGTAGATTAGACTTTGAAGACAGTCCTATACTAGTAGCAGTTGTAACAGTGTCAATTGCAACAAAAGACTTTCTTGTCAAGCAAGGAATTATTCCAGAAAATATATCTAAGTAAATAAAAAGTATGGCAACTATAGCTATTATGATTGGCGGGGCTGTTCTTAACGCACTTGCATTTAGTGGATCAAACTATCTTTTTTCAGAAATGGGTAGAGAGGAATCAGCAGAAGAAATGAAGCGTCACAATGAAGCATCTGAAAAACTTGCACAAGCCCAACAAGATTACGACAAGCAAAGAATTGAGAAACTTGATTTCATCAATGAAAACTCAGGGTTGAAGGTCACGCACAGCATACATTTTCAAATGTCGATGACGCGATCAAAGAATATTTTCTTGTTACTGGCGAAGACATGTCTACCCCTCAGCTGAAACTTAGCGACTATTACCAAACAAGCCCGGAACAAAGAAATGGAGAAATAATTTTTGTTCTAGTAGGAATGACATTTGTTTATTTTACAGGAGTTTTTATTGCTAGAAGAAATGACCGACGTCGGAGCTAAACTATCAAAAATATATTACTCCCCTATTGGCTACTGGAAAGGGAATACTGCAATAGAAAAATTACATGCCGCTGTTGGTGGAGATATTACACTCGAACAAATAAAACAGTGGCTCAAAAGACAAGCAATTTGGCAAATATATTTACCTGCTCCAAGAAAAATAACAAGACCTCATTTTGTAAATACTACCCCTAATGACACGCATCAAATGGATCTTCTGTTCCTGCCACATGATACAATAAGAAAGAAATGATACAAGTATGCATTAACTATTGTCGACATAGCTTCAAGGTACAAGGATGCCGAACCCATAACTGACAAGAATGCTACCACAGTAGCCACTGCATTAACAAAAATATATAGTCAAGGCCCTTTAAAATACCCTAGGCTTGTTCAAGTCAATGACGGAAGTGAATTTAAAGGCGCTGTTAATCAGTTATTTGTGAAGCATGGCGTACTGGTTAGACGTGGGATACCGGGCGTGCACAGATCACAGGCAATTGTTGAAAACTTTAACAAGCAATTATCAGAGTGACTTTTCAGCTATCAGTATTCTAAAGAACGCATGCATGACGTTCGAAACACTGAGTGGGTTAAGAGATTACCGTCTGTGATAAAAGCAATGAATAACGAGGGCCAGCTTAAACCTGTTGATGCTATTAAATTAAAAACAATACCGTCAGGGTCAGAAATAAAAACAACACCTCCAGACACAAGTTTGTTTACAAAACAGGTGAGATATTTGTATCAACCTGGCGAGGCCGAGAATGACGTCAGATGTAGGGCAACTGATCCAATATGGTCTACATCTGTTCACAATATAAAAAAAATAGTCCCTGGGGCAAATGCATCAATTCATTATCTATATGAGCCTGCCCCACAAAGGGCGTTTGTCAGAAAAGAATTACAAATTATTCCTCCAGACACTGTTACACATTTTTAATCATTTCATCAACTAATTCATCGATTAGTTCATCAACCAGTTCATTGGCTATTTCTTCAGATAACAAGCGCATAATGCCCAGGTGCATAAGCCTTGTCCTTAGTGTGAAACACATGTTTTGTGTCTCCTACTGCAAGTGACTTTTTATGTGTTTGGATCATTTCAATATTGTGTCTATTTGACCTCAGTGTCTTGTTTGGATAATCAGGCATTAGTTCTCCATCTAATACTTGCTTGTAATGTTCATGAAGGATGTCTTTATTCTTTATCGCTGTTTTTTTAATACCTTTGGCTTTTGACTGACTACCTTTTTAGTGCAGTATGGAATACATTTTTGATCTTAGTCCAACGTACTCAACTATAGGCACTCTATTTAGTTCGTCTTTAAATTTCCCAGGCACATTTTTGTTTTGTTTGCTGTACAGTGGGTGATCCTTGGGATAATCAGACGTGTCATACATATGCAACTCTGTTTTCATATCTTCATAAAAGTCTTCAGTAGGCACATCAATGATCATAGAGTCAGTGTCAGTGTATAACAGTCGGCACTCAGGATACTTTGGTATACTTTGGTTTAAAGTAATCATAGTAGAATTCAAGCATTAATAATTTTGATTACCATACCAATGAATACTGGCTTGTCCAGTTTAACAATCTTTTTTTTGAGTGACACTGCATACAATGATGAATGAAACTCTTTCCCAGGCAGCACAGGATCCTGGCACCATATGGGACCCATGTGTCCAGCCCACTTACATACGGGACCCGTATAGCCTGCAGGGGTCCATCGTGGTACCAGGAGGCTTGCCCACTTACAAGCCCGCTGACCCGACGATCCGCGCTGCCCGCTTACTATCCACATAATCCCCATTTCATGCTTGCCATGCTAGCCCCGCTGTCTTGCCCTGTAGCTATCACAGACCTAAAAATAGCACAGACTCGGGCGCTGCGGGCGTGCGTGTCTGCCTGTGGTAGAACACTAGGACATTCAAACTGCAGCCAGTATGTTCCGTTTGATATCCTGGGAACATGTGGGGGCATCTGGGATTTATCCTGGCAACATCATGTCAGCCCATACGGGGCCCATTTGGGACCTATTTGCACATCCCACATCGGCCCCATATAGGCAGCACATATCGGCCCTATATGTCAGCTCGCATGGGACCAGCTGTCGGGACGTTAAGCAATGTACGATCAATCAATCAATCGCATGGGACCAATACGGGACCCATAAGACTGTGTTTGATATCATACAGCATAGATCCTCATCCGAGTACGATGGTTTAAATTAATTTACTTCGTCCGTCCACTAACTTATTTACATCCATATTTTTAGGTGCGACGGGGTGTCTGGAGTTTACCTCGATCAATTCTCGAAGAGCTTTCACATTGGAATCCGGGATTGACCGGAGTTAAAAGGAAACCCGCCATTTTCGAACGCACGTTTCTCTTCAATTCAGTTCTGCTGATTGTGCTTCTCAAGTCTTCCAGCGCAAAATAAAACAATAAAAAAAATAATTTACTTATTTCAATTATTTGGTGCTTACTAAACATCTTGGCTAGTAGACTGAGCATCTTACGAGACAAGACGAAAGACCAGAGAAGGTGCTACTGTGGTAAAAATGCCTTGTACACGGGTTTTTTTTTTATTGTATTATTTTCTTCTCTTTTAGTGTAGTCAGTGTGCTCACGGCTGAGGTTTACGTAGTTCAGCTATTTTTGTCTCCTGCAAGCTTGGAATTTAGTATGTACATTTACTGCCAGTAGTAAGAGGCGAGGCTGGGTAGCACAGCAGAACATTTAGACAAAGGCCAGATGTTGTACTCAGTGACCGCACCTCGCCTAGTGTTGTTTTGATCCCTTCTTTTCAGAGGTCTGCTACGCTGCCAGACAGCTGGTTACTGCAGAGTATTTTCCCCTGACAAGAGCTCTGTGGGATTTTGATTGTTAACTAAGTAGTCTTGTACTACGATTTTTCATCAGCAAGAGATTTTTGCAACAATATAGTGTTTGAAGTGTTCTAAGTGTTAGTAATAGTTTCAGAACTGACAAAAGCGTATTTAGCTAGGAAAGTAATGTTCTATCGCATATAAGAGTGCTTCACCATTTTGTAAGACGTAATGGTTTTGGTCGGGTGAGCCGGCACTGTTTAATACTCATAAAAAAAACTCTGCTGCGATCGGCACCTACGGATTAGATCGCAGTGTGTTCCTGGTCTGCAGAGATAGGTGGATTTGAGTGGATCTTATCCACAACTGCTTCTACAGTTGCTGTCTCGGACTCTGCCGTTTTTCCGAGGTTTTCCTTTACAAGGGGCGCTTCGGATTCTGGATTATTCTCTGCAGCCAGGATCCATCCTGGAAGTATGTGAGATATATCCTGGTAGTATGTGGGATACATCCTGGAAGTATGCAGGATACATCATGGGAGCATCTAGGATCCATCATGGAAGTAATTGGGGGCTATCCTGGGAGCATCTAGGAGCCATAATGGAAATATTTGGGAGATATCCTGGGAGCATCTAGGAGCCATCATGGAAGTATTTGGGGGATATCCTGGGAGCATCTAGGATCCATCATGGGAATATGTGGGGGGCATCTGGGATTTATCCTGGGAACATGTGGGGGCATCTGGGATTTATCCTGGCAACATCATGTCAGCCCATACGGGGCCCATTTGGGACCTATTTGCACATCCCACATCGGCCCCATATAGGCAGCACATATCGGCCCCATATGTCAGCTCGCATGGGACCCATACGGGACCCATAAGGCTGTGTTGACTGGGTTATACCCTGTGTACTGTGGCTTGCCTGTAAGTTTAATTGCACCCAATTCAGTTGTGACCAGTCTCACATCTTTGCGGTGATGAGGATTTTCCATCATCTTTCCAAAACAGTCATTGTTCATAAGCTTAAAGAAGTCTTTGACAAATGCAGTGTTGCCATCTCTTGCACGGAGGGTTGTGTTTTTCATTGTGTAATCTTTCATGAAAGCACTTTCATCAAATTTAATACCTCTGTGTACTTTCTTTAGTATTAACCCATGCCTGATGTCAAACTGCAGCAACTGATAGTGACATACGTAATTGAATTTGTCTTTTTTTCCTGTCAAACTCATTTTCTCAACTGCTAATGGATTATCATTGTGGTAATCATGTAGATGGTGTGGGTACTCCAGGTCGACTTCAAAGATCCAACCCTTTTTGTGATTCTGGTCATAATTCATAATTTCGTTTGTTACTTTTTTTATATCACACTGTGACAAATCATGTAAATGAAACTTTTTCAAGGGCAATAACTCACACATCGCATATCCGTACAAATTATTGGCATCAAGTATGTAATGAATGACCTTGGCCTTGAGGGGTCAAAGTCAAGGTCATCAAGATATTTGTTGTTGGCTTTGGCATAGTTGTTTGCGACTATACTAATGCCTCCCCTTAATCCGCGTTCCACCATTTCACCCATCGTAACTATGATCAGACAACAGGTCTATAGATATCTTGCTGGATTTCAAAAATGCATCCTATGTCATGCCAGGACTAGTTATGTAGCAATCTGGGTCAAGACTGTAGTGCATCAAACCCTTTTCATGATAACTTTCAAATACGTCTGCTAGCAAACAAACGTCAGCTTTCAAGTACTGGTCATGGTAGTCGCCAATCATTTCACACCCTAGTTTACCCCATGCATCAAGTGCGTGCTTGTAATCCGAGTCAGAAATACCTTTGCCAGTTAGTGTAGAATAAAATTTCTCTTTTGGTGGCAGTCTCCTTTCCTTAAACACAACCCAGTCATCAATGTACTCATAAGGGTAGACACCTTTCTTAATTAACTCTGGCTCAAAATATTTACTTGTTATTGGATACTCAGTCAGTCCTTCTGCCAAACTAGCAAGCCCTACAGACAAATGTTGCATGGAGTCATAAAACGCTACCAACCTAAAAGTCAAGTATTTCTCAGTTGTCTGGGCAATACAACTAATTTTTTTGTAAGACTCGTCCACAGCCTGCATGATAATATGTGAATCATACCCCTTGAGATTGTGAAAAAAGATAGGCAGTTTGAATGCCTTGGGATCAATTTTTAGTTTCAAGTTGCAATCGTGATGTGCAGCACCTCTGAAATGTCCAGTTATGTGGTCATGGTCGTGAACATTATCACCCTTCAGAAGTTGTTCACAACCACCAAGAGGTTGTTCACAAATCCAACACGTCACAGCTATATCAAAATTCAGTTTGTCTTCTTCTGTCATCACCAAATGCACTACCTGACTATACAGTTGTCTCATTTCTGTTAAAAACAGACATGCTGCATTTTCACCCCTGTAGATAACAGGTTCTGAATGCTGTCCGTCTGACCTAACAATAATGTATCCAAAAGAACACACCACTTTATAGTCTTTGGTAATGACTCTGGAACAGGACCCTCATATGGTACAACCAGTGATTCAAAATCAGCATACACTACAAATGGCAGTTTTTGTTGATTCCCATGGTTTTTAAAATAAACCTTGCTGCCAGGATCTGGATACATCAGTATTGTTTGAATTTCATCAGGTGACCTGCAGTGCTGGGCATGTTTATGCGCTACTTTAATGGAAGAAAACCTCTGTAAACATTTTTTACAAAATTCCTGTTTACCATCATGTTTTGTTGTATGATGAATTAGTCTTGACATACTTCTGATAATTGTGTAGTGAAAGTTATCACCTGAGCCAGAGCTTATAAGTAACATGTCAACATGCTTATCTTCTGACTGTCCGTAGGTTGGGGCAATTGGTGATACTCTAATTGGTTGTAACTTGTTTTCAGACTCATTATCCCATACATACACATTCACATATATACCAGGATTTAGTTTTCCAAACAAATTTATGTCCTCCACCTTAACAGGAAAATCTATGCCACTGAAGTTGAGTTCATTTACAAATTTGGTATAGTTAGATACACGCTCAGGTTTTGTTTTTACAAAGTGTAGTTTAGCAAGCACACACCACATAAAACAGAAATTATCATTATTCTGAATATTGACTACAGCCTTTTTGTCTGCAACCTCAGTTGGATGTGGCAGCCATGATTTGCCTAATATAGGATGATATCTTGACTGCTTCAGTTGCAGTTCATGTACACGACCTTCATGCCAACCAGACCCCTGCATTTTTGCTCTGTCGATTGCTTCAAGAAAGTCAGGCAACAGACTTTCTCTAAACACTTTTTCCAATTCCCTTCTTGAATTAACTGTGTGTTGTCTTGTCGAGATATACAATACAATTACTTCACCATCTACGCTAGTAAATTCTATTTTAGCAACAATTTGAATCTTTACACTACCAGAAAGAAGATTATTTTGTATGACCGAAAAAGATCTTTCTATTGATTCATAGACACTGTAAGTGTTGGATATAGGCAAGTCTGTTGTGTGAAACATGTTTCTTAAGCCTGACGAGCTTTCGACACTGTCCGTCATTTTTATTTGTCCGACAAAATAATAAATAGAAAAATTACACCTTGTGTAATACCACTTTATTGACTGTAACACCTACAATAAACAGATTTAGTTCACATAGTTGTCTAAATATTTGTTTACACACTGTCTCACTGATCATCAACTTCAAAGGTATGTGTCTTAAGATCAACAGGCAAGTACTCTACAATTGGTAACTCCTCAAATATTTATAAAGTCATTTGATATGACACATAAATCATCACCGGTGTTGATATTGGTGTTTTGTCCAGCTGCCTAAAATCTGTTCTTAACTGATCAAAGTGTTGGATATATCTGAAGCACTCTGTTACATCGATCGTTTTGTCCATCATTTTTATTTATCCGCCAAAATAATAATATAAAAATATTACTACTGGCGCACCTTGTGTAAAACTACTTTATTGACTGTAACACCTAAAACACAAACATTTATTTTTTTTAGTTGTTGGTGCATGTGTTCGCACACTTTTATAAACCAGTCAAAGGTATTTGTCTTAAAATTACCAGCAATGCACCGTCCAAATGGAAACTCATCAATATATTTCAAGTCACATTATATACCACATAATATATATTACCGCTGGTGCCACTATTGGTGTTATAGCAAGCGCAAATGGGTTTGTGTAATGTGTTCTTATCTCTTCAAAGTGTTGGATATACCGAAAGTAGTCTGGAACATTAACCACTTGCGCTTGTCTGTCCATCATTTTTTATGGACAAACCAAAAGACTAAATTAATTTACTAACCCATACCCTATGGGCTGATCTGTCTTTAAAATAAGCTTTAGATGCTTAGTCAATTTCAGCTTGTTTTTCACAATGTCTCGTTCATGTTTATTTGGGATGACGTCGTTCTCTCTGAGACAGTTTTCAAAGCTGTCACAATCCTTACAGTAAAACAAACAGATAAACTTTAGTTGCTCACGAAAATCTTTCAGTAGAGCATTATATTTCTGAGTGAGAATCCATACACTGATGTTTGCGTGTCTGCCACTAAAAGCAAGTTCTGCCAGTGTGTTTCTCTTCTTAACAATGTCTTTCTCTGCAGAGCAATCATCAACAATAAACAAAGTTGTCTGTCCTTCAAATTGCTTGTAAAAATACATCAGGTAGTCATTCATTTTTTTTTCTCAGGGTCAACTAAATAAATGTTATTATCAGACCAAATGAATAAACGGCTGTGATAAGCTTTGTTGTGTTTAATAGTAGGACAAAATATCACAATGTTTTCAAAATGATAGATGTATCTAGTTTGTAAGAGGTTAAGTACAAATTCAGTTTTACCACAGCCTGTGGCACCACAAAACAAGCCACAGTGTGGGTCGAGTGTCATCAAGTTCATTTTAATACTAATTATAATTGTAATATCTGTGTCCACTCAGTCTGCTTTCTTGAATGTTCAGTTGTGCGTCATAAATCAGATACAAATATATATTTATTGCACCAGTGGTTTCAGTCTTTTTTTGTATCAGAATTGTAATTCCGTCACTGCCGTTTTCAACAGTTTGACCTGACCCATGTAGGTAGTTGTCATCTGTACTACGCAGGTGTAATGCACGCAGACTCGCCTCCAGTCGTACGCACAGACTCTCGCACAACAGACGCATACACCGCCACTGACTCAGACGGGCGCATTCATGCGGTAAAACACAACTCACGGGCTTTCTTTCTAACGGAACTTTTATACACTAATACACAATAAAACGCTCGAAAGATTATCAAACTCTATACACTGCCCTACTACCAGCATCCAAACATCACACACACATACACAATATCTATGCCAGGCTAGGTATTAGTTTCTCACAGTCTTCAACCTGTTTGGTGTTCTCGCCTGGTTACTGTCAAGTACTTCTCACGTCTAGGCGGGCAAGTCGTTTACGTACACTCCTCGAGTCGTATCGTGGACATCCTCGTTTCTCATACTGTAGTGCAGTTCTTGCTGTGACTCGGGTGTCTTGGTCCTGATCGCTCACTCCCTGAGTGAAAAATTGGAGATATGACCTCGCGTTAGGTCCTGGTGACTGACGTCTCGGCGTCCGTCTCTCTCTCTCCACGACAAGCACTCTGAATTCTAGGTTTCAGAGCCTTGGAATACGGGCTAGGTGTCTCACATACATATGTCCAAGCAGACGATAAAGCCCCGTACTAATGTTTCTACTGCTCTGCCGGACTAAACTTTTGCATAGAACTCACTAAAGACTCCCCGTGTTAAACGTTCGTTAAAGATTTCACATGGGCAATGGGCCTCACGGACTATCGGCACAGAACAAACCGTTAACAAAAACCGTACCGTATTTAACCTAATGTGTGAACACTATGCAAGAGCATAGAGTTTCATCACAGCAGGTCTAGCCACAGTACATACTTGTCTGTCAGGTATTGAGCGATTCTTACGTCATACAGATGTAGATCTTTGCATGCCATGTTTGCAGGTTTTTCTCTAAGTCTCCCACCAGCAAAATATTTTACGATCTCATCGTAGTGCTGATAAGGTTGCATTCCTGATGTGTACACTTGATTAGGGCGCCCTTCGATTGTACAGGACAAATGAGTAATCTTTGGATTGTAGAATTTTTCTGAATCTCATTGGTATGGACTCGCTGGTTCAACGAACAACATAAGAATGCCTTTCAGTGACCTAGCAGGTGTGTTTAGGCTGATGTTCCACATTGGATCGCTTTTATCTTTATGAATCAAACTGTGTCTTAAAACACGGTCATAATAAATCAGTTTTGTCGGGTACTGATTTTGAATGAGAGTAGCCAGATGAGCATGTGTGACAATTTCATATTCCAAGGAAATATTAGAGATCTTATATGTTGTGTCTGTGTCAGTTGATTTAATAACTTTGGAGTAGTCATTAAAGATTATTTCAAAACTCAGACGGTCATTTTGTACTCCTTGTTAATAAGGCAAATGTGCTGTTAGGATTTCAAATTCAAGTGGAATGCAAAACCTATTTCCATATTTTTCGGCCACAAAAACATCTTTGACTACTGTCGTTGATTTATCTGCTGCTTTGATTCTGAGTTTGGCAATGCTATCTGACTGTATGCCTTGATAAATACGGTCTTCTCTTTCTTCTTGAGTGAGCCACAGATCTTTGTAACAGTAAAATACATCAGCATCGTCAAGACTAAACACTTCTTGTCCTTCAAGTTTAACTTTAATAGTCTTAATAATTGCTCTGCCTAGGTTGTCAACTAGTGTTCTGTTTACATCATCTGATGAAAGTTCAATATTAAAAGCTACTCGTGCAGTACCAGGAACATTAACATCACTGGGCCCTAGGTTTGGAAACTTGATGGTAAGAGTTTGGTTTTGGTCTTTGGTGCTTGGATTGTTTGTGATGACAATTGATTGCCTAATGCCCTTAACACCAAGAGGTTCACGTAGTTTTCTGTATGGGTCTAACTTTGATCAATAGGCCGATGTCATTTTATTATGCAAAAAAATAAAAAAAAATTAATAAAAACAATGGCAGCGGGAGGATTTGATCATGAAGATTTGGAAATGGATGACATAAATGTCTCCGATACTAGTGTTACAGATTTGAATGGAATGGGAAATACTTCTAGTATGTATCGTGAACTGTTACAAGACAAAGTGAACTCATTTTATGATAGTGTTGGTGACCGCCCAGAAGTTATAGATCCTAATCAGTTTGAATATGATAAAGGTCACTTATTTGTAAAAACAGACAGAGGGAAAGTACAATTGACTTATATAAAAGATCCTGCTAAGTTTAAATCTTTAAGTTCAATTAGAACTAGTGTTGGTGGTAAATCTGGGTTGGTAAGGTATTGAAGAAAAAAGTTGTCACCTTGAATTGCTAGTGCTCTTCACGACGTGCAAACAAGGTTGCCAACGGTACAACAAATTCAAATGGCAGAAGTAACAAAACTGCCAGAAATAGCAGACAAGGCGATACAAGAAACATTCAAGGTTGAATTGGATGAACCGCCCACCGCCGAAGAGACCCTCACAGCCATCCACCAGCTCAAGAGTGGCAAAGCAGCAGGCATTGACGGAATCCCGCCAGAGATCTGGAAACATGGAGGCCCAGCACTGCACAACAAGCTCCACAACCTCTTTCTCTGCTGCTGGGAAAAAAGGAACACTACCAAAGGATCTCCGTGATGCAGTCATCATCACCCTGTACAAGAACAAAGGAGAGAAGTCTGCCTGCTCTAATTATCGTGGAATTACCCTGCTGTCCATTGCCGGGAAAATTCTCGCAAGGTTGCTCCTGAATCGGCTGGTACCTGCCATCGCTGAAGACCACCTCCCAGAGGGCCAGTGTGGCTTCAGAGCCAACAGGAGTACCACCAACATGGTCTTTGTGCTGAGACAGCTTCAGGAGAAGTGCTGCGAGCAGAACAAAGGGCTGTACGTAACGTTTGTTGACCTAACAAAAGCGTTTGACACTGTGAGCAGGCAAGGTATGTGGCGGATCCTGGAGCGACTAGGCTGTCCCCCAAAGTTCCTCAACATGATCGTCCAGCTCCACGAGGACCAGCAAGGCCAGGTCAGACTAAACAGTGACCTCTCAGAACCATTCCCCATTCGCAACAGCGTGAAGCAAGGCTGCGTGCTGGCACCGACCCTCTTCACCATCTTCTTCAGCATGATGTTGAAGCAGGCCACAGGGGACCTCGACGATGACGATGCAGTGTACATCAGGTATCGTCTCGATGGCAGCCTGTTCAACCTCAGACGACTGCAGGCCCACACGAAAACCCTAGACCAACTGATTCATGAGCTGCTCTTTGCTGATGACACTGCCCTCGTTGCAGCGCATTACGTCCTGCTTCACAGATGCCGCCCAGCTCTTTGGACTTGAGGTCAATCTGAAAAAGACAGAGGTCCTTCATCAGCCAGCACCCAAGGAACAGCATCGCCCTCCCCACATCACCATCGGTGAGTCCGAACTGAAGTCAGTACACCAGTTTACCTACCTTGGCTGCATCATCACGTCAGATGCCAAGCTGGACAAGGAGCTGGACAAGGAGCTGGACAACAGGCTGGCAAAAGCGAACAGTGCTTTCGGGCGACTATTCAAGCGGGTGTGGCACAATCAACAGCTGAAAAAAGGCACCAAGATCAGCGTGTACAGAGCTGTCGTCCTCACCACCCTGCTGTACGGTTCCGAGTCCTGGGCCCTCTACCACAGCCAACTACGACTCCTCAAACGCTTTCACCAGCGCTGCCTGCGTACCATCCTCAGCATTCACTGGAGTGACTATGTCACCAACGTCGAGGTCCTTGAACAGGCGGAAACTGTGAGCATCGAGGCTTTGCTGCTGTGGACACAGCTTCGCTGGATGGGGCACGTCTCCAAGATGGAGGATCATCGCCTACCCAAGATCACTCTGTTCGGCAAGCTCGCCACTGGACACCGAGACAGAGGGGCACCAAAGAAGAGATACAAAGACGGTCTCAAGAAGTCACTTAGTGCCTGCCAAATCGACCACCGCCAGTGGTCTTCGCTTGCTGCAGACCGTGACACCTGGCGCTCCACCATTCACAAGGCAGCCGTCTCCTTTGA
>BTPG01000004.1:99296031-99453531 GCA_036245525.1 Semisulcospira habei
GTTTTGATAAAATCTTTTGCCCGACACGCTTCTAAAAACAACATTTTCTTAGTTTTAAACCTTGTACCGCGCCATAAATGCCGCAATTGCTTTTCAGTCTTAGCTGTCCTATAGTGTGGAATGTGGGACTTTGCCAACTGGATCCATCTGGTGCACTCCAAATGAGTATTTGTGAGTGGTTCGACGTGCAACTCAGTGCGCGCCTCTCAAATGACCTACTGATTCCACTGATAATGAAAATCTTTCATTCATAAGAGCGCATTGAGCAGCTCTATAAACCAAAAGTGATGACCCCCCTCCCCCCCACCTCTCCCCCGCCCCCCCCCCAACCCCCTCACAACCCCACCCAAATAATCATAATAATAAAATCAACCAAAGGTATCTTTAGTGAGGTATTTTCACTGTAATGCCAGTTTTGTGTGAGACTGAGAGGCACCCATTTTTTGGGTAGAAACCCATTTTTTCTCCATCCAGTAGCTCTGTTTCTAGAAAATGTCTATTTTAAGTTGTAGAGCTTAGTTATAAGGTGAGTTCTAAACATTCGCATCAACTCCAGAGCCCTAGAATAAATAGAAATATGGGAACCCATTTTCACATAAAATGGTAGGTAACCAACTCTGAGGGTTTTGTGTCCATGTGTGTGTGTGTGTGTGTGTGTGTGTGTGTGTGTGTGTGTGTGTGTGTGTGTGTGTGTGTGTGTGTTTGTGTGTGTGTGTGTGTAACAAGGTAGGTTCCATAATGTGTTTGCCTGCGTTTTATTTGTATTGAAAGGTGGTGTACTGATAGAGACAATGGAGATTAATGACCAAAACTCCTTTGCTTAAGGGCGATGGCATTGTTGGAACATTGTTATCTGCCTTAATAATCACAGGTTGATAGCTGATACAAAAAAACGTAGCTTAAATGATTTTTGGAATAGAACTAAAATGGCTAGGCAGATAAAGCTGTTGGAGGTAATTGGTGGAGTGGGTTAGTCTAATTACCGAGAGGATAAAATAAATCCATCGATTATTGAATGGGTGGGCGTCAAGTGTCCACTTATTTCTCTCTAAAACTCTGACTAGAAAATCACGCGCAGCATACATTTTCTAATGCTGATGATGCAATCCGTTAATATTTTCTCATTACGGGCAATGACATGTCCACCCCAAAACCGAAACTTAGTGATTACTATCAACCAAGCACACAACAAAGAAACGGGGAGATAATCTTTGTTATAGTAGGAATGACATTTGTTTTTTTCAAGGGACTTTATATTGCTAGAAAAATAACAGCCGAAAATAAACTATCAAAAATATATTACTCCCCCCAAAATATATTACTCCACCATTGGATACTGGAAGGGGAAAAATGCGATTCATAAATTACATGTGGCCATGGGCGGAGATGTAACACTCAATCAAATTAAACTGTGGTTACAAAAACAAGCAATATGACAGGTTTATCTTCCTGCACCAAAAAGAATTTCAAGACCTCATTTTGAAAACACTACGCCAAATGACACGCATCAAATGGATTTAGTGTTCCTTCCTCACGACACAATAAAAAAGAAACGTCACAAATACGCACTGACTGTCGTTGACATTGCTTCAAGGTATAAGGACGCGGAACCCATAACTGACAAAACTGCTACCACAGTAGCAACTGCTTTTACAAAAATATATAGTTGAGGTCCTCTGAAATACCCCAAGCTCATACAGGTCGATGACGGAAATGAATTCAAAGGTGCCGTTAATCAGTTATTTGCGAAGCATGGTGTGTTAGTGCGGTGAGGTATACCAGGTGTGCACAGATCTCAGGCAATTGCAGAGAATTTCAACAAACAATTATCGGAAAGACTTTTCAGCTAAGGAACTCATGCATGACACGCATTGTTAACACTGAATGGGTAAAGAGATTACTGTCTGTGATAAAAGCAATGAATAGCGAAGGACGTACTAAGCCTGCCGACATTATTAAAATTAAATCAATACCGTTAGGACCATCAGGACCACAGGCGTCAGAGTCAGGGTCAGCCCCGCCACTGCTGGAGCCTGACACAAGTTTGCTTACAAAACAAATAAGATATCTATATCAGCCCGGTGAGTCTGAGAAAGACGTCAGACGCAGGACAACCGACCCCATCTGGTCCATGTCTGTACACAATATTTAAAAAATAGTTCCCGGCAACCCATCAATATATTATCTGTATGAGCCAGCCCCACAGAGGGCATTTGTCAGAGAAGAATTACAGATTATTCCTCCAGACACTGTTACTCACTTTTGACCAATTCGTCAATCAGTTCATCAATGAGCTCGTCACAAATACCTTCAGACTTAAGTCTCTAATTACTTACTTACTTGTGCCTGTCACCCCTACCCGGGTATAGGCCGTCGACGAGAGACCTCCAGCAACTCCTGTCCTGTGCTTCTCCTTCAATTCTACTCCAGGTGGTTCCCAGTCTCTTGATGTCTGCTTGGAGGTCTCGACGCCAGGAGTTTCTCGGCCTACCTCTTTTCCTCTTTCCCTGGGGGTTCCATGACAATGCCTGCCTAGTGATACTGGAAGCTGGCTTTCTCAGACTGTGACCGATCCATCCCCATCTTCTTCGCCCAATTTCATTCTCTGCTGTTATCTGCTCTGTTCTGTCCCAGAGTCTGACGTTGCTGATCTTCTCTGGCCAGTGGATTTTCAAAATTCTTCTAAGGCAACTGTTCATGAAGGTCTGTACTCTGACTGTGGTTTTTGTCAATCTCCAAGTCTCTGCTCCATATAAGAGAACTGCTTTTACATTGGAGTTGAAAATCCGGACTTTGGTGTGTTGTGACAGCTCTCTGGAGCTCCACACTTTTTTCAACTGGAGAAAGGCTGCTCTGGCTTTACCGATTCATGCTCTGACATCTGCATCAGTGCCGCCTTTTTTGTCTATGATGCTCCCGAGATAGGTGAAGGACTCCACCTCCTCCAACAGGGTGCCAGCAAGCAAGACTGGTTCTTCCCTGGTTGCGTTCAGCCTCATTGTCTTTGTTTTCTGTTTGTGAATGGTGAGGCCCACTTGGGACGAGATGTCAGCAAGCCTCGTGGTCTTGTCCTGCATTTGTTGATGAGTGTGGGACAGTAATGCCAAGTCGTCTGCAAAATCGAGGTCGTCAAGCTGTGTCCACAGTGTCCACTGTATTCCACTTCGTCTGTGCTCTGTGGTCATCTTCATGACCCAGTCTATGGCCAGTAGGAAGAGGAACGGAGACAGCAGACACCCCTGCCTGACACCGGTTCTGACCTGGAGCTCCCTGGTGAACTGCCCTTCGTGGATCACGCGACATGTCATGCCATCGTAGCTGCTCTTGATCAGGCGGACGAGCTTTGTGGGTACACCGTAGTGTCGTAGGAGTTTCCACAGAGTCTCTCAGTCCACGCTGTCAAATGCTTTCTCATAATCCACAAAGATGACGTACAGCGGGGAGCTCCACTCCAGAGACTGTTCCACGATGATGCGGAGAGTGGCGATCTGGTCTGTACATGATCGGTTCTTCCTGAATCCTGCTTGCTGGTCTCTCACCTGGGGGTCAACGGAGCTCTTCATTCTCTCCAGGATGATCCTGTTGAAGACCTTTCCTGGTACTGACAGCAAGGTGATTCCTCTGTAGTTGGAACACTTGCTGAGGTTGCCTTTCTTGGGAAGCTTGATTAGGTACCCCTCCTTCCAGTCAGCCGGCATCACCTCCTCTTCCCAGATCTTTCCAAAGAGTGGGTACAGCATCTCCACTGTTGTCTCTAGGTCTGCTTTCAGAGACTCCGCTGGGATGCCATCTGGGCCTGCTGCTTTGCCGTTTTTCAAGAATGCCACTGCTCTTCTGATCTCTTCCCGGCTGGGTCTGTCACAGCTGATGGGTAGGTCGGTCTCTGCCGGCTGGAAATCTGGGGGGTCGGGTGGGCTAGGTCTGTTCAGTAACTCTTCAAAATACTCGGCCCATCTGTCGAGTTGGTCTGGTCTGTCTGCAATAGGCTTGCCTTCTTTGTCTTTTACTGGTCTTTCTGTATGGCCATACTTGCCTGACAATCTTCTGGTAATGTCGTAGAGCTGTTTCATGTTGCCGCTGCCTGCTGCCTTTTCTGCCTCTGCTGCCAGGCTGTTTGTGTAGGCCCTCTTGTCTGCCCTGATACTACTCTTCACCTCGCGGTTGGCTTCCGAGTATTCCCCCTGTGCCCTTACTTTGGCTGCTCTTGTGCGACTGTTGTTGACAGCTGCTTTCTTCTGCTTCCTGACTTCTATCTTCTTCAAGGTCTGTGCCGACAGCCAGTCCTTGTGATGGTGTTTCCTGAACCCTACAGAGTCTTTGCAGGTTGAGTTCAGCACCTCTCTAACTGCCTTCCACTGCTGCTCTGTGGTGACCGCCTCCTCTTCATTTACTAGCTCCTGTAGCGCTTGAAACCGGTTGGACAGCACCAGTTTGAACTCTTCTCTAACTCCAGTTTCTCTCAGGAGGCCTACATTATAGCGCTGTCTTCTTGTTGTCTCTGTGCGGCTTTTCTTTAGCTTGAGCTTCATTCTTAAGGTAAGAGGATGGTGGTCGGAGGCGACATCTGCTCCCCTCCTCACTCGAACATCTTGAAGGGATCTTCTAAATTTCTTGCTAATGCAGATATGGTCTATTTGGTTCTCTGTTGTATGGTCAGGTGAGACCCAAGTTGCTTTGTGTATTCTTCTGTGTGGGAAGATGCTGCCTCCAATGACAAGTCGGTTTAGAGCACAAAAGTCTACAAACCTCTCCCCGTTCTCACTCATCTCCGAGCCTAGTCCCTGTCTCCCCATCACCTCTTCGTATCCGGTGTTGTCCTCCCCTATTTTGGCATTAAAATCGCCCATGACGATGGTGATGTCTCGCTCCGCACATTTGTCCAAGGCACTCTGGAGTCCGTCGTAGAACTCTTGTTTCTCTTCCTCGTCACTGTCATTAGTGGGCGCATAACACTGGATGACGTTCAGCTCGAGCTTTTTCTTGGTTCTAAAGGCTGCTGTGATAATTCTTGGCCCAAGAGGTTCCCAGCCCATCAGCGCTCTCTGTGCCACTGGTGACAGCATGAATGCTACACCTTCTGTATGGGGGGCATTCTCCTCTTCATGACCTGAATACAGAATCATCTCCCCACTTAACAGCCTTTTCTGGCCAGACTGCGTCCATCTGGCTTCACTGATACCTAGCAGGGAAAGGTTGTACTTTTGCATTTCCGCTGCTATCTGGGCGGCCTTGCCGCTCTGGTACATGGTCTTGACGTTCCATGTGCCCATGGTTGTATCCCTGGATAGAGAGAGGTGGCTCGGTCCTTTGGCTTCCGAAGACTTCCGACTTTCACCACAGGACGTCATAAGTCTTCTGGTAGAAGAACCTTCCTCCTCCAGGAATGGAATTACTGTTAGTCTTTTCGTCGGCGTTTTTGTAGCTATTTCCTTTTTTGCAGGGTGGGGAAGCTACCCCCACGCCCAACCCCCTTACTAGGAGGACCAGGGGTTTTCTGTCGGGGTCACCTTCCCTTAGACCATGTTGGTTCACGGCACCTTATTTCATTCGGTGCACCTCTCTCACGAGGGACCCCCTATCCACCACCCAGGGGACGCGCCTCAACGCCATATGGTCCCAGCGCGAGGTAAGTCTGTAATGACCAGGTGCATAAGCCTTTTCCCTACTATGAAACACACGTTTTGTGTCCCCTAATGCAAGTGACTTCTTGTGTGTTTGGATCATTTCAAGATTGTGTTGTTGTTGTTGTTTTTTTTTAACATTTTAATTTGCATAACACACACACACATACACATAACACAACCAAAGTTACAAATTGCAGAGTTACAGATCCAATACAATATACTACACATAACTTTCAACCTTAACAAAAAAAAAGACATAATGTTTACTTATAATCTACAATATACTGAGTATGAGAGATGAGAGAGAGAGAGAGAGAGAGAGAGAGAGAGAGAGAGAGAGAGAGAGAGAGAGAGAGAGAGAGAGAGAGAGAGAGAGAGAGAGAGAGAGGCAAGAAAAGCAGTGATAAAATAAGACAATTACGAGGTAATTTTGGAATACAGAGACCAATGACGATTAAATATCTCTAATTTAACTTTCATTACGTATGTATGTTTTTTCTACAGAATAGCGATATTTAAGCATCTGCTTAAAATGCACAATATTTGGATAAATATTTTGCAGTCTTGATTTGTATATGTGAAATTTTGCCAATAACAGAATAAGGTCAAACACCTTATCTGTGACAATATTTTGCTATCTACCAAAAAGTACAAATATCTCAGACAGGGAGAGAGTGGGAAAGTGATTATATGTATCTTTTAACCAGACGATTACATCTGCCCAGAAGGACTGGACATGCCCACAGTTCCAGAAAAGGTGTGTTAAGGTTTCTTCCTCACTTCCACAAAAAGTACAGACAGATGAATCTGACAATTTTCTCAAAAAAAGATATCTTTTTATTGGAAGCATTCGGTGGATAAGTCTGTACTGAAACCAGCGTAGCTGAGGATCAGAAGTAGTTTTTATGGCCGTACAGAATATACAATACAATACAATACAACTTTATTGTCTGTTCGAGTCCAGACACGACAGAAATTTGCCTTTCGGCTCGTCATGAAACAACAATATAAGACATTAACAAACGCTGCAAAAGCATATCATGAAAAATTATCATTGCAGCAATCTATCACAAGCAATCTGTCACAAGATGGGAGGTAATGTTAAGTAGATCATACTTATCGCGGCATTATAAACGAGAGTTCAAAATCGAGACAGCAGTTGGAATAAAAGACTTCTTAAAAACATTCCTTTTGGCAAGTGGCATGTTGAAACGTCTGCCTGATGGTAGCATTTGAAACTGATCAGAGAGTGGGTGACTAGGATCATTGACAATGCTAGCAGCTATCCTTCGGACAGCTCTATGGTACAGATCATCTACTGGGTACTGTCCTAGGCCAATGATCTTCTCAGCTGTTCTGACGATACGCGACAGTCTGCCCCTGTTTTTCATACTGAGATTGCCATACCAAGCAGTGATGTTAAACGTCAGTATGCTTTTGATCAGGCTTCTATAAACGGATTCTAAAACCCTGGAACTGACATCAAAACTTCTCAGTTTCCTAAGAAAGTACAGACGCTGGTTTGCTTTTTTCACAATCAGATCAGTGTTTCCAGTGAAGGACAGCCCACTATCCACGACTGTGCCAAGGTACTTAAATTCAGTGACCACCTCTACAGGTTGATTATTAATTGAGACAGGTACAAAAATATCATCAACTTTCCTGTCATCAATGACGAGTTCCATGGTTTTCTGTACATTCATTTCCAGAAAACTATCTTTGCACCATGACTCTAATACTGCTATCTGTGCAAAGTACTCGGCCAGACTGTCTTCTTTTTGGAGTAGGCGTACAAGGGCCATGTCGTCTGAAAACTTTAAGAGATGAGAAGTGGCAGTGTGACAACGCATATGGTCTGTGTATATAGAAAACAATGTCGGAGAGAGGACACAACCTTGAGGGCAGCCTGAATTTAGCACCACTTGGTCAGACAGACTGCCGTGTACATTTACACGTTGTGGCCTGTCCTTCAAAAAAGTCTCTCCCACTCTAAATGATTTTTAAAGTGCTTGCTTCATTTTTCTACGCAGATGGGATTTGATCTTAGTTTGGTCAGCCATTGATAAGTAATCTTGCACCCTTGGCGGATAACTTTCCAAGCACAAGTGTCCGAGATGACTATTGAACTATCTGCATCTATATTGACACTTATTTTGTATTCTCTACTTGCTCTACTAATTCCAGCATACGTCAGAAAGTGTGTGCTTATATCAGGATATTTTACCTTGAAGTCTTCAAAACTTAAAAAGTTTCTGTAATTATCCATAAGATCTCTAACCTGCAAGATCCCATTCAAGAGAGAGAAGATGTGGGGCTACAGCCACACCCATTTAATAAACAATTGATTATTCTAATTAGATCGGTAATTAGACAAACGAATTCCACCAATTACCCCCAATGCCTCTATTACCTAGCTGTACTAGTTCCACCCCAGAAATCATTCAAGCAACGATTTCTGATCAGCTGCCAACCCGTGATTATTAAGGCAGATCCCCCACCCCACCTAAATAATTAATGCTGTCATTGACTTCTTTAAGCAATGATTAATTAATATCGACAGTCACAGTTTTTACCTTTGTCAATGCAAACGAATTGACAATCAGCTGTTTTCGGGAAATGACTACTTGCGCCATTGTGGGAATTCCCGTTAGGTATAATTACCACATCACAACACCCACCCAGAAGTAAGTGACGTCAGTGTTGCTATTAGCAACTGACCTCACGTGTCTAGCTCGTGACTCTTAACACATGACAAAGTATTGCGCCATCGAGACATTTCTAGGATTTCTGTTGCTGTGAGAAGATGTGTTATTTGTGTCAGCCATTGGAAGTATTACAAATTCCGGACTTCGATATTCAGTGCAGTGATACATCTTGTAGAATATTACTATTGTGCGTTATGTTGAAACAACAAAAAGGTTAGTGAGCCGAGACTAAAGAAAACTTGCTGTTAAATTGCCGAGTGATGAGTACAACCGGGTTCAGTATTGCGTTCTACTTTAAACATGGCTGTGTGTGAAAAACCGCGGTTTTAGTTTCTTGGTTGTACAGTACGCAAAAGCATGCCGGTCTCTATGTAATAGGACAGTTATTTTTGTCAAGTTGTTTAATTTATCTAGGCAGTGTCACGTTTACAGGCCGATGTCGACCTCTATTGAATATAGGTGTGCTGTCACACACTGGGACCGCTAACGGCGCAGTAAAGACATGACCAGGCATGTGTTGAGGTGCCGCAAAACAGAGCCATTTCGCTATCACTTCCATCTCGTAAACAACTAAGAAATGAGAGTAGAACACAGAGTTAAATGACTCTTAATACAAAGTATTTAATATTCTGTTTACCCCCTGGCCGTTAACGCCGTCAGCACTGTTTCTAAGCTAGATTGTACGTAGCAACCACCGCTGGCGGTAAGCAGCGAAGACTGCAGACAGTGTCATTTGAGTACAGTGAGGAGAGAGACAGAACACAGAATTAAATGACTCTTAATATAAAGTCTTCAATCTTCTGTTTACCCCCTGGCTGTTAACGCCGTCAGCGTGGTTTTTAAGCTAGATTGTACATAGCAAACACCACTGGCGGTACGAATAGTGTGGCGAAGACTTAGCGGGAAATTTTAAAGGACCACGACTATATATTTTTGTTAACGCAGTGGCCACTGTGGTAGCATTCTTGTCAGTTATGGGTTCAGCATCATTGTACCTCGAAGCTATGTCGGCAACAGTTAATGCATACTTGTATCGTTTCTTTCTTATTGTATCATGTGGCAAGAACAGAAGATCCATTTGATGGGTGTCATTAGGGATAGTATTTACAAAATGAGGTCTTGTTATTTTTCTTGGAGCAGGAAGATATATTTGCCAAATTGCTTGTCTTTTGAGCCACTGTTTTATTTGTTCGAGTGTAACATCCCCACCCACAGCGGCATGTATTTTTTCTATTGCAGTATTCCCTTTCCAATAGCCAATAGGGGAGTAATATATTTTTGTTAGTTTAGCTCCGACGACGGTCATTTTTTCTAGCAATAAAAACTCATGTAAAATATACTAATGTCATTCCTACTAGAACAAAAATTATTTCTCCATTTCTTTGTTCTGGGCTTGGCTGGTAGTCGTCACTAAGTTTTGGTTGCAGGATGGTCATGTCTTCGCCAGTAACAAGAAAATATTCTTTGATCGCATCATCGACGTTTGAAAATGTATGCTGTGCGTGACCTTCAAGTCTGAGTTTTTCATTGATGAAATCAAGTTTCTCTATTCTTTGCTTCTCATAATCTTGTTGAGCTTGTGCCAGTTTTTCAGATGCCTCATTGTGACGCTTCATTTCTTCTGCTGATTCCTCTCTACCCATTTTTGAAAAGAGATAGTTTGATCCACTGAAAGCCAATGCATTAACAACTGCACCACCAATCATAATAGCTATAGTTGCCACATTTTTTATTACTTAGAAACATTTTCTGGAATAATTCCTTGCTTCACGAGAAGGTCTTTTGTGGCAATCGATGCTGTGACAACTGCTACTAGCTTAGCACTGTCTTCGAAGTCCAATCTACTCAAGTCTGCCGATTTCATTTTGAGAAGACTTTTTCCCAGCATAGAATAAGCAACTGTTAGCCCGCTTATTACGGCAGAGTGATAGACAAGGTTCATTATGTTCTTTGTGTCGCTCATTTTCTTATACCACAAAAATTAAAATAATACATTTATTTACTGCATGTAAAATGGGTCCACGGCTTTGGGTGTTGCTGGTAATGTGGAGACTTCTTCTTTTGTTTTTGGAGTGCTTGATTTTTTGGACACTGTTCAAGTCTGTGGTTTGTATTTTTTGTATAATTGGTAACCTACATAACCAAATCCGAGAACAAATCCAGCAACTATATATTTTGTTGTTTCAGGTTTAGACTCAGTTGTTTGTCTCTCACTTTTTTGGGAGTGTGAGGGTGTTGGTCCTGATGGTAGTGACACCGGTGCTGTTGATGGTGTGTCAGTTACATGAGCCTTTTCTGTTAATACTTGAAGCTGTAATTTTTTTGTCTGTTATATTCAGCTAATCTTTTCCCAGCCTCTATTCGACCTGGACTTTTAACCTTAGTCACCCTTTGAACTTGTGTCAAGACAGGACTCTGATGTGGACTCGTCTGGGTCTCGTCCATTTTCTTCTAATTTAAAATTTATTTTAGAAAAATCAATATGACTACTAGTAACAAGTAAGGTTACCACAGGTGCAAGGTAATTGCCAAACTTGTAAAACATAAGGCATGCTAATTTGCCTATTGAACTTGAAACTATGGGGTTGCTTTCTAGATCATGTGAAAGGCTGTCACTATCAACAGGTAGGAAGTGACTCACAGCTTTTGTGTATAGGCAGACAAGAGATCGACTCAAATCACGTGTCATTAGTGAACTAATGTGATTTTCATATTTTGAATGTAGTTTGATTAGCTCGTCAGCGGTGAGAGATTCTATGTCTTCTGTAATGTATTGTTTACCAAGAAAAGCTTTTGATTTTCTGGAAACAACAACAGAGAGAAGGCGTTGTTTTTTAGAGTCTAAATCTTTGTTCTCTACAGCACAGATATCGTTTAAAAGTAGCAATTCGTCTTGATTCATTTTATAATGTAATATAATAATTTTGTTTAAAGAAGTCAATGACAGCATTAATTATTTAGGTGTGGTGGGGGATCTGCCTTAATAATCAAGGGTTGGTAGCTGATAAAAAAAATCGTAGCTTGAATGATTCTTGGAATGAAACTAGTACGGCTAGGTAATAAAGCCATTGGGGGTAATTGGTGGAATTCGTTTGTCTAATTACTGATCTAATTAGAATGATCAATTGTTTATTAAATGGGTGTGGCTGTAGCCCCACATCTTCTCTCTATCATTCATACCCATTCGGGGACATGTACATTTTTTCTATCAAGCACAATATGTACATTATAATGAATACATTCATTTGCAAAATCACTAAAACACTCTATCATACACTTATTGTACACTTTTTTATAATGTCTGAGAATATCAAACCAAAACTTGTTGTCTGCACACTTTAACATCAGTATATTAGCAAACTCCCCTCCAAGCTGAAAAATGTTTACAAACCTAGGATATGACAAGAACAAAATCGTTTTCACAAAAGAATCATTACAGTACAGTCTTCTCAGCCAGCTCACCTTCATAGATGAGAGGAATGAGTAAATATCCACCATTTTCAAACCACCTTGCTCAAAAGAGGAACAAGCTTGAGATTTGTTAACCTTTCCCCTTTTATTGTTGCACAGGAACGAGAAAAATAATTTATTTACTTCCATCAGAAAAGTGTCCGCTGGATTCGGAATATTAAGAAATAAGTGTACAATTTTGGACAATGCAAGGGTTTTTATAACAGTTACTTTTCCATAAGGTGTCAGGTCCCTTCTGGACCAGACTGAAATAATCTTCCTAATTTCTATTAATTTATTTTCGTAGTTTATTTCAACAATATCTTCGGTATTAGTAGAGAATTTTACTCCCAATACTGTAAATATACTTGGGTTCCCCGATAAATTCAAATTTTGCATAAACAGTTTATTTGAATTTTTCCTTGACCCAACCCATATAACATGCGTTTTGTCATAGTTTATTTTCAGCCTGAAATAACAGCAAACCTTTCAAGGGTTTCTATGCATTCACAAAAGGACTTTTCATCATCATCCAAATACAAAGTGGTGTCGTCTGCAAACTGGGACAACAGAATATTGATATTTACAATATTGATACCTTTAATATTCTCATTTTGTCTAATCATAATGGACAGAACTTCTGCCGCAATTAAGTACAAGTATGGCGATGCAGGGTCCCCTTGCCTGACTCCTCTGCCTACACTGAACCATTTAGAGTATCGTCCATTTAAGGAGACACAAGCACTGATATCTGTGTAAAATGTTTTAATCCAATGTTTGATACTGGGACCAAAATTGAATAAATCTAGTGCTTTAGCAATAAATGACCACGACACACTATTGAAGGCCTTCTCAAAGTCTATCAGGAGAAGAAGGCCCGGGATACGATGTTTCTCTGTTGCTACTAGCACATCGTATAATAATCTGATATTCTCTCCAATATAACGTCCTTTTAGGAAACCTTTTTGATCATCATGTATGAGGCCAGGAAGGACAAAATTCAATCGTTCTGCTATGCAGGCGGAAGCAATCTTATATGACGTATTTAGTATGTTATTGGTCTCCAGTTTTTAATGTATTTCTTATCCTTACTTTCCTTGGGTATACATGTTATTATACCCTGCCTTTGGGTTATTGACATGTACCCTACTTCAAAAGCATGGTTAATAGATCTAGCCAAAAACACACCGATATCATTCCAGAAAAATTTATAAAATTTGTTAGTAAGGCCTGGACTTTTATTATGCTTCGTGTTTTTGGGAACGTACAGGGCTTCTCTGGCTAATATTGGACCTTCAATGCCATCACTCTCATCTTGTGGTAAATGTGGAGCAGTAACAATAGATGGCAAGTCAGCATCTAGCACCTTATTAGGTTTATACAATGTTTCATAAAAACACTTTGTATCTTCAATTATTTGCTCAGGATCAAAAATTAATTCACCGTTGTCATTCTCAATACAGTTCATTGCATCATGTGTGTAGTGTCATTTCTCAAGGTTATAAAAGCATCTCGTTGTTCTCTCACCCTCACATATCCATCTGGCTCTCGAACGAACTATCATGCCATCAATTTTATTATTTCTAATAGTTTGCAGTTCTTCTTTTAATGTCTGGAGACCTTGTGAATTAACATCACTTAAATTCTTTTCTAACTTGTAAATTTCACTTTCTAATCTCTTTTCTTGTTTGTCTTCTTCTTTTTTCTTGAATGAGCCATACGAGATACTTTTCCCCCTGATCTCCATAAGTATCATTTCAAAGAACAAACTGTCATCGACAGTTAATTGAAAATCCTTGTTGTTAATTGTATGTACATTGTCGAAATTATAGACAAGTGCCCCATATTGTTTTTTAAGGTCCACCAAAACCTGTTTTACGGAATCAGCATAGACTTTGTCTTTTAACAGACAGTTATTGAATTTCCAATAGGAGCGTGCTTTTCTTCTTACTTCATCGGTCATCAGCTCCATAGAGATCAAAGAATGGTCAGATCTGTGTAACGAACGCCTTTGGGGCAGTTTTCCGTCGGACGATGGTGTGACGTCATTATCAGTTGGACCGAATGTACACATGCGAATAATGTAGAGATAAGCATTGTTCACGAGCGGTAATGTACAGATAAGCCATGTTCACGTGCGGTAATGTAGGTGAGCGATGTTCACGTGTCACGTGTGGGAGTGACAGTGTAGTATCGGGAATAATTGCCAGTTAGAGATGCTATACCAGTCGAGCCGAGCGGTCGTTTTCGCTAGGGCTCTGAGGAAGAATTCTGGCTAGAGAATTCGATAGCTGTATATTGAATACAGGTATTTATTCTTTATTACCGGTATTTATAATGACCCGTAACGCTATTCAGATGAAAAAGAAAGTATTGTTTTATGAATTATTATTAGAGTGCAGAAGAGCCATGTTTGAAGGAAATGCGATGGCTCGTGTCAATACTTGTTTAGTCATGTAATTATGTGATATAGTTTATAACCAGGATGTCATGTTGTATTCATTCATATGTGAAGATGTGGAACTGAAATAGGAATAGAATTCAGTATATATTTAGTGATCTAATGATGAAATGTGCAGTAATATGTTACGAATTGAAGGTGAGCTGTGATTGTAATATTTGGCTCATAATCCATTGGGTGTAGGTACGTAAAATGTGTGTACAGTGTTAAAGTGGCTATAGGAATTGTGTGCACTGTGTTAAAGTGGCTATAGGAATTGTCATAAGAATTATGACAATAGTGATTGTAGAATGGTGGCATAAAGAAGACATTTTTCAGAGGAAATGATCTAGAGCGCTCTGAAGTATAATAATGTGTCGAGGACACATTCAGACTTTTGGGTATGAGAGCGAATATTTATGAGTGTATAAATGTTGTGTACAGCGGGACCGGTACGGAGCGGAAACCCCTGGTGTAGGGCCGATGAAGCTGTCCTGAAGGCATCACGTACGTGAACAGATGCGGACATCATCAAGCCTTCATCTCTCCTTCGTCCTACCATCACTGGTGCTACGAGCAGCAACGGTAGCGAAGTAAGCCACAGATTCGTGCTACAGGACCACATGCAGTGTTCCGGCAGTGTAGCTATTGTCGCCTAGCGCCGTTAATTTCACGCCTAGGAATGTTCTAAATCTGTGAGTAGTCATTGAATAGTAATATTCAGTTCGGGAATCTCCGTCAAGTCGTCAATGTGATATTGACTGTGTCGACACTAGTATAAAGAGGAGTCGAGTGACGTCTCTCGAGAGAGACAACGACCTCTACGGTAGCGAGTGAATGTGTGAGCGCTGAAGTTGTGAATAACCTGTATGCCACTTGTTACTGTTAGTTATTTGTGCAGATTGGTTTATATGATGTGAATTGTTATTTGTGTAGATTGGTTTATATGATGTGAATTGTGTGGTTTAATGTATGTTATGAGTGCTTGTTAATAGTTAAAGAGGGCAAAGAGATATAACTGTGTGGCCTTTGTCCTTCGTTTGTAAGCGCGTGTGTGGTGGATGAAAGAGTATAGTGAACAGAGATAGTGCACCCACCTTTATACTGATTATCAGAACAAACCCACGCACACACTCATTCCATTAGAATAAACATTTATATATGTAATAATTTAATTCAGTAGCGAAAACGCCGTCGTTACAATCTGTAGCTTATACCTATATCCACTTTTTTGAGTTTTGGCAATAAAACGTCTGACACCAAAAAATAATCTAGTCTAACCCTCTGTGTGGAATTAAACCTTTCCCTCTTATCAGGGTTTAATTCTCTCCATATGTCCACCAGTTCAAGAACTGACATCAATTCCACAATTTGTTTTCTTGCCCTCGGGCGATGTATACCCCGATAACAAAAGGAATCCATGTTTGGGTTGAGGAAGACATTCCAGTCACCACCCATAATAATGTTTTAATTATCCATGTTCGTTACATGATCACACAGCTTTTGGAAAAAAGACGGTGAGTCGCAACCACTAGGGCCATTTTCCGGCTATGTCGATATCCATAATAATAATAAAACAACCACCATCATCCCGAATTATATTGTGAACCTTATATTCAAAATTATTGCTAAACAAAATAGCTACGCCCTTACTGTTTGACTCGTTACCGCTGAGCCAACATTCATAACCCCACTGACTTCTTATGGTGTTTTCTAGGTGAACTTTTAGGTGTGTTTCTTGTAAGAAGTAAATACTTGCGTTTTTCTTTAGAAGGTGATCAAAAATATCACGCCATTTCCTAAATTCAGATAGCCCGTTACAATTGAATGAACATATTTTCAGCGAGCTTGACTTAGCCATTCAAGTCATTTACAAGACAAATATGACTCATAATAATAGTCAATCTCACAGTTATCATAGCATCTCGTAATTGAAAAGGTGGCCATGCATAACACAAAAGACCTGCAGGTGGATACACGCCAAAGATTACAACAACATATGAACAAAAATACATGTGAGTTTGCACCTGGACCAGACAAATAAATGCATGCATAAAAGGCTCACTGGGTACAGTATTTTTGTCATGTCTATTAGGTTACAAGTCCGTCTTGTATCCAAAGCCATCGTGCTCATCAAGCATACAGAGAGAAGGAAGGATAGACAAGAAAAAAGAGAAAGAAAGAGACACAGAGAAAAGAGGAACATGAATTTCAAACATAGTACAAATATATAACAGAATATACAGCAACACATACTTCACGAGACAAGAACTAATAAAAAATCGGCTAGGCCATGCTGACCTAATATCCTGAATAAATTATGTTACAATAAAAAATGCAGCCTGTTTAAACCTGAATATGGGTGGAGAAGGTTGGGAGCGGGGGAAGAGGTGGGAGGAGGGGGGTTGGGGGAGAGGTTGGGGGTAGTAGGTGACAGATGTCTAAGTATATGAGGATTATGAGGAAAAAGCAGAGGTAACAGAGCTTTCCAGAATTATTACACCGCTGTTGGGGAAACCGATAAAGAGGGCAGGAAAAAAATTAAATAAAAAATATTTTTAAAATATTTTTTAAAAAATAATAATAAAAAAATAAAATAAAAAAATATTTTAAAACAAATTACAAATAAATAAATAAATAAATAAAAATAACAAAAATAAAAAATAAAAAATAATAAAAATATAAATAAATAAAATAAAATAAACCCACCGATGTATGACACAAAGATAAGATTTATATACTGCGTGAGGACAAGAGCCATAACTCGTATTATACAATGGCAGAAAAAAAAAAACAGGGCTCGTGGATCGAGCATTGACCTTATTTCACTCAAGATTGTGTTTGTTTGATCTCAGTGACTTGTTTGGATAATCAGGCATTAATGTTCCATCTAATACTTGCTTGTAATGTTTATGACGGATGTCTTTATTTTTTATCGCTGTTTTTTTTTTTTTTTTTTTTTTTTTTAATTCCTTTGGCTTTTGACTGACTTCCCTTTTGGTGCAGTATAGAATACATTTTTGATCTCGGTCCAACGTATTCAACTATCAGCACTCCATTCAGTTCATCTTTAAACTTCCCAGGCACTTTCTTGTTTTGTGTGCTGTACAATGGGTGGTCTTTAGGGTAGTCAGACGTGTCATACATGTGTAACTCTGTTTTCATGTCTTCATAAAAGTCACTTTTTAAAAAATTATATTATAAAATAATGAATCAAGATGAATTACTTTTGTTGAATGATATCTACTCTGTTCGAAACAAAGACTTAGACTGTAAAAAAACAGCGGCTTTTGTCTGTAGTTGTATCGGGCAAGTCCAAAGCTTTTCTCCGTAAACAATACATGACAGAAGATATTGAATCACTCTCAGCCAACATGTTAAATAAATTACATTCTAAATATGACAATCACATTGCTTCACTAATGACTTGAGATCTGAGTCGATCTCTGATCTCCTTTTATACAAAGGGTGTTAATCACTTTTTTGAAGTAGACACTGACAGCCTTAGTATTGATTTAAATTCAAATCCAATAGTAACAAATTCAATTGGTAAATTAGCATGTCTTATGTATTACAAATTTGGTAATTATCTTGCTCCTGTGGTAACCTTGCTTGTCACTGGGAGTCATATTGATTTTTCAAAATTACATTTTCTAAGAAAAGAAAATGGACGAACCCCAGACGACTCCACAACCGAGTCCCGGTCCTGTCTTGACACAGATTCAAACGGTGACTAAGACTAAAAGTCCAGGAAGGGTAGAGGCTGGAAAAAGATTAGCCGAATATAACAGGCAAAAAAAATTACAGCTTAAGGCTCATGTAACTGACCCGCCATCAGCACCGTCAGGACCAGTGACAATACCTTCAATACCAACACCGCCAACACCGTCACACCCTTATCTTATATTTAACTTTAAAAAAAGTGTTTATGATAAATCTCATTTTGTTTTTGTGTTTTACTGATTATTCTCTCACTGATAGGGTAGGGATGGGGAGGGTTACATGTTCGCTGCAGTTCTGGCTCAACATATCACAAGCTAATAACATTGGTGTCCATTTGTGGTAAATGTGTACATGTCAGCTGAGAATTTTTAAAGAGGTGGGATACACGTACAAATAATAACTGGATAGGTCTGACTCGTTCTCGCCAGCATCTCATCACCGCGATTACGTAGTCTTTCAGCTCTGATAAATTTCCGTGATGTCCTGCGCCGTCGCAATAAATGACCAACTAATATCAGTCAGTTTCGGATAACGAAGAACATCACAAGTTTCCAAATATCTCAATGAGGACACTATTATCGGCCGTTCAGAAATTAGTGTCATTGAAAGCGTCATAAACAGTTTGAGCAAAGCTCACCTCGTATTTTTTTTCAAATAACTTTAAGGCAGATAATTTCAAGACAACTTCCGAAAAAGAAAATATGATCACCAACATAAGACTAAATTTTATTTTAAATTTCCTTTATTCCTGACAACAATGTGCAGCCGCTGACCTCAGGAAATCTTGAAAATTACATAATAAACCTGCTAAAATACATCCTGATCGAGCTCCTCGTAGAATCACTGATAATATTGATTCGTGTAAACTTCCAAGCTGAATGTTGAACAGCCTGGCGCTACAAGATGTTTAAACTGCCCATGGCTTGACAGTGGTCACTGAAACCTGAACAGAGTATTCAGCTTTAGTGGCTAAACCGCTGAAGCCAACTCAATTTTAAAATAATTTTGGTCTCAATTTGGTGATCAGCGTTTTATTCATGAGTTCCGCGATTCCGCGTGTGAGAGTAGTGAATGATTGATTATTAGCCTGTGACTGTAACACTGATGATTGGAAATAGTGGCTAAACAAGGCAAACACATTTGCAGATCTGGGCCCCGGCGCCTACAGAGAGACGGGAAGGCATATGCCTCCTGCAGATGTTCGGTGTTTTCATGACGGACTGACCAGAAAACGCGACAGACCCATTGCTGGATTGCAATTAGTTGACGTGTTTGTATTGGCGACTTGAGACGCGCGCTGATTGACAACTTCTTATCACCTGCACGTAAGCACCCGGACACACTTCACAGAGACCGTATTCACAGTGATGCTATTTATACATCGCAAAACTTGAATTTGAGATGTTATTTTGCGGCCGAGATTGGCGGTTGACGCTAAGATTCTCATGATTCCCGGAGCGCCTACAGACACGCATGAAAATCTATGCCTCTTGCAGATGGTCGGTTTTTCATGACGCAGTAACCAGAAAACTCGATAGCCCCATTGCTAGATTGCACTTAAGTACATATAATTGACTCATGTGTATTGGCGGCTACTTCAAACCGTGATCACAGTGGTTTAACTCAGGCTACATCTCACAACTTCGAGAGAAAGACCGATTTACCATTCAGTTTGACGCTATGATTGTAATGAGTTCCTGCGGATGCAAGCGCTTTTGTAGCTCTAGTACGTCAGTTGGAGGTGGTTGGGACTGAGGGGAAAGAACAGCACAGTCGGCAGTGGGGGAAAGGGGGAGGGGGGGGGGGGGTAAACACTGGTCTGTGAGTCATCATTGTCTAATAGCTATTATTCTTTCAAGACTGAAGCATACTCACAACGGAACACGTACTACTGGAATGCCCGAACATAGACCAAACCAGAACCCTACTAGCAGATAAACTCAACGAGAGATAGTATATAGGGGGCTCCTGAGAATCCCATCCAATTATTGCCGAGCGAATACCCTGAAACTATTCTATTTTAATTACAAACACCAACAGCTCTAAGATAAGCCCACCTCACTCGCACCGCAACCTTATTTAACTGCACTATTGACTACAGGCCTGACTGGGGTGGTCAGATTTCATCACAGGTATACTGTTCCCGTTCCGCACACAGCTAAGTGCCCATAAACACCCCCTAGTCACTTACACCCCCCCCCCCCCCACACACACACACACACACACACACACCTCCCACCCCCACCCCCATACACACATCCCCCCCCCCCCCCCAATATTGATGATCAGCTGTTTTCGGGAAATGACTACTTGCGCCATTGTGGGAATTCCCGTTAGGCATAATTTCCACAACACCCCACCCAAAAGTAAGTGACGTCAATGTTGCCAATAACAACGCCACGTGTCAACTCGTGACCCCTAGTCTCGTGACAAACATTCTAGTTCTTTCCATTATTGGAGTGTTGGAGTGTGCTTGTGTTTTCAGTGACGGACACTATCTTATCCGGTGATAGCACTAAATTTTGTAAAATATATTACATTGTGATCGGTAAGTGACTAAATGACTAGTAGTTTGACGGTAATTTGTCTATTAAACTTGTAATAGTTAGAAACAAGAAAAGGTTTTACAATTAGTCTACAGTGCGCTAGTGTTAACCAGATCGGTTTACTTTAATTTGCCCAGACTACGCGGACTAACATTCGCTCATTATAAAAATGAATTGGACTCAGGAAGAGGTGTCAATCTTGCGATCTCATGGTGAATACCATGAAAAAATGACTGCTTTTATTCATTCCTTGTTGACAAAAGCTCCAGAATTTTGGTTAGAAAAACCGGAAAAACCACTTGGAAATTTGGCTGATGTACTGAACGGTGGTTCAAAAAACAAAAGACTAGTAGTAAGGATATGAGTAATCCCAAAGAACTTGATTTGTTCTTTAAACAAAATCTTTCTGATGGCAAGCCGCCTGAGTGTAGTAGAGTAGAACAATGTGATTTGACTAAATTTACTTTAGACACCTTAAAAAAGAATTTAGAAGACGGCTACAAAATACTTCAGGGTACCAAACACCTAAACATGTCAGCTTCAATCTGTTATGGAGAGTAGCTCATTGAAGGATTCAAAATTCACAAACGCCAAAAGATTCGAAAAGAAACTAAACTGAACTGGAAAGATTGGCTAAAATTACATGTTGGAATTTCAGAGTCTTATTCTCGTCAGTTACGTGATTTAGCCAAGCTGTTACGCAGGTATCCAAAATTTCATTTTCTGGCACTGCCTTTTCGGAAGGTGTATGGTTTGCGAAAGCAAATTAAAGAAATGTTAAAAGTACCGGAAATAGCCGATTTTTGGAAAACACCTAACGCTGGTCCGTGACCTTGTTTGTTTGTTTGTTTGTTTGTTTGTACAAAGGTTCTAATGCGTCTTAACGACCCTGTTTGAATCACGTCTGAGACATTTTATCACTTCCCTTTTGTTAACTGACTTATGTCCGTGTGATATATCACCGAGCAGGCCGCACTAACAAGGAAAATGAAAACGTGAAACTATAAGTCCGTGAGAGTGATCAATCACCGAGCAGGCCGCAAAAAAAAAAAAATGAAACGTGTAACTGTGACTGTAAGTCTGAGTAAAAAATCACTGAGGAGATCACAAACATTACAAATGAAAATGTGTGACTGTAATTTTATATGTGATCTATTACCTAGTACAGAACATACCACAAAAAGGCTGTACGTCTGAGAGTGAGAAATCACAGAACATAAAAAGGCTGTAAGTCAGAGAGTGAGAAAATCATCGGACATGTTACACGTAAAGTGGCTTTAAGACTGAGAGTGAGAAAATCAACGGGCAGGTCATAAATGGATGGAGTGAGATTTTGTCTGATGTGTGTCAAATACCAATCAGCAAGTCGCATCAGAAGCTCATGTTTGTATGTTTGTTTGTTTGTCTCATCCTAAATGTTATGGACCAAGTGTGAGGTGTTTTCGCCGCGGCTCATGTAAGTGAAACTGACTTTACATAGGTGTTAATAAGGAGTCTGACATGTTAAGGTCTGTGGTAAGCCCGTCTACAGAACAAGTTAAATCTGTTGAGTAACGGTATGTAGAGCAACCAAAAACAGAGACAGAACACAGAGTTAAATGACTCTTAATTGACACCCTGGCCGTTAACAGCGTTAGCGCGGTTTCTAAGCTAGATTGTACGTAGCAACCACCGCTGGCGGTAAATAGCGCGGCGTGGACTTAGCGGCCTGTAGAGCAACCAAAAACAGAGACAGAACACAGAGTTAAATGACTCTTAATACAAAGTCTTCAGTCTTCTGTTGACACCCTGGCCGTTAACAGCGTTAGCGCGGTTTCTAAGCTAGATTGTACGTAGCAACCACCCAAAAACAGAGACAGAACACAGAGTTAAATGACTCTTAATACAAAGTCTCCTGTCTTCTGTTGACACCCTGGCCGTTAACAGCGTTAGCGCGGTTTCTAAGCTAGATTGTACGTAAAGAAGTACCCAACGGAGAAGAAACACGCTTAGAAAAAACGGTACAACACAATAGTTGGTCTGGATAGATTGTACGTAGCAACCACCGCTGGCGCGCGGCGTGCAGACAGTGTCATTTGAGTACAGCGAGGAGACCAATACGTCACTAGCTGCAATGCGGAAGTTGCCGATCTACTCATATTTTATATTTAGCGACCTGTAGCGTCTGTAGCAACTAAAGACAGATACAGAACACAGAGTTAAATGACTCTTAATACAAAGTCTTCAATCTTCTGTATACACCCTGGCCGTTAACAGCGTTAACGCGGTTTCTAACGTAAACAATGACATAGGGCCTTAGTAACGTGACGAAGTGCGCAGTGCCAATTTGAGTACACAGTCGCCGTGTCTATATCGTGCCATACAACTGAAATGCGGTGAAGTTTTCTGCGGACTGGAGTCTACAATATTTAAGCATGCTGAATACAGATTTTGTGTCTGTCTGTCTGTGTGCGAGTGCGTGTGTGTGTGTTTGTAGGTATGTGTGAGTGCGTGTTTGTGAGTGCATGCGTCTGTGTATGTGTATGTGTGTGTCTGTCAGTGTGAGTGCATGTGTGTATGCGTCTGTGTGTGTATGTGTGTGTCTGTCAGTGTGTGTGTCTGTCAGTGTGAGTGTTTGTGTGCATGTGTGTGAGTGTGCATGCGCGTATGTATGTATGTGCGTGAGTGTTTGTGTGTATGAGTGTGAGTGTGCATGCGCGTCTGTATGTATGTGTGTGAGTGTTTGTGTGTATGAGTGTGTTTGCCTGTTAGTGTGTGAGAGCAGGTATGTATGCGTGTGAGTGTTTGTGTGTATGAGTGTGTTTGTCTGTCAGTGTGTGAGTGTGAGTGTTTGTGTGCATGTATGTTTGTGAGTGCATGCATGTATGTATGTGTGTGAGTGTGTGTGTCTGTATGTGTGTGTATATGTGTATGCGTCTGTGCGTGTATTTATGCACGTATGTGTTTAAAACCCTTTCGCCGCCGATCTCGCCGTTTGGCGAGTACCTGGCTCGCCGCCGATCTCGCCTTTTGGCGAGTAACACAGTCGAGTTCACTGCACTTGATCGTGACTTTAATGTATGAGGTAGTTTTGGTCAATAATAGTGCATCATGGGACAGGGGAATCCCCTCTTACATTCCAGCGCCAACTTTGAGTGCTTTTGAGAGTTTTGAGCGAAAAAATTGCGAGTTTTTCTGACTTTTTGGCAGGGGTGCTTTTTCGTGATGGCTGAAACTTCGAAAGGGCGAAGTGAGCGGCACAAGACACTATCTACGGAGGAAGTTTTGCATCGTTTTGAACCTCCTACGATCACAAACTGATGTTGATTTGAACGAGGAGCATCCATGTGGCAACGAAGTTGACAAAGAGCTTTTTGGAAATTGCAAGATAGCTCTGATAACGATCCGACCTATGAGCCTGAATCGAGTACTCTAGCGAGCAGATTTCGTGTAGAAGAGTGTTGTGTATTCTTTATGGACTATGCTTGTGAGTTGATGTTTTATGGATTATCTGTAGAGCTCTGAACACCCAACTATGCTTCACTTGTGAGTTGAACATTTTCTCAATATGTTTCTTGACATGTTATCATGTGTTTGTTACTGTGTTGGTGACTGCCATGTGTGTAAACTGTCTGTTGTTTGTGTTGAAAACAACAGATTTTATCTATTCTTCTTGCATCAGGCCAGATATAAACTTTCAGTGAGTCACATGAAAGAAAAAGGTGTCAGCGTACAAATTTGTTTTCTCATCGCCATTTAAAAAAAAAACTGAAGTAATTCGGTTCAGTGGTTCAAGAGTTATAGCCTTTTAAAGATAAGAGGTGTTGCACCACAGCGTTCTGGCAAAACAGCTGCGGCGCTGGGAAATGCAACATTTTAACACCTGTGGCGGCGAAAGGGTTTTAAATATATATTTAGTGTTAGAGATAGATATTTCAAGAACATTATACCATTGACTCTACGTCAATACCCCAAAACACAGTTATTTAATATAACCACACACACACACACACACAAACATTCTTATATACATTTGATACAAATTTAAGTTACCTACAAATACTTGATAACAAATTTCCAAAGTCACCTACAACTGCCAACTAACTTCAAAGTTGTCTTCACATGTTCTTATATGTTAGTTGTCCTAAGTTCTTTAAAGTGACTTAAAACAAGTTCTTACAAGAACCTAAACATAAGAACTTGTAAGTTCTGACCCAAGTCATTAAGATACTCGGACAGATTTCCCAAGTTACAAGGACAATATAAAAACTTTTTTTTCTCAATAGTAGTCTGGTGGTGGGGCGGATGGCATCAAATGGGCAGGTGCGAAAGGTATGACATCTCTTTGCGAAGAGTATGACAAAAATAATGGATTACCAAAACTGATCGTTAATTGCCTAACAGTCCGTAAACTTTTTTCATAGTTTCTTCTAGGCCTATTTTTTTTTCCTTCCTCTAAAAAAGATTGCTTTAGCTCTTCAACATTCGCGGATTGACTCCGCATTTTATTTTGAATTTCAGACTTTTGTTGTTTGTAATTGGCCAAATCATCCTGGACTCTCTTAAATTCGTGATCGTCAATTTTATTATCCTCTAAAGCCTTACTGATAATAAGTTTCATACTGCTGAGCTTAGCTCCAGCAAGCGTACTCAATGCTTCATGCTTCTGCAACTTTGTATGAAATCTTTTGTTAAGGGCAGCATGCCAGGCCTGTGGCAGCACCAACACCTTCAATAGCAATTCCTATGACACTTCCAATTCCAGTGGCAAAGAGAGCTAAACCAGTGACAGATAATCCGGCTGAAACCACACCCACGACCATTGATGTGTTGTGTACAGAATTGAAAACCATTTTGTAACGGCGTTTACACCGGGAGTATTTTGCTTGTTCTCCTTCCAAACACTTCAATGCTTCGGTAATATTCATTAAACGGAATGAGTCTGCCTGTAATGTTTTATCACGCTCAATAGGATCAAGCGGCTCAGGTGGTATTTGCGGATACAGTGGTGGCATTTTTTTATGACAAATATTTTTTTATTTTATTTAATCTTCTAATTTATTTTGCAACTCTTCAAAGGTATACAATTTGCTAGCGTAATAAAATGAAACAAGATCTATGTGTTCCAGGTTTATGAAACTTAGATAAACTAGAGTTGTTTTATCAATCACTACCTTAACAGCAGGGACACTACTCAAAACTTCAAAATCTGTATTGATTTTTCTAATAGCAATAACAACCTTTGTTGACTCTGCTACTGAGCTATCCCACGTAAGTTTGATTTCCTGTGCGATATCTGCTTCTTTCACAGCTTCCACAGATCTCATGAGAATTTCAAAAACTATTGTCGCTTCTCTATCTATGGTAAAATTTGCTGGTACGAACGAAATAGAAGTATCTGTTCTACCCTTTCTATTTGTAAGAAAATACCTTCGTTTCCCATACTCTTGAAGTTTTAGTTTTTCTCTGCTATTGGTTTCGGAATAGCTTGGCACAAGACTTACAAGCATTGGCTCAGAGTTAACAACTTTTCTAAATACTAAGGCACCTTCATCAGTAAAATAAACATAAGGACTGATAAAAACAAACTTTACGTCCCATACAATGGGAATAGGTGCAAGCGGAACAGGGGTAGGAATAATTACCCACTTATTAGCCACATGTTTTAAGCTGTAGAGCACATTACTTACAGGAGTAGGAACAGTAACATCACGAAGTTGACTAAGTTTAGGAAACGCGCCATCTTTTACATCTTCAATTGCCTTTCGTTTGTACAATCCAACGGAAACAAGTTCAAGGCCATACACCTCTCCTACCTCACCTTCTTTATCAAAATCTTGCACGTCAGCCAAATCTTTCAACTCTATTGACGGACATGCAACTGGTACAATTCTCGGCTTTGGACCAAGACCGCTCATTTTTTATTTTAGCAAAAATAAAATTTATTTAACTTCCAGCACAACATAAAAATCATGCATTACAACTGGTTTGTCATCCTGATTAGTTACATATAAGCACAATGATTCAAAGAAACTGCAGCCCAATTTTTAAAACTGAGAATTAGGAAATCTAACAACTACATTTTCGCAATAAGGAGCAGTTCCAGTCGACACACATTTCAACAAAGATGAAGGCTTTCCATTGTGAAGATTATCAGTAGTGCTTAGTTCTTTTAAATGAACATTTAGCACTGTGTGTACTGACAAATGAACAGGATATCTTCCAGTTATTCTTAATTTTTTTGGTGATAGTAGACGTCCATCTGATTGTGTCCAATCTTCATCTGGATATGTTAATTGTTTACCTAAAAAACCAAGTAATAATAAAAGACTAATTGATAAAGAAAACTGACCACTTTTCGGAAATTCAATTGTAACAAGTAAATTAGCTGGGTTTAAAGTTGCTTTAATTTTAAATTCATTTTGAAGCCATTCAGCTAAAGTACAAAAGTCATAATATCCATATCACCCTTTTCTAAACCATCAAGAGTTCCACTTACAGAATAATTTTTAGCATCTGTTACATTAAACCACTTTACTGTATAAAACATTTCATGGATAGCTACAGCCTTACTACCATCACGATTATCAATTCCATTAGTTAACCACACTGGTTTGCTTGTGTCAAGATTTGTTAAGTAATAAACATTTTTATTATCTCATAAAAAAAGGATGGAATTTAAATCACCAACCATTACCACTACAAACGCATTTCAATTTAACGTGAATGCCAAATACAATGTCGCACCAACTTATGACCAGAAAATAATTCAACTAAATCAACTCGACATAGCTGTAAGCGAACAAGATTTATTTCAAGTCAAAGTACCCAACCCTTTAGATCATTACCTAAACCCTCCAATAACAGACGATGCTACTGCAAGAAAGTGGTCTTCAAATCCACTATAGATGTTTCAAAACCAACTCAACTTTGCTATACTGTGTAGTACTACAGGATGTGGCATTTCTTTTACAGACCATTTGAATCACCCAAACAAACTGATTAAGTCTGTCTATCGTTTCCACACTTATTACCAGCTTAGAAGAATACTGTCAGAACTGCATACCCCACTACCAACTGAATCTAGTTTCAACAGGTATAACAATCCCATGGATTTGAAAGCATTTGAACGCATCTGTAATGAATTTAACATCAGTACAAAGTATGACTTTACACAAAAACTTGATGATCACAAAGGCATGGGAACATTATATTATGCTATGAGTCAAAGACAATACCCTCAAGATTACTGGCCTCCCTACTCTTCATTCTCATCAAAATCTGAAGTGTGGTTAGGCTCAATTGAACAGAAACAGTCTAATGCCTGGACCACATTTGTCTTAGACAGGAGTGATGGGTTTACTCAAGCGGGAGTCGAACGTATTAATGAGTCTATCAGAACGTATGTGTGGTGTATTCTAGGAGCACAATCACTAACAAAATCAAACATTTTGAATGGAAGTGGAAAGTTTGAATCTCAAAAACAAACCTGGAAGATTCAATTAACTCAGTTGTTGATCTCCCGTCAAGCATACAACACTACCAAGATGTTCTCAGATATGCTAGATCAAAAGTTGACTTTGTAGTTGGCATTGGGTTATACATGTTACCATCTGACCTTCAACTCCAAATGGGAACAATAACAAATTATAATAACGAAATAATTGTTGCTGATGTTGGTCAGAAATTAGGACTCAATCAATCTGTAAACTTGGGGGCCACAACCACGCATGTACAGTCATTAAAATCATTACAGACACCAACCCCAGCTGCAGTAACATCATCACCTGTACCTGTACAGACAGTAACAGCCCTGGCCCCGGATCCAACACCAACTCCTGACACACATGAGTCAGAGAGAACTGCATTGGTAATAGGCCTAACGGGATTAGGGGTTTTACTTCTTTATCTGTTTCATTAAATAACCCACCATTAACCCTCCTGCTGTCACCAAAAAGACCCACACATGCTCTGCCATAAAACCAACTACCTTCGCTGCAGTACTGATAAGCCAACTGACAACTGTGCCTATAATACCAGGCAAAGCATCCATTGCTTTTACAGCCAATTTCTTAAGCAAGTCTGATATGTGAGACAGTTGTTTCTTTACCCATGACTGTAAATCTTTTGGATCAGTGGGGGCCGGTGCTGGAGGTGCCAGGGGAGCTGGACTACCACCACCTGTTACAGCTAACACTACAGTACTGATAATAAATCCAAGAGCAGTAATTAAACTTGCAATAGTGATACCCTGCTCTCTGAAAAGTGTTTTCAATCTTTCAGCCAATGTCGTGTCTTCATGAAGTATTTTCTGAATAGTTTCCCTAATTCTGTTAACTTGTGTTTTTAGTTTTTCTTTCCCAATTTCAATCACTTCTAGCCGTGCAGATCTTTCTATCTGCAAATCATTTAATCTGTGTTGTATTCTTTCTTTCATTTCTATGTCATAATTCTCATCATGAGCTTTAGCTAATTTTTCTTTTTCTCTTTCTATGTGATTATCAAGCTCCCCTAGTTTGGCTACATTATTCACAAGCTCACCTCTGATTGACTGTCCCCCACCCGGGTCTGCCCTGGGGGACTTGGGTGGGGTTAGGTATTTTTTAGTTCCCAGGGTCACCCTGGTCAGCCCCACAGGGTGGGTTTTTCTCTCTATTCTGGGGCATGTGTTTCTGTCTACCCTTTGCCCATTCACCTGTATTTGCCTTTTAAAAACTCTCCCTACTGTCTGCACTGCCTGTAGCTCTTGATATTGGATGTGTGTTGCTAAATGGTCTTAGCTTTATTTAGCCCCATGTGTTAGGTTTATTTAACGTATTTGACCGGCTGGCGACATACATTCAATGTTCTGTTTTTTTTGTTTTTTTTTCACAAGCAGTGCAGGCACGTCCTGAGAAAGCCTTGTTGCTGTCGGGACATTAAGCAATGTACAATCAATCAATCAATCAATCTGATTGACTGCAGTGTTTTATCCAACCCCACTAACTCCTGCATTGTCAAAGGAGAGTCACCCATTGTTTTCATAGCCTCATTTATTTGCCCTTCTGTAAATGAAGTTTCTTGTATTACTGTGTTTGCTAATTCTGGCAGTCTTGTTACTTCAGTCATTTCAATTTCTTGTCCAGTTGGCAACCTTGTTTGCGCATCATGAAGAGCACTAGCAAGACGAGGTGGTAACTGTTTATCTCCAATACCAAGTTGACACAAGGCGCCAACACCACCTTCATTTTTTATTGTACTTAAAGCTCTAAACTTACCAGGGTCTCTTTTGTTAGTCAATTGTACTTTTCCTCCGTCAACAGTGTTTAAATATAAATGACCTTTTTCATATTCAAACTGATTAGGATCTATTTCATCTGGGGGGTCACCAAAACTATCATAAAACGAGTTGACTTTGTCTTTTAACAGTTCATGATACATACTAGAAGTATTTCCCATTCCAGTTACATCTGTTGCACTAGTATCATAGTCATTCATGTCATCCATTTCAAAATCTTCATGGTTAAATCCTCCCACTGCCATTGTTTTTATTAATTTTTTTTTGTTTTGATTTTTGCATAATAAAATGACACAGTCATACGGATCAAAGTTAGATCCATACAGAAAACTACGTGAACCTCTTGGTGTTAAGGGCATTAGACAATCAATTGTCGTCACTAACAATCCTAGCTCCATAGATCAAAACCAAATTCTTACTGTTAAGTTTCCAAACCTAGGCCCGAGTGACGTTATTGTTCCTGGTACTGCACGCCTTGCATTTAATATTGAACTTTCATCAGACACAGATGACAAAAGAACACTAGTTGGCAACCTTGGCAGAGCAATTATTAAGACTATTAAAGTTAAACTTGAAGGGCAGGAAGTGTTTAGTCTTGACGATGCTGATGTGTTCTACTGTTACAAAGATCTGTGGCTCACTCGAGAAGAAAGAGAAGACCATATTTATCAAGGTATACAGTCTGATAACATTGCCAAACTCAGAATCAATGCATCAGATAAATCAACAGAAGCCAAGGACGTTATTGTGGCAGAAACATATGGAAATAGGTTTTGCATTCCACTTGAATTTGAAATCCTAACAGCACATTTGCCTTATTACCAAGGAGCACTGAATGACCGTCTGAGTTTCGAACTAATTTTCAATGACTACTCCAAAGTTATTAAATCAACTGACACAGATGCAACATACAAGATCTCTAACATCTCTTTGGAATATGAAATTGTCACACATGCTCATTTAGCTACTTTAATTCAAAATCAGTACCACTCAAGACTGCCAATTTATTATGATCGTGTGATAAGACACAGTTTAATTCATAAAGATAAAAGCGATCCAATGTGGAACATCAACTTGAACACACCTGCTAGGTCACTGAAAGGCATTCTTATGTTGTTTGTTAAACCAGTGAGTCCATACAGACGGGATTCAGAAACATTTTACAATCCAAAGATTACACATTTGTCTTGTACTATTGAAGGCCATCCTAATCAAGTGTATGCTTCAGGTATGCTACCTTACCAGCACTATGATGAGATCACAAAATATTTTGCAGGTGGAAGGCTTAGAGAAAAACCAGCAAACATGGCATCTAAAGATCTGCATCTGTATGACGTAAGAATTGCTCAATACCTGACAGACAAGTATGCACTTTGGCTAGACCTGCGTAGTACAGATGATGACTACCTACACGGGTCAGGTCGTACTGTTGAAAATGGCAGTGACGGAATTACAATTCAGATACAAAAAAAGGTTGAAACCGCTGCAGCAATAAATATATATTTGTGTCTGATTTATGACGCACAACTCAATATTGCAGAAAGCAGACTAAGTGGACACGTATATTAAAATTATATTGTGTTTTAAAATGAACTTGATGACACTCGACCCACACTGCGGCTTATTTTGTGGCGCCACAGGCTGTGGAAAAACTGAATTTGTTCTTAACCTCTTACAAACAAGATACATCTGTCATTTCGAAAACATTGTGATATTTTGTCCTACAATCAAACACAACAAAGCTTATCACAACCGTTTATTCATTTGGACTGACAGCAACATTTACTTAGTTGACCCTGAGAAAAAACTGAATGACTACCTGCAGTATTTTTACAAGCAATTTGAAGGACACCCAACCCTGTTCATAGTCAATGACTGCTCTGCAGAGAAAGACATTGTTAAGAAGAGAAACACGCTGGCAGAACTGGCCTTTAGTGGCAGGCATGCAAACATCAGTGTATGGATTCTCACTCAAAAATATAATGCTGTACTGAAAGATTTTCGTGAGCAGTTAAAGTTTATCTGTTTGTTTTACTGTAAAGATCGTGACAGCTTTGAAGACTTTCTCAGAGAGAACGATGTTATACCAAATAAACACGAACGAGACTGTGTGAAAAATAAACTGAAATTGACTAAGCATCTAAAGCTTATTTTAAAGACAGATCAGCCCACAGGGTATGGATTAGTAAATTAATTTAGCCTTATGGTTTGTCTTTAAAAAATGACAGACAGACAATCCATTGATATCACAGACTGCTTCAAAGATGTTAAGCGCATTTTTGACTTTAAAACGCATGTTAAAAGCCATTTGAGCTCGGTATAAAACTCTCAACACCAACACTGATAATCATGGTATATAATGTGACTTTGGGGTATTCTGAATGTTTTCCATGTTATGAGTACGAGACTGTTGATCTTAGGACACATACCTTTAGAGTTAATGATGCTAACTGCCACTGGTTTGAGGCACTGTGTGAACACATATTCAGACAACTATGTAAACTACATGATTATATTGAAGACGTTACAGTCAATAAAGTGGTATTACACCTACAGCGCAAGCAGTAATATTTTTATATTATTATTTTGTCGGACAAATAAAAATGACAGGCAAAATGATTGATGTTACAGACTGCTTTAGTTATATCCAGCACTTTGATCAGTTAAGAACAGATTTCAAACAACCAGACATAATGCCAATAACAACAACTCCACCAGCATTGATATATGTGTCATATAATATGACTTTAGAAATATTTGAAGAGTTACCATTTGTAGAGTACATGCCTGTTGATTTTAAGACACATAAATTTGAAGTTGATGATCAGTGGTTTGAGACAGTGTGTGAACAAATATTCAGACAACTATGCGAACTGAATCTGTTTATTGTAGGTGTTACAGTCAATAAAGTGCAATTATACATTGTGTAATTTTTCTATTTATTATTTTTACGGACAAATAAAAATGACGGACAATGCCCAAAGCTCGTCTGGCTTAAGAAACGTATTTCACACAACAGATTTGCCTATATCTAACACTTACAGTGTCTATGAATCGATAGAAAGGTCTTTTTCTGTCATACAAGATAATCTTCTTTCTGGTAGTGTAAAGATTCAGATTGTTGCTAAAATAGAATTTACCAGGGTAGATGGTGAAGTGATTGTATCATATATCTCAACAAGACAACACACAATTAATTCGAGAAGGGAATTGGAAAAAGTGTTTAGAGAAAGATTGTTGCCTGACTTCCTTGAAGCAATCGACAGAGCAAAAATGCAGGGGTCTGGTTGGCATGAAGGTCGTGTACATGAACTACAACTAAAGCAGTCTAGGTATCATCCTATTTTAGGCAAATCATGGTTGCCACTGCCAATTGAGGTTATAAATAAACAGGCTGTAGTCAATATTCAGAACAATGATAATTTCTGTTTTATGTGGTGTGTTCTTGCCAAACTACACTTTGTAAAAACAAGACCTGAACGTGTATCTAACTATACCAAATTTGAAAACGAACTCAACTTCAGTGGTATAGATTTTCCTGTTAAGGTAGAGGACATAGATTTGTTTGAAAAACTAAATCCTGGTATATCTGTAAATGTGTATGTATGGGATAATGAGTCTGAGAACAAGTTACAACCAATTAGAGTATCACCAATTGCCCCAACCTATGGACAGTCAGAAGATAAGCATGTTGACATGTTACTAATAAGCTCTGGTGATAACTTTCACTACACAATTATCAGGAGTATGTCACGTCTAATTCATGGGCATACAACAAAACACAAGTGTAAACAGGAATTTTGTAAGAAATGTTTACAAAGGTTTTCCTCTATTGAAGTAGCACACAAACATGTTAAACATTGTAGGTCACCTGATGACATTCAAACAGTACTTAGGTATCCAGATCCTGGCAGCAAGATTTATTTTAAAAACCATGGGAATCAACAAAAGCTGCCGTTTGTAGTGTATGCTGATTTTGAATCACTGGTTGTACCATATGAGGGTCCTGTTCCAGAATCATTACCAAAGACCATAAAATTGAGTGATCAAGTGGTGTGTTCTTTCGGATATATTCTTGTTAGGTCTGACGGCCAGCATACAGAACCTGTTATCTACAGGGGTGAAAATGCAGCAGCTGAGTTTTTAACAGAAATGAGACAACTGTATAGCCTGGTAGTACAGTATTTGGAAAACTGTCATATGCCTTTGGTGATGGCAGAAGAGGATGAACTGAATTTTAATACAGCAGTGATGTGTTGGATTTGTGAACAACCTTTAGGAGGTTGTGATCAACTTCTGAAGGGTGATAAAGTTCGCGACCATGACCACATAACTGGACGTTACAGAGGTGCTGCACATAGTGATTGCAACTTGAAACTAAAAATTGATCCCAAGGCATATAAGTTGCCTATCTTTTTCCACAATCTCAAAGGGTATGAATCACATATTATCATGCAGGCTGTGGATGAGTCTTACAAAAAAATTAGTTGCATTGCCCAGACAACTGAGAAATACTTGACTTTTAGGTTGGACAAATTAGCATTTTATGACTCCATGCAACATTTGTCTTTAGGGCTTGCTAGTCTGGTAGAAGGTCTGAATGAATATCCAATAACAAGTAAATATTTTGAGCCAAACTTGATTAAGAAAGGTGTGTATCTGTACGAGTACATCAGTGAGTGGGTTGTGTTTGAGGAAAGGAGACTACGACCAAAAGAGAAATTTTACTCTACACTAAATGGTAAAGGTATTTCTGACTATGATTACAAGCATGCCCTCGATGCATGGGAAAAACTAGGGTGTGAAACGATTGGTGACTACCATGACCAGTACTTGAAAGCTGACGTTTGTTTGCTAGCAGACGTATTTGAAAGTTACCGTGAAAAGGGTTTGTTAGACTACAGTCTTGACCCTGCTTGCTACATAACTAGTCCTTGCATGACATGGGATGCATTTTTAAAATCCAGCAAGATATTTATAGACCTGTTGTCTGATCGTACGATGGTGAAATGGTGGAACGTGGATTGAGGGGAGGCATTAGTATTGCAGCGAACAATTATGCCAGAGCCAACAATAAATATCTGGATGACCCGAACTTTGACCCCTCAAGGTCAAGGTCATTCATTACGTACTTGGACGCTAACAATTTGTATGGATTCGCGATGTGTGAATTATTGCCCTTGAAAAACTTTTGTCTGTATGATTTGTCACAGTATGACATAACACAGTTAACAAACTATATTATGACTCATGACCAGAATGATGCAAAGGGTTGGATCTTTGAAGTAGACCTAGAGTACCCACACCATCTACATGATTACCACAATGATTATCCGTTGGCTGTTGAGAAAATGAGTATGACGGGTAAAAAAGAAGACACCAAACTTGTGCCAAATCTGAATGACAAATTCAATTACGTTTGCCACTATTGCTTGTTACAGTTTTACATCAGACATGGGTTAGTACTAAAGAAAGTTCACAGAGGTATTCAATTTGAGCAAAGTGCTTTCGTGAAAGATTATATAATGAAGAACACAACATTGCGTGCGAGGGACAGCAACACTGCATTTGACATAGACTTCTTTAAGCTCATGAACAATGCCTGTTTTGGTAAGAAGATGGAAAATCCTCATCACCGCAAAGATGTGAGACTGGTCACAACTGAATTGGGTGCAATTAAACTTACAGGCAAGCCACAGTACACAGGGTACAAAGAGTTTCATTCATCATTGTATGCAGTGTCACTCAAAAAAAAGATTGTTAAACTGGACAAGCCAGTATTCATTGGTATGGCAATACTTGAGTTATCAAAATTGCTGATGCTTGAATTTTACTATGATTACTTCAAACCAAAGTATCCTGAGTGTCGTCTGCTATACACTGACACTGACTCTATGATCATTGATGTGCCTACTGAAGACTTTTATGAAGACATGAAAACAGAACTGCATATGTATGACACATCTGATTACCCTAAGGATCACCCGCTGTACAGCACACAAAACAAAAAAGTGCCTGGTAAGTTTAAAGACGAACTGAATGGTGTGCCTATAGTTGAGTATGTTGGACTGAGATCAAAAATGTATTCTATTTTACACCAAAAAGGCAGTCAGTCCAAAGCCAAAGGTATCAAGAAAACAGCGATAAAAAATAAAGACCTTCGACATGAACATTACAAGCAAGTATTAGATGTAGAACTAATGCCTGATTATCCAAACAAGACATTGAGGTCAAATAGACACAATATTGAAATGATCCAAACACATAAGAAGTCACTTGCAGTTGGAGACACAAAACGAGTGTTTCACATTAAGGAAAAGGCTTATGCACCTGGGCATTATGCACTTAAGTTATCTGAAGAAATAGCTGATGAACTGGTTGGTGAACTAATCGATGAATTAGTTGATGAAATGATTAAAAATGTGTAACAGTGTCTGGGGGAATAATCTGTAATTCTTCTCTGACAAATGCCCTTTGTGAGGCAGGCTCATAGAGATAATAAATCGATGCGTTAGTGCCAGGGACTATTTTTTTTATATTGTGGACAGACGTAGACCAAATTGGATCAGTTGCCCTACGTCTGACATCATTCTCGGCCTCGCCAGGTTGATACAAATATCTTACCTGTTTTGTGAACAAGCTTGTGTCAGGTGCTTTTGTTTTTATTTCTGACCCTGACGGTATTGTTTTCAATTTAATAGCATCACAGGTTTTAAATGACCCTCATTATTCATTGCTTTTATGACAGATGGTAATCTCTTGACCCACTCAGTGTTACGTACATCATGCATGAGTTCCTTAGAATACTGATAGCTGAAAAGTCTCTCCAATAATTGCTTGTTAAAGTTCTCAACAATGGCCTGTGATCTGTGCACACCTGGAATACCGCGTCTAACCAGTACGCCATGCTTTGCAAATAACTGATTAACAGCGCCTTTAAATTCAGATCCATCATCGACTTGCACAAGCCTAGGAAATTTTAAAGGACCACGACTATATATCTTTGTTAACGCAGTGGCCACTGTTACAGCATTTTTGTCAGTTATGGGTTCGGAGTCCTTATACCTTGAAGCTATGTCGACAACAGTTAATGCATACTTGTATTGTTTCTTTCTTATTGTATCGTGTGGTAGGAACAGGAGATCCATTTGATGGGTGTCATTAGGGATAGTGTTTACAAAATGAGGTCTTGTTATTTTTCTTGGAGCAGGAAGATATATTTGCCAAATTGCTTGTTTTTGTAGCCACTGTTTTATTTGTTCGAGTGTGACATCACCACCCACAGCGGCATGTATTTTTTCTATTGCAGTTTTCCCTTTCCAGTAACCAACAGGAGAGTAATATATTTTTGATAGATGAAAAGAAAAGGGGAGACTGCCAGTGCTAATATTTTAGGAAGGTTACAAAGTAAAGTAGGTTATAGCACTGTCAGGGGAGAGAAGAATTTCCTGCCTCCTCCAGTATTGCCGATGGTGTGCTGAAGAGGTCGCAAAGACCGAAACAGCTGTCCACACCGGCTAAATATCTGGACCCCCTTTGGGGGGACCTAGATTTAAATTTCCATGCACTGAGTGGCTGGAACAGTGGATATGTGATATGCCCCCCTTCGGGGGGGCTTCCATATGCATTGCTTTCAGTCACTTTCTTAGCGCCCCCTCTCTTTCCTATCTTTTTTTTTGTGCTTTGGCCACAGTAGATCTATGATCACTGGTCGATCATGCACATTTCTCTCCCCTGACAGTGCTATAACCTACTTTACTTTGTAACCTTCCTAAAATATTAGCACTGGCAGTCTCCCCTTTTCTTTTCATTTATCACTACAATATCGACTGCAACCCCTTCCCCCCTTTTGGTAGGTTCTCTTTTAGGGTGCATGGAAATTTAACTCTAGGTGGTGGCATGGAATGTATGCCCCTGCAGACAGCACAGTAAAATGTGGTTGTCATTGCAGGTAGTCAGGGAAACGAGCACACACGCAACCCTCATGGACTATGCCTCAGATGGACATTTCGATATGGTGTCGTCCCCGTGGACCAAAGCCAGGCGGGGACGGTGCCGGGCCCTCAGCCTCTAAGGGACCCACCTCAGCGACTGGCGCTCTGCTAACCTGGGAACCAGGGGGAGGCAGAGTAGTGCTACTGGTCTCTCTACAACTCCAATGACAGCTCTTAGGTTGTGCAGTGGAACGCAGAAGGCATTCAGCAAAAGAGTTACACGCCTCCTGAAAGAGAATAACATTGATGTCATCTGCATCCAAGAAACTCACTTGACAGAAAGCCGCAGATTCTTTTTTAGAGGTTATGAAACTTTCCGATGAGACAGACCCACTGGACACAAAGAGGGAGTAATAACTCTTGTCAGGCATGGAATCCCAGCGCTGGTGATAGAACAGACAGCAGCAGGAGAACTTGAGGTTGTCACCATCAAGATCCTCCTGCAAGATCCTCCTGCATCACCAACTGCTACAGCCCTCTCACCTCAAGGCTTGACCTCCATACTATTCAGCTCTTGCCAGATAACCACATAATTGTTGGGGATTTCAACGGTCACTCACCGAGCTGGGGGTATGAAGACTTGGACCGCAGAGGAGAGGACATAGAGGACTGGCTCATCGACAACCAGCTGGTCCTGATTAACCAGCCTGACGACAGACCAATATACTATTCCAGAGCTTGAAAGAAAACATCAACTCCTGACCTCGCCATGGCCACAGAAGATGTTCAGAAACAAACCACCAGAGTCGTAAATGATCAGATGGGCGGAAGCAACCACCTCCCTATCATCCTGCACATTGCAAATAAAACGACTGCCAGCGAACACCACCGAAAAAGAGCCAGCTGGAACTTCAAAAAATCTGACTGGACAACATATCAAGCCCATGCTGAGGCACTCTGCTGCATCAACCTAACAGAGGACATAACAAAAAATGTAAACAAAAAAAATGACGGAAGCCATCTTATGAGCAGCTCAGAAATCTATCCCCCGTGACTTCAGAAAAGACTACAAACGCTACTGGAGCAAAACTCTGGCCGCCCTTCACCAGCAACTCTCAGAAGCCAGAAATGACATGGAGAAGAACCCAACACCAGAAACAAATGCCAAGGCATAATCAACTGAAGGAGGACTTAAACATGGCAAAGACAAAAGAAATCCGTCAAAGCTGGCACGAAAAAACATCCTCACTCAGCCTGGACCAAAGCACTGGACAACTATGGCGTCTCACCAAGACTCTGAATGAGGATGCCACCACCACGTCTAGATCCACAGCACTTGCGGAAGATGGTATGCTCCACACAGGGAAGAGAGCTGCAAACATCCTTGCTGATGCCTTTGAGATGAACAGTACTCTAAAAATCCCAGCAAAAATAAGAAGGGAAGTCGAAACACAGCTGCAGACCAAGCTTAAACAACAGACAAACGCCACTGCAGCCATGATTTCAGACCTCACTCTGTCAGAACTCAATGATGCGATCAGAAGACTCAAGACCAGAAAAGCCCCAGGGAAAGACGGAGTCAGCAACGAAATGATCAAGCATCTTGGACCAGCTGCCAGAAGGAAACTGCTTGAACGTTTTAACCTTTCATGGAGAAAGCGTGTTTTTCCATCAGCGTGGAAGGAGGCCACCATTGCACCCATACCCAAGAAAGGAAAAGACCCAAACAAGAAGTCCAGCTACAGGCCTGTCAGCCTGCTAAGCTGCCTCGGCAAGACTCTCGAGCGCACGATCAACAAGAGACTTCTGTGGCATCTGGAAACCAACAACTTGATCACCATGCGCATTATCACAGGCGGGCTAAAAACGACACCCATCCACAGAAGAACAGAAGTACTGAAGACCAGCTCATCTACCTTGCACAGTCGATAGAAAATGCCTTCCAGGAAAAGAAGAAAGTAGTAGCCACCTTCGTTGACCTCTGTAAAGCGTTTGACAAGGTTGGAAAGAGGGTCTTCTTCTGAAACTATTGACGGCAGGAGTTGCCGGGCGAATGTTCATCTGGATCAGGAGTTTCCTCAGCCACAGAACAGCGAGGGTCAAGCTGGGTGACAGCCTGAGCTACACCGTCAAGATTAGGGAAGGTGTTCCCCAAGGAGGTGTGATTTCCCCCACCCTCTTCCTCGTCTTCATTAATGACATCACTGATGGCCTCTCCAGACACATCACGAGAGCCCTGCATGCTGGCGACTTTGCCATGTGGAACGCCTCAGAGTCCACTCCAACTGCTACAGTCAGAATGCAAGAGGCCCTCAACAACACCTCCAGATGGGCGAGGGACTGGTGTGTCACCCTTAGCAGTCAGAAGACAGTCTCCACTTGCTTCTCCCTCTCCAACTCCAATGAATCCCTCAAACTAACAGTCAACAACCAAGATGTCCCCCATGATGACACTCCCACCTATCTTGGTGTCAAACTAGACAAGAAACTAACCTGGAATCCACACATCAAAGAGGCGGAGAGGAAGGCCACGAGAATACTGTCTCTCATGAAGAAACTGGCAGGCACCAAATGGGGAGCAAACAGCAGCATCCTCAAGCAGGTGTACACAGGAAACATCCGTCCTGTGATGGCGTATGGCTCAGCAGCCTGGGCCACTGCTGCCAAGAGCAACACGAGCAGGCTGGCCAGAGTGCAGAACGCAGGCATGCGCATTATCACAGGCGGGTTAAAAACGACACCCATCCACACCTTAGAAACCACCAATGGTCTTCACTGCCTAGACAAAAGACGGAAGGAGAAGGTCCTTGCTCACAGTGAAAAGTTGCAGCAACTCCAAGAACAAAGAACAGGCTGAAGAGGAGCAGCTTCAACCACCTCACAAAACAACTCACAAGAGCTCACCAGGACACCATCTACAATGCCTCAAATGGTCCAGAACCTCTTCGAGCTACTAAGGACTGGAACACCTCCCTGGAAAACGTGCTGTTTGTTACTGATGTCCCAGGAATAGACAGCAAAGAATCTCAGTCAGAAGTCATCCTCAGGTCTCTCACACTGGAAATGCTTGACCGAGATTACAATGCATCAGTCTGGGCACACGTTTTCACAGATGGATCCTCAGACGCAGCTGTCAAGAATGGAGGCAGTGAAATTTTCATCCGCTACCCAGACGGACACACCACATCCAAATCCCTGCCTGCGGGAAGACTGTCAACCAACTACCGGGCTGAACTCACTGCTCCACGAGAGGCTGCCAGCCTTGTCGGTGCAGATGACTCCCTGCCCTCACACGTCGTTTTCTTGATCGACTGCAGATCCACCATCCAAAGCCTGCAGTCCCCCGGTGAGCAGCTGGGGAAAAAAAAACAACACTGCACCTGTTGGTCGCCCTCTCACGCCTAACACAAGTGGCTGTTCAGTGGGTGCCTGCTCACTGTGGACTATCGGGAAACGAGGAGGCAGACAAACTCGCCAAGTCCGGCAGCAAGCTTGATGTCCTCTTAGGAAATCAAAACCTTCATTAAGCGGCACTATCATGCAGACTGGCAGACCCAACACAACCCATCATATGATGACCAGTTAAAACACCTCCAGCGCCACCAACAGACCACCATATTCCGTCTAAGGACTGGTCACTGCCGACTGCGTGCACACTTGAACCGCCTTGGACTGTCACACACTGCAGACTGCTTGTGTGAAACTGGTTTACAGACCCCAGAGCATGTACTGCAGTCCTGTCCCCTGTACCAAGACGTCAGGATACAGCACTGGCCACATGGAGCGACGCTGTCAGAGAAACTCTGGGGCTCCATTCTAGACCTACTGCACACCACGAACTTCATGTCAACAACCAATCTTGACATCTGAGGCAGAAACTCGGGAACGCTGAAGAAGAAGAAGAAACTACTAATACTACTTTTCATAGATGACTGATCTTGCCTTTAAATTGTTTTACTTTTGAGAATATACCTGTCACCTAGATTTGACTAAGTATTTGTGAAGCAGTCAGATCTGCCAGCTATGTCGCGTTGAGATGTAGAAGAATTTTAGAGAAATGAGCAGTACTTTTGGTGTCAATTTGAATGTCCCACCAGCGCTCTGTTAGGATATTAAAATGTCTTTTTAATAAACCAAAATTTTACATATTCTGACCACCACCACTACCACAAGGAACACCCAAAATAAAATAAAGAAGGAAGAAAAAGAAGAAAAAAATACAAGCAGTTTAATCCACTGTCCTTATGTATTCACATGAACTAAGGATTTCTCTTTTTTTTTAATCGAAAAAATAACAGTCTCAGAACTTTTATATTTGAAAAAGCACTGTCAAGGGAGAGAATTGTGCATGATAGACCAATGAGCATAGATCTACCTTGGTCCAAGTACAAAAAAGAAAAAGATAGGAAAGAGGGGGTGCGCTAAGTAATTGACTGGAAGCAATGCATATGGAAGCCCTCGGGACACCCCACTCCACCCCCCACCCCCCACCCCCGCCCCCACCCCCCCCCCCCGAAGGGGGGGCGTATCACATATCCCACTGTTCCAGCCCCTTGGAGCATGGAAAATTAAATCTAGGTCTCCCAAATGGGGGCCCAGATATCTAGCCGGTGTGGACAGCTGTTTTGGTCTAGGCGACCTCTTCAGCACACCATCGGCAACACTGGAGGAAGAGACCGAACCTACCTACCTGCCTACCTGCAAAGAAGACCACATTTTACTATGGTTTCTGCAGGGGCATACATTCCATGCCTCCACCTAGAGCCAAATTTCCATGCACCCTAAGAGAGAACCTACTTGTAGGTAAAAGTCCCCACTTGGGGGACCTAGATTTAAATTTCCTGCACCAAGGGGTTGGAACAGTGGGATATTTCAGTGATACGCCCCCCGTCAGGGGCGGGGGGAAAGAAGGAACAATGTATTTTCCAAAAGCACCAAATTCATTAACGCCGCATTAGTCACAAAAATCGCGACATTTTGACAATGTCCTCTCCATTTACTACGCGACCGCCACCCCATCTTTAATTCACCCCAGTGATTTCAAATAAAGGCAAGTTTGTCAATGCGGCGTAAATAAATTTGGTTCTTTTGGAAAATACATTGTTCCTTCTCTATAAGCATTGACATCAGCACCAGAGCTAAACAGTATATCAACGATGTATGCGTGTTTATTCTGAAATGCGTAGTTCTATTGACTTTAATTAAAAGTAATAAATTAATATTTTTTATTATAAAATGAATCCGGATGAATTACTTCTTCTAAACGATATCAATGCTGTAGAAAACAAAGACTTAGACTCTAAAAAACAGCGTCTTTTGTCTGTGATTGTTTCAGGGAAGTCCAAAACTTATCTCGGAAAACAGTACATGACAGAAGATATAGAATCCCTCTCACCCAACGAATTAATTAAACTACATTCTAAATATGAAAATCATATCGCTTCACTAATGACTCGTGATTTGAGTCGATCTCTTGTATGCCTATACACAAAAGCAGTGAGTCACTTCCTACCGGTAGACACTGACAGTCTATCACACGACCTTGAAAGCAACCCGATTGTTTCAAGTTCAATTGGCAAATTAGCATGCGTCATGTTTTACAAGTTTGGAAATTACCTTGCACCTCTGGTAACCTTACTTGTTACCGGGAGTCATATTGATTTCTCCAAAATAAATTTTTCTGCAGAAGAAAATGGACGAGACCCAGACGACTCCACAACCGAACCCTGTTTTGACACAGGTTTCAATGGTGACTAAGACTAAAAGTCCAGGAAGGGTAGAGGCAGGAAAAAGATTAGCTGAATATAACAGACAAAAAAAATTACAGCTTCAGGCATTAACAGAAAAGGCTTATGTAACTGACCCAACCTCTACACCAGTGTCACTACCGTCAGGATCATCAATACCAACACAATCACCCCCTCATCAAAGTGGAAGACTAACTAAGTCTAATCCCGAACCCGGAACAACAAAATATATATTTGGTGGATTTGTTGTAGGATTTGGTTACGTAGGCTACAGGCTATGGAAAAAATACAAACCCCACACTCAAACAGTGACCAAAAAATTAGACACTCCAAAAACAAAACCAGAAGTCGCCACATTACCAGCAACGTCAAAACCCTACGATCCATTTTTCATGCAATAAATAAAAATTATTATTTTAATTTTATTGCATTAGAAAATGAGTGACACAAAGAACTTAATGAACCTTGTCTATCATTCTGCCGTGATAAGCGGACTAGCTGTAGCGTATTCTATGTTGGGAAAAAGTCTACTCAAAATGAAATCAGCAGACCTGAGTAGATTAGACTTCGAAGACAGTGCAAAGTTAGTTGCAGTTGTAACAGCGTCGATTGCTACAAAAGACTTTCTCGTCAAGCAAGGAATTATTCCCGAAAATATATCTATGTAAATAAAAATATTATGGCGACACTAGCTGTTATTGTGGGTGGTGCCGTTGTCAACGCCCTGGCATTTAGTGGATCAAATTATCTGTTTTCAAAAATGGGCAGAGAAGAATCTGCTCTGGAGATGAGACGACACAATGAGGTGTCAGAAAAATTAGCACAAGCACAGCAGGAGTATGAAAAACAAAGAATAGAAAAACTTGATTTCATCAATGAGAAACTCAGGCTTGAAGGTCACGCACAGCATACATTTTCTAATGTCAATGACGCAATCAGGGAATACTATCTTGTCACGGGTGAAGACATGTCTATCCCAAAACCAAAACTAAGTGACTATTATCAACCCAGTCCAGAACAAAGAAACGGGGAGATAATCTTTGTTCTAGTGGGAATGACATTTGTTTATTTTACAGGAGTTTTCATTGCTAGAAAAAATGACAGACATTAAACTATCAAAAATATATTACTCCCCAATTGGCTACTGGAAAGGAAAGACTGCAATAGAAAAATTACATGCAGCCGTGGGTGGGGATGTCACACTCAATGAGATAAAACAGTGGCTGCAAAAACAATCTATATGGCAAATATATCTCCCTGCACCAAGAAAAATAACAAGACCACATTTTGTAAACACTATACCAAATGACACGCATCAAATGGACCTCTTGTTTCTACCACATGACACAATAAGAAAAAAACGATACAAATATGCATTAACAGTTGTCGACATAGCTTCAAGGTACAAAGATGCTGAACCCATAACTGACAAGAACGCCTCAACAGTAGCCACAGCATTATCAAAAATATATAGCCGAGGCCCTTTAAAATTTCCCAGACTTGTGCAGGTCGATGATGGATCTGAATTTAAAGGAGCAGTTAATCAATTATTTGCAAAGCATAATGTGCTAGTGCGGCGAGGCATTCCTGGCATACACAGATCACAGGCAATTGTTGAGAACTTCAATAAGCAATTATCAGAGAGACTTTTCAGTTACCAGTATTCTAAAAAACTCATGCATGACGCACGTAACACTGAGTGGGTAAAAAGATTGCCACATGTGATAAAAGCAATGAATAATGAAGGCCATGTAAAGCCTGGTGATGCTATTAAATTGAAAACAATGCCGTCAGGGTCAGAAATAAAAACAAAAGTGCCAGACACAAGTTTATTTACAAAACAAGTAAGATATTTATATCAACCCGGAGAGGCCGAGAATGACGTCAGACGCAGGGCAACAGACCCCATCTGGTCTACATCTGTACACAATATAAAAAAAATAGTCCCCGGTAATCCACCAATTTATTACCTGTACGACCCTGCACCACAGAGGGCATTTGTCAGAGAAGAATTACAGATTATTCCCCCAGACACCGTTACTCATTTCAGTAACTAACTCATCAATCAGTTCATCAGCTATTTCTTCAGATAACTTGAGCCTGTAATGACCAGGTGCATAAGCCTTTTCTTTACTGTGAAACACTCGCTTTGTATCCCCTATTGCAAGTGACTTCTTATGTGTTTGGATCATTTGAAGATTATGTTTGTTTGATCTCAGTGACTTGTTTGGATAATCAGGCATCAATGCACCATCTAACACTTGCTTGTAATGTTCATGACGAATGTCTTTATTTTTTATTGCTGTTTTCTTGATACCTTTGGCTTTTGACTGACTACCCTTCTGGTGCAGTATAGAATACATTTTTGATCTCAGTCCAACATACTCAACTATTGGCACACCATTTAGTTCATCTTTAAACTTCCCAGGCACTTTCTTGTTTTGTGTGCTGTACAGTGGATGGTCTTTAGGATAGTCAGATGTGTCATACATGTGTAGTTCTGTTTTCATATCTTCATAAAAGTCTTCAGTACACACATCAATGATCATAGAGTCGGTGTCAGTGTATAACAGACGGCACTCAGGATACTTTGGTTTAAAGTAATCATAATAAAATTCAAGCATCAACAGTTTTGACAACTCAAGAATTGCCATACCAATGAATACTGGCTTGTCCAGTTTAACAATCTTTTTTTTGAGTGACACTGCATACAATGATGAATGAAACTCTTTATACCCGGTGTACTGTGGCTTGCCTGTAAGTTTAATTGCACCTGATTCAGTTGTGACCAGTCTCACATCTTTGCGGTGATGAGGATTTTCCATTGTCTTCCCAAAACAGGCATTGTTCATAAGCTTAAAGAAGTCTTTGTCAAATGCAGTGTTGCTGTCTCTGGCACGCAATGTTGTGTTCTTCATTATGTAATTTTTCATGAAAGCACTCTGATCAAATTGAATTCCTCTGTGAACTTTCTTTAGTACTAACCCATGTCTGATGAAAAACTGTAACAAGCGATAGTGGCAAACGTAATTGAATTTATCATTCAGATTCGGTACAAGTTTAGTGTCTTCTTTTTCCCCCGTCATACTCATTTTCTCAACAGCTAAGGGATAATCATTATGGTAATCATGTAGATGGTGTGGGTACTCTAGGTCTACTTCAAAGATCCAACCCTTCGCGTCGTTTCGGTCATGATTTATAATATTGTTTGTTATGTCTGTTATGTCATACTGTGACAAATCATACAGACAAAAGTTTTTCAAGGGCAATAACTCACACATTGCGAACCCATAAAGGTTATTAGCGTCAAGGTACGTAATGAATGACCTTGACCTTGAGGGGTCAAACCCCTGGTCAAGGTCATCCAGATATTTGTTGTTGGCCTTGGCATAATTGTTTGCTGCAATACTTATGCCTCCCCTCAATGCACGTTCCACCATTTCACCCAATATACGATCAGACAACAGGTCTATAGATATCTTACTGGATTTCAAAAATGCATCCCATGTCATGCCAGGACTAGTTATGTAAAAAGCTGGGTCAAGACTGTAGTGCAATAGACCCTTTTCACGGTAACTTTCAAATACGTCTGCTAGCAAACAAACGTCAGCCTTTAAGTACTGGTCATGGTAGTCACCAATAGTCTGACACCCTAATTTACCCCATGCATCAAGTGCGTGTTGATATTCAGAGTCAGAAATATCTTTACCATTAAGTGTAGAATAAAATTTCTCTTTTGGTGGTAGTCTTGTTTCCTCAAACACAACCCAGTCACTGATGTACTCGTACGGATACACTCCTTTCTTAATCAAGTCTGGCTCAAAATATTTACTCGTTATTGGATACTCAGTCAGTCCTTCTGCCAGACTAGCAAAACCTAAAGACAAATGTTGCATGGAGTCATAAAATGCTAATTTGTCTAACCTAAAAGTTAAGTATTTCTCAGTTGTCTGTGCAATACAACTTATGTTTTTGTAAGATTCATCCACAGCCTGCATGATAATGTGTGAATCATATCCTTTGAGATTGTGGAAAAAGATTGGTAACTTATATGTCTTAGGATCTATTTTTAATAATAAATTACACTTGTTATGTGCAGCATGTCTGTAACATCCAGTTATGTGATCATGGTCACGAACTTTATCACCTCCTAAAGGTTGTTCACAAACCCAACACATCTCAGCTGTATCAAATTTCAGTTTGTCTGCTTCTGTCATCACCAAAGGCATCTGGCATGTTGTGAGATACTGTACTACCTGACTATACAGATGTCTCATTTCTGTTAAAAACAGACATGCTGCATTTTCACCCCTGTAGATAACAGGTTCTGAATGCTGTCCATCTGACCTAACAATAATGTATCCGAAAGAACACACCACTTGGTCACTTAGTTTTATAGTCTTTGGTAATGATTCTGGAACAGGACCCTCATATGGTACTACCAGTGATTCAAAATCAGCATACACTACAAATGGCAGCTTTTGTTGATTCCCATAGTTCTTAAAATACACTTGACTACCAGGATCTGGGTACTTAAGTACAGTCTGTATATCATCAGGTGACCTGCAGTGTAAAACATGTTTGTGTGCCACTTCAATAGAGGAAAACCTTTGTAAACATCTCTTACACACTTCCTGTTTACTAACATATTTTGAAACAATACTGCGAATTAGACGTGACATACTTCTGATAATTGTGTAGTGAAAATTAACATTATCACCAATTAGTAACATGTCAACATGTTTGTCTTCTGACTGTCCGTAGGTTGGAGCAAGTGGTGATACTCTAATGGGTTGTAACTTGTTATCAGAGTCATTATCACATACATACACATTCACAGATATGCCAGGATTTAATTGTTCAAACAAGTCTATGTCTTCTATCTTAACAGGGAAATCAATACCACTGAAATTAAGTTCATTTACAAATTTGGTGTAGTTAGATACGCGATCAGGTCTTGTTTTTACATAATGTAGTTTAGCAAGCACACACCACATAAAACAGAAATTGTCATTGTTCTGTATATTGACCACAGCCTTTTTGTTTGCAACGTCTGTTGGCAGTGGTATCCATGATTTACCTAATATAGGATGATACCTTGACTGCTTTAGTTGTAGTTCATGTACATGTCCTTCGTGCCAACCAGACCCCTTCATTTTTGCACTGTCAATTGCTTGGAGGAAGTCTGGTAACAGTCTGTCTCTAAACACTTTCTCCAATTCCCTTTTTGTGTTAACTGTGTGTTGTCTTGTTGATATATACGATACAATCACTTCACCGTCTACTCTAGTAAATTCTATTTTTGCAACAATCTGAATCTTTACACTGCCTGTAAGAAGATTATCTTGTATGGCAGAAAAAGACATTTCTATCGATTCATAAACATTGTTACTATTGGATATAGGCAAGTCTGTTGTGTGAAACACGTTTCTTAAACCTTGAGCATTGTCCGTCATTTTTATTTGTCCGACAAAATAATAATAGAAAAATTACACTTTGTGTAATACCACTTTATTGACTGTAACACTGTTAATATAAACATTTAGTTTGCGTAATTGTTGAAATATTTGTTCACAAAGTATCTCAAACCAGACCTGGTGGTTATTTTTTTTAACTCTTAATGTGGGTGTCCTAAAATCAACTCATAGCTGCCAACTTTGGAGAAATAAAAATCCTGACTGGCTGAGGTCCAGGGGCCGCCTAGGCCCCGGTAGGGTGCAGGGGCAGCGCCCCGCTGGGGGGTGCAGGGGGGCTATGCCCCCCGCTCGTAAACGAAAATCAGCATTTTGATGGCAGTTTGGAGGCCTCTCCTTGAAGCAAAATTCAAAATAATAACCAGTTTGTATCCTTTAGTTTGAAGTTATTTACATTCACATCAGCACAAAAAAATCATGGCTGAACAAAATAAATAAATGGAAACGAAAAATCAGCATTTTGAAGGCAGTTTGGAGGCCTCTCCTTGAAGCAAAAATCAAAATAATGACCAGTTTGTATCCTACAGTTTGAAGTTTATTTACATTCACATCAGCACAAAAAAATCATAGCTGAACAAACTAAATCAAGGACAATGGAAACGAAAATCAGCATTTTGAAGGCAGTTTGGAGGCCTCTCTTTGAAACAAAATTCAAAGTTTATCTACTCTTTTGATGGTGGGCAAGGGTTTGCAGCAGCTTTCAGGGACTGAGATGTTGCTGATTTTGCCTTCAACAGCAAGTCCTCTCTCTCTCTCTCTGTTTGTGTTCCACACTTTCATAATTATTTCACAAGATGCTCTTACTTTTTCATGTATTCCTTCGTTTATTCAATTCATCATTCAGTCTGACCGCCAGACAGTCTTTATTTTTTCTTCATTATACTTCGCTACTTATACTTGGTGTTTCTTACGTTTTTCGTGCAGACTGATGTCTTTTTGGCCGCCGTGACCGATGTTTATGTCCGCCCGGCACATTTTACAAAAGGCAAAGTGTTCCCCCTTTCTCGATTCGTCGATGTAAGGAAAGGAACGCTTGTAGTCTGGATGGAACTTCACCAAACACTTCTGCTTCTTAGGAGGCATGATTTTGTTGAAACTCGAAAATACTCTGTGACCAGTTGTGAAGATCGTTGAGCATGTGCTCGAGGGCAAATTCGAAGGAACCGGAACAAACAGAATGGACGGAATTTGCCGCGCATGCGTAATCAAGACTGGCTGTGGGTCCCCGAAAGCTTAGCGGTACAGTATAGCGGTAGGCTCTCAACTACAGGCGCTTGACCCCGCGTGGTACGCCAAAATGCCTCGAATTTTAAAACAAAGCTTGAAAATATGAAAATCGGGAGAAATGTACAAAAAAACCGGAGAATCGGGAATTGAAAAAAAATCGGGAAATTCCCGATAAAATCGGGAGGGTTGGCAGCTATGTCAACTGTTAAACACTCCACATTTGGATGCTCATCAACATAATCTAAAGTCATATTATATGACAAATATATTGCTGTCGGTTTTAAGACATTTATGTCAGGCTGTTTGGGACATGTTCTTATCTGAGTAAAGTGTACAACATCTCTGAAGCAGTGTGTGATGTCAATGGTTTGTCCATCTGTCATTTTTATTGGACAAAACAAAAGTATAAATTAATTTACTAACCCATACCCTGTGGGCTGATCTGTCTTTAAAATAAGTTTTAGATGCTTAGTTGATTTCAGTTTGTTTTTCACATCGTCTCGTTCCTGCTTATTTGGTATGACATCATTTTCTCTGAGACAGTCTTCAAAGCTGTCACGGTCCTTACAGTAAAACAAACAGATAAACTTTAACTGTTCTCGAAAATCTTTCAGTACAGCATTATATTTCTGAGTGAGAATCCATACACTGATGTTTGCATGCCTGCCACTAAAAGCCAGTTCTGCCAGTGTGTTTCTTTTCTTGACAATGTCTTTCTCTGCAGAGCAGTCATCGACTATGAACAGGGTTGACTGTCCTTCAAATTGTTTGTAAAAATACAGTAGGTAGTCATTCAATTTTTTCTCAGGGTCAACTAAATAGATATTACTGTCAGTCCAAATGAATAAACGATTGTGATAAGCTTTGTTGTGTTTTATTGTAGGACAAAATATTACAATGTTTTCAAAGTGGTGTATGTATCTTGTTTGTAAGAGGTTAAGAACAAATTCAGTTTTACCACACCCTGTCGCACCACAAAATAATCCACAGTGTGGGTCGAGTGTCATTAAGCTCAGGTTCATTTTAATACTAATTATAATTTAATACAAGTGTCCACTTAGTCTGCTTTCTGCAATATTTAATTGTGCGTCATAAATCAGATACAAATATATGTTTATGGCTCCTCCTGTTTCAGTCTTTTTTTGTATCTGAATTGTTATTCCGTCACTGCCGTTTTCAACTGTACGTCCTGACCCATGTAGGTAATCATCATCTGTACTGCGCAGGTCTAGCCAAAGTGCGTATTTTTCTGTCAGGTATTGACTGATTCTTACGTCATACAGATGTAAATCTTTACACGCCATGTTTGCTGGTTTTTCTCTAAGTCTTCCACCTGCCCACTTTATAATCTCGTCATAGTGTTGATAAGGCAGCATACCCGATGCATACACTTGATTAGGACGTCCCTCAATCGTACAGGATAAATGTGTAATCTTTGGATTGTAGAATTTTTCTGACTCTCTTTTGAATGGATTTTTTGGTTCAATAAACAACATCAGTATACCTTTCAGTGACCTGGCAGGTGTGTTAAGGTTTATGTTCCACATTGTATCACCCTTGTCTTTGGGTATTGTACTGTGTCTTATCACACGGTCATAATAAATTGGAAGTCTTGACTGATATTGATTTTGTATTAGTCTGGCAAGTTCAGTGTGTGTGACAATTTCGTATTCCAATGAAATGTTTGAGATCTTGTATGTTGCGTCTGGGTCAGTTGTTTTGATAACTTTTGCACAGTCATTAAATGTTAGTTCAAAACTCAGACGGTCATTCAGTGCTCCTTGGTAATAAGGTAAGTGTGTTGTGAGGATTTCAAATTCAAGTGGAATGTAAAATCTATTACCATATGTATCTGCTAATATAACGTCTTCAATTGCAGATGTTGATTTGTCTCCCGCGTCAATTCTAAGTTTAGCAACGTTTGAGGATTGTATGCCTTGGTAAACACGGTCCTCTCTTTCTTGTCGTGTAAGCCAAACATCTTTGTAACAGTAAAACACATCAGCATCATCAAGACTAAACACTTCCTGTCCTTCCAGTTTTACTTTAATAGTCTTAACAATTGCTCTGCCAAGATTGTCAACCAGTGTTCTGTTTACATCTGATTCTGATGAAAGTTCAATATTAAATGCAAGGCGTGCAGTGCCAGGAACAATAACATCATTGGGACCCAGGTTTGGAAACTTGACTGTAAGTGTTTGGTTCTGGTCTATGGTACTTGGATTGTTTGTAATGACAATTGATTGTCTAATGCCCTTAACACCAAGAGGTTCTCGTAGTTTTCTGTACGGGTCTAACTTTGATCCGTAGGACTGTGTCATTTTATTATGCAAAAATCAAAAATATTAAATTAATAAAAACAATGGCAGCGGGAGGATTTAATCATGATGATATTGAAATGGATGTCATGGATGACTATGATACCAGTATGACAGATATGACAGATATGACTGGTACAAGAAATACTTACAGTTTACGTCATGAACTTTTAGAAAGCAAAGTAAACTCGTTTTATGAACATGTTGGTGATCGCCCAGACAACATAGATCCTAATCAGTTTGAACTTGATGGCAAGGGTCATTTGTATTTAAATACTGTTGACAGAGGTAAAGTACATTTAACACATAAAAACAATCCTGCTAAGTTTAGAGCTTTAAGTACAATTAAAGGAGAAGTCGGTGGTGAGGCAGCACTGCAGCGTTACCTTGGTGTTGGTTCTAGTAAAAGGTTGACACCGAGACTTGTTACTGCACTCCATGACACGCAAACAAGATTGCCAACAGGACAAGAAATTGAGATGACTGAAGTAACAAGACTGCCAGAAATAGCAAACACGGTAATACAAGAAACCTCATTTACAGATGACGTAATGAAAACAATAGAAGACCCTCCTTTGTCAATGCGAGAGATAAAGGGTTTGGATAAATCACTGCAGACAATAAGAGGTGAGATGGTAAATAATGTTGCCAAACTGGGTGAGCTTGATAATCAAATAGAAAGAGAAAAAAACAAACTGGCAACTGCTGATGAAGAGAATCTTGACACAGAAATGAAACAAAAAATACAACACATATTAAATGATTTGTATATAGAAAGATCAGCGAGGTTAGAAGCGATTAGTATTGGAAGACAAAAACTGAAAACACAGGCCAACAGGATTAGATAAACTATTCAGAAAATACTTCACGAAGACACAACTTTGGCGGAGAGATTGAAAACACTTTTCAGAGAGCAGGGTATCACTATTGCGAGTTTAATTACTGCTCTTGGATTTATTATCAGTACTGTAGTGTTGGCTGTTTCTGGTGGTGGTGGTGGAGGCGGTCCAACACCGCCAGCACCTCCAGCACCACCAAGTGATCCAAAAGATTTACAGTCATGGGTAAAAAAACAATTATCACATATATCAGACTTGCTTAAGAAATTGGCTGTAAAAGCAATGGACGCTTTGCCTGGTATTATAGGCACAGTTGTCAGTTGGCTTATCAATACTGCAGCAAAGGTAGTAGGGTTTATGGCGGAGCATGTGTTGATATTTTTGTTGTCAGTAGGAGGGTTGATGGTGGGTTATTTAATGAAACAGATAAAGAAGTAATATACCTAGTCCTGTGAGGCCTATTACCAATGCAGTTCTCTCTGACTCATGTGTGTTTGATGACGGTGCTGGTGATGGTACTGGTGATGGTGCCAGTACAGGTGTGGGTGCCGGGCTGGGGCTGTTATTGACATTACTGGTGTTACCAGGGCTGCCTGTACGGGTGGTGATGATACTGGCATTATTAATGACTGTAGGTGTGTGTTTACTGATTTATTGAGTCCTAATTTTTGATCACGACCAGCGACAATGATTTCATTATTATAATTTGTTATTGTACCCATTTGTAATTGAAGGTCAGACGGTAACATGTATAACCCGATGCCAACTACAAAGTCAACTTTTGATCTGGCATATCTGAGTACATCTTGGTAGCGTTGTATGCTTGATGGTAGATCGACTGTTGAGTTGATTGAATCTTCTAGATTAGCAAGAAACTGTTTTTGTGCTTCAAATTTACCACTCCCGTTTAAAATATTCGATTTTGTTAGTGATTGTGCTCCTAGTATACACCAGACATATGTTCTGATAGACTCATTGACGCGCTCGACTCCTGCTTGAGTAAACCCGTCAGATTTATCTAAAATAAATGTGGTCCAGGCGTTTGACTGTTTCTGCTCTATTGATCCTAACCAGACTTCAGATTTAGATGAGAATGAAGTGTAACCAGGGTAATAATCTTGAGGGTATTGTCTGTGACTCATAGCATAATACAGTGTACCAATGCCGTGGTGATCATCAAGTTTTTGTGTGAAGTCATACTTAGTGCTTATGTTAAATTCATTACAGATGCGTTCAAACGCTTTCATATCCATGGGGTTGTTATACCTGTTGAAACTGGATTCAGTTGGTAGTGGTGTATGAAGTTCTGACAGAATACGTCTTAATTGGTAATATGTGTGGAAACGGTAGACAGACCTAATGAGTCTGTTTGAGTGATTCAAATGGTCTGTGAATGAAACACCACAGCCTGTAGTTGAACATAGTATAGCAAAGTTAAGTTGGTTTTGAAACATCTGTAGTGGTCTTGATGTCCACTTTCTTGCAGTAGTATCATCTGTTATTGGAGGGTTTAGGTATTGATCAAACGGATTCGGTACTTTGACTTGAAATAAATCTTGTTCTGATACAGCAATATCAAGCTGATTTAGTTGAATTATTTTCTGTTCATAAGTAGGTGCGACATTATATTTGGCATCTACATTAAATTGAAATGCATTTGTAGTGGTAATGGTTGGTGATTTAAATTCCATCATGTTCTTTTTTATGAGATAATAAAAATGTTTATCACATTAACAAATCTTGACACAAGCAAACCAGTGTGGTTAACTAATGGGATTGATAATCGTGATGGTAGCAAGGCTGTAGCTATCCATGAAATGTTCTATACAGTAAAATGGTTTAATATAGAAGACAAAAATTATTATGTAAATCTTGATGGTGTGACTGAAGCTATACCACCTGGGTATTATGACTTTTGTACTATAGCTGAATGGTTTCAAAGTAAATTTAAAATTAAAGCAACTTTAAATCCAGCTAACCTACTTGTTACATTAGAATTTCCGACACAAAATTGGTTAAAAATCTCAGTCAGATTTGCATATTTACTTGGATTTTATATTGATGAAGATTGGTATAGAACAGATGATATGGATGAAGCTAATTTTGATATTATAACAATGAAGACAAAAAAAAAAAAAAATAACTGGAAAACGCCCTGTCAATTTGTCAGTACATACAGTACTAAATATTCTCTTAAAAGAACTAAACACAACTGAAAATATACACAATGGTAAGCCATCAACTTTGTTGAGATGCTTACCGACTGGAACTGCTCCCTATTGTGAAAGTGTGGTTGTTAGATTTCCTTTACAGTTTAAGAAATTGGGTTCCAGTTTCTTTGAGTCACTTTGTATATCTGTAACTAATCAGGATGGCAAACCAGTTCTTATGCATGATTTTAATGTAGTGTTAGAAGTTAAATAATTTTATTTTTGTTTATAAAAAATGAGTGGTGGTCCAAAGCCGAGAATCATACCAGTTGCATGTCCGGTAACAGAGTTGAAAGATTTGGCTGATGTACAGGATTTTGAGAAGGAGGGGGATGTTGGAGAAATATATGGTTTTGAACTTGATTCAAATGGCATGTACAAGAGGAAAGTAATTGTTGACATGAAAGACGGTGAAAGACAGATTCCTAAACTTGGTCAGTTACGTGATGTTACTGTACCTACTCCACCTGTAAATAATTCGCCCTACAACTTAATACATGTGGGAAATAAGTGGGTGGTTTCACCTGTACCTGTTCCACCTCCCACAATTGACTGGGACATAAAGATTGAATTTATTAGTCCTTATGTATACACTGATGACGAAGGCGCCTTAGTGTTTAGGAAGGTTGTTAACTCTGGGCCGCTTATTGTAAGCCTTGTTCCAAGCTTTGCCACAGACAACAATAGCAGAGATAAACTGAAAGTTGAAAATTATGAGAGACGGCGGTATCTTCTTACAACTAGAAAGGGTAGATCAGATACTTCTGTTGTGTTTATGCCAGCAAGCTTTGTCGTGGCTAGAGAAGCGACAATAGTATTTGAAATTATCATGAAATCTGTAGCTTCTGCAAAAGAGGCAAATATTGCACAGGGAATAAAACTTACATGGGATGAAACAGTATCAGAATCATCAAAGGTCTTTATTGCTATTACAAAAAATGTTGATGTTATTAATGTTTCGAGCAGTATTCCCGCTGTCAAGGTGGTGGTTGACAAAACAACTTTTGTTCGTCTAAGTTACATAAACCTTGAACACATTGATCTTGTTTCATTTTATTATGCCAGCAAATTATATATTTTTGAAGAGTTGCAAGATGTAATTGCTGATTAAATAAAAAATATTTGTCAATAAAAAAATGGTTAAATTCTATCCAATACTACCAACGCTTGAGCCGACTGAATCAATTGCGACGACTAAAACAACGCTTGCACCTAATCCACATGCGACAGCTGTGCCAATTGCATCAGATAAAACATTACAGGCAGACGCATTTCGTTTAATGAATATTACAGAAGCAATTAAATATTTGGAAAGTGAAGAGGCGAGGTACTCCAGATGTAAGAGACGGTATAAGACCGTTTTTAATTCTGTTCAAAACACTTCTATGGCTATTGGTGCAGTTTCAGCTGGATGTTCTGTGGGGGGTATTGTTCTGTTTGCCACGGGAATTGGAAGTTTGGCTGGAATAGCAGTTGAGGGTGTTAGCGTTGCTACATGCCTGGCTTGCTTTGGTTTGGAGGCCTTGAACAAGAGGTTTCACACAAAATTACAGAAACATGAAGCATTGAGTACGCTTGCTGGTGCAAAGCTGAGCAGTATGAAACTTATTATCAGTAAGGCATTAAATGATAATTTTATTGATGATGAGGAATTTAAGCGGGTCCAGGATGATTTAAATAATTACAAGAAACAGAAGTCTGAAATACAAAATAAAATGCGTAGTCAATCTCCCGTGAATGTTGAAGAACTAAAGGCTAGTTTTTTAGAGATGGGGAAACAGATCGGTGTTCAGGAAACCACAGAAAAACTACACAATCTTTTAAACAAATAAAGATCCGATTTGGTAATCATTTATTATTTTTGTCATATGCTTCACAAAAAGATGACACGTCATTTACACCACGTGCACCTGATTATTTAGCCCCATCAGCACTACCACCCGAGTATTACTGATAAAAAAAAAGTTTTTTTGTTGCCCTTGTATCTTGTCAAATCTGCCCGAGTAAGTTGTGACTTACGTCAACAACTTATAATTTGTTATGTTTAAGTTCTTATAAGTTCTTGACTTAAGTCACTTATAACTCATTTATAAGATCTTAAAAGGTTACCTGAAAAGTTATTTGTCAGTTATAAGTGACTTTGAAAATTTGTTATCAAGTATCTGTAGGTAACTTAAAAAATTTGTTATCAATTTTTTTGTTTGTTTGTGTGTGTGAGTGAGTGTGTGTGTGTGTGGTTATTATTTAAATAATTATGTTTTGGGGTATTGGCACATAGACAATGGTAAAAATGTTCTTTGAATGTCTTTTTTTCTATCTCTAACAGACATACATACACGCACGAAAAAGAAAAACATACAGACACGCACGCACATGTAAACACATATAGACACACACACAAGTAAACACATACAGACACACACACGTAAACAGGTAAACACACATATACGCGCATAAACACATACGCACACATACACACATACAGACACACATGCACTCACACATGCACAGACCCGCATTTCATGATCGCATGAGCTCCACATAGTTCACAGACTTGTACACAAAATCACGGCATGCATGCACAGATTAAAGCTGATATATAAGATATCATATGAGCCGTGGGTTATTAAAATAAACTTTTTTAACAAAAGTCCTGTCTGTTTATCCAATCCCCAATGGGCCTTTTCAAGAGAGGGTCACACATGCCTCTCTTGAAGAGGCATTGGGGATTGGATTGGCGATCCGTCGCCCAGACGGGACAAGGGGTAAGGACGGACAGACACACACACACACACCCCACCCAACCCCCCCCCTATCCCTCCCCCTTTCCCTTCCCCTTTCCTCCCTTTTTCCCTCTTTTTACCCCCCTTTTTACCCGTGTGCGCACAATTTATTTTATTTGCCGGCCTAGTAATTTGTTTACTATAGGTCCTACATCTAATTATTTATTTGTCCGGACTTATTTTTGGTCTAATTATTAGGGATTCGTCACTCCCCAGATGGGGCCTCAAAGACGAGTTATTTACGAAACGAAAGAATTTGAGACCCAGAGGAGATTCGAACCCATATCACACACGTAAGAATAAATTGCCCCCAGATTTTCTCTTAGGTGTGTGACATGCGAGCGAAATCACCCCAGCCACCGGCGGTGGCCGCAAGAGGCAGTTATTTTTGGGCTAATAACTATAATCGATATTGTGCAATCGCCATCGGAACTTGATGTTCGATTTTTACAGGTATGTAGCGAGTTTGCCAGGCTAATAATACAGCCGATTGAGCTGGGCCAGGGCCAAAAACATTGTTATTAGACAAATTAGTGTTGTTTTAGTGGGTTGATGCAGTGTTTTTAATTAGAAATGATAGTAATTTTGTATCTTTTCTCAGTAATGAGCGACGAAAGCGGTAAGTAGGCTATAAATTATGATTTCAAAGGGAAGTAATTGCTCCCTGTTGTTGCATGTGCAGTCACTGTGTGTAAAATTGACAAAGTGTGTGTGTATAAGGCTATTTATTAAGCAGATTTGGTTGCCGCGTTATTTTGATGGAGAAAATAGACCTAGTCAGTGTGTATATCATTGATTTTACTGGCGTAAGAGCGCGCGTGTGTGTGTGTGCGATCGCCGTTATCGGGAATTTCCACAACGCATGGCACATCGGGCTTAGGCTAGGCAAGCCGCCGTAATCAATAAACCACGCATTTCAGAATGAACACGCATACATCGTTGATAAACTGTTTAGCTCGGGTGCTGAGGTCAATGCTTATAGAGAAGGAACAATGTATTTTCCAAAAGAACCAAATTTATTTACGCCGCATTGACAAACTTGCGTTTATTTTAAATCACTGGGGTGAATTAAAGATGGGGTGGCGGTCGCGTAGTAAATGGAGAGGACATTGTCAAAATGTCGCGATTTTTGTGACTAATGCGGCGTTAATGAATTTGGTGCTTTTGGAAAATACATTGTTCCTTCTCTGGGGGTGGGGGGGGGGGGTGGGAGGGGGGTAAGGGGGCTTCCATATGCATTGCTTCCTGTCACTTACTTAGCGCACCCCCTCTTTCCTATCTTTATTTATTTATTTATTTATTTTTTGTGTGTGTTCTTGGACCAAAGTAAATCTATGATCATTAGTCTATCATGCACAATTCTCTCCCTTGGAAGTGCTTTTTCCTAATCACTTGGTAGTTTCTTCTAAATTACAAGGCCTGGCAGTCAACTCTTTCGGTCTAGATGTTTATATTTGAGCTCAGAAACAGTCCAGTTATGTTCTCTTTGAATGTCAACTGATTATCATGGTCCGCTCATGGCGTAATGTCTTCCATTAAATAGCATCGGGGATGAAACGTCATGGGACGAAATGTGTTTGGGACGAACGGTCTGGGCGAATGCGCTTAGGGTGAAGATAGGCATAGATCAAGAGGCTCAAAGAACAAGCCCTTCGAAGCTTTCTAACTCTATATAAACAACTTTTATGGCACCTACAACCTCAGATATAAGAAAATTTCGACTTTAAGTACTTAGTAATATGTGTTTATGTGGTTATTTTGGCTAAGGAGAGGTTATTCCGACTGTTTGCAGACAGCGCGATCGTGTAGCAAGGGAAGTAATCGACGCGACAACGGCAGTGGAAAACGGCTTACTAGTACAACTGAATCAACTTTAATGTAAACCAAACTTCTAACACATGATTATTTTGTGTTTAGGTACGCAATAATAGTGACGGATATTGTTATTTTAGCTTAGGACGGGTTATTCCGGGTTTTCGTAGGACCCCTCATTAAGTGTGCGTTGTCAGTTATGTTCTACGTCCGATCTGGGATAATACTTATCGTGAGTCCTACGTATCATTAGTCATATGAATCGATAGTCCTATGGCCGATATAGCCCTATTCCGGCATCGACAATCTTTTGTTCATTGTCTCGATATGATCAGCCGTCCTAAATCCTACGCCGCTGCGCAACTCAGCAGAATTTTTAGAGCGTTGGTTAAAAGTGCTATGGGTGATATTTGGACACAATTGATGTTTTACCAAATACTATTCGCAAATTCAAACCCAAACCTGGTACAAAGATACCTGTGGTGGCAAGACCTTTCTATGCATACTAGTTTGGTTAACCCCTCGGAAAGGTCAAGGGTTACAAAAGATCGGGAAATAGGTTTTAAAAAAATAGCCATATTTTGACAAAAGATGTTTTGGTTGTTTTAATACTATTCACAACTTTAAGCCTAAACCTCATACAGAAATACCTGATAACACCTTCCTATGCATACTAATTTGGATGAACCCTCAGAAAGGTCAAGGGTCAAAAGAGAGATATAGATAATGAGTTTTCTAGGACAAATTTCCATTGTCTTAAGTTGGACTCATTAATTACCTAATTAAGCACATCATCTTCCATAGTCCCCATCACCTCTCACAAAGTCCATGTCTTTATCAGTTCACTCGGTATATTTCAAATCAAGAGAGATAATGTGTTTTAAAAACCACATTAATTAATTAGACAAACTTATGTTAATTAATTAGTCATTTAAGGATTTTTTGATAACCTGCTAGCTAACAGTGGCCAACTGAACCTGTCAACTTAAAAAAAAAATACATCATGCGCTAGATAAGTAATCCTGCTGTGTTAACTCTTTCCCATCATAAAATTCTCAGCGAGTCAGTTCCCTGCAGATGTAGCAGGAAAACGACGTGTGTTCCTGTCAACTTTTAAAGAAATACATAGTGCGCTAGTTAAGTAATCCTGCTGTGTTAACTCTTTCCCATCATAAAATTCTCAGTGAGTCAGCTCCCTGCAGACGTAGCAGGAAAAAGACGTGTGTTCCTTGGTGACGTACATTGTTGGGGTAGAATGAATTAATTTTCACAGCCTCCCAAGCTAACAACCATAGATAAATTGGGTATTGTTGGAAAGAGCATTAAAAGTACTTTTCAAAACTGTGTGTGTTTGTGCATCAGTTTAGTGGGAAGTTGAACCAATTTGATTATTATGCAACAGAACAAACATGGTGGAGCAAAAAATGAGAAACGTGGTTTTGGTAGCAACATTGTAAGCACATGCAATGAAAACCCCATATTTACCCAGCAACATGGCAGAAAAATGTATTCCACAAGCAAAGAAATCACACAAGATATCTGTCCCTTCTTGAATCACAGTTTTACGAGCTAAAAATCACTGTTGAAACCGCGCTCATGAGGATCGAACAAGCTCATCGTCAGAGACGATTCAAGGCACATTGTCAGTTACTTTGGCCTTGTTCCGACACCATCCGACAAAGACATTCACTTTCAGATATTTTAGAAATGGTTGGTAAAACGTACTATAGTGGTTGCTTCCCTTAGACCGATAGCTGTGCTTAATGTGATTTTTGTAAAAACGCAAACCTAGAATACTAGCGACTCGTCTATACATGGCACAAGCATTAACGCTATAAGATAAGCATTTCGATGGCTAAGGGTTTGTTTGGGCTAACACTAAACTGGAAGCATTCTGATGAGTAAGAGTTAATAACACAACATTACCAAAAGTAAATTGCAAGTACTTAATAGGTTACCTTCAACTGACATGTAACTTCAAAGTTCCCTCTACAAGTTTTTATAAGTTAGTTGACATAAGTTTTTATAAGTGACTTAAAACAAGTTCTTATAAGTGTCTTAACATAAGTTTTTATAAGTTCTTGACTCAAGTCATCAGGTTACTCAGAAAGATATGACAATTTACAACTAACTTTTTTCTCTCAATAATAGTCTGGCGGTGGAGCCGATGGGGTTAAATAGTTAGGCATGAGCAGCATGAGTGACTCAAGTAGTGTGTCATCTTTCTGTGAAGTGTATGATATTTTAAAAAAAATGAATGATTACCCAAACTGATCTTTACTTGCCTACAAGACCTTGAACTTTTTCCATTGTTTCCTTTCCAACTATCTTTTTCCCTTCCTCTAAAAGATATGCTTTTAGTTCTTCAACATTTATGAGTTGACTACGCATCTTATTTTGAATTTCAGACTTCTGTTGTTTGTAATTGGCCAAATCATCCTGCAGTCTCTTAAACTCATCATCATCAATTTTATTGTCCTCTAATGCTTTACTGATAATAAGTTTCATACTGCTCAGCTTTGCTCCTGCAAGAGTACTTAATGCTTCATGCTTCTGCAACTTCTTATGAAATCTTTTGTTAAGGGCTTCCACCAAACCAAAGCATGCCAGGCATGTGGCAGCACTAACGCCTTTAATAGTGATCCCAATTATACTTCCCACTTCCATTGCAAACAGAGCTACACCCCCTACAGAGCAACCAGTGAAAACCAAACCCACAACCATTGTTATGTTTTGGATAGAATTGAAAACTGTGTCTTTTACACCTTGAACATTTTGCCACTTCAATTTCCAAATACTTCAACACATCTGTAGTATTTATTAAACGAAATGAGTCTGCCCTTCATCGGGCACACGCAGTATTTGCGGATACAAGTTCACCATTTTTTTATGACAAATTTTTTAATTTGTTATTTAATCAGCGATTACATTTTGCAACTCCTCTGGGATGTATAATTTGCTAGTGTAATAAAACGAAACAAGATCTATGTGCGCCAGGTTTATGTAATTTAGATAAACTAGAGTTGTTTTATTGACTACTACCTTAACAGCTGTGTTACTACTCAATACTTTTATATCTGTGCCTTTTCTAATAACAATAAAGACTTTTGCTGACTCTATCACTGAGCTATCCCATGTAAGTTTGATTCCCTGTGCAACATCTGCTTCTTTAACACCCTCCAAAGGTCTCATAATAATTTCAAAAACTATTGTTGCTTCTCTACCTATCATAAACTTTGCTGGTGTAAACACAAAAGCCGGATCAGATCTACCATTTCTATTTGTAAAAAGATACCTTCGTTTCTCATACTCCTGTAGTTTTATTTTATCTCCGCTATTGTTTTCTTTGGAACAAGACTCACAAGCAACAGCCCATAGTTAATAACTTTTCTAAATGCTAAGTTTGCTTCATCAGTATATACATAAGGACTAATAAATTCAAACTTTATGTCCCAGACAATTGCGGGAGCAGGACCAGCAGCAGTTGCAGGAACAACTATCCACTTATTTCTCATGTGTTTTAAGATGTAGAGCGTATTATTTACAGGACTAGGTACAGTGACATCATGAAGCTGATTAAGTTCAGGATAACTTTTTTCTGCATCATCTTTCACATCATCAATTACCTTCCGCTTGTACAACCCAAAGGAATCAAATTCAAGACCATACACTTCTCCCACCTCTCCTTCTTTATCAAAACCCTGTACATGAGCCAACTCTTTCAACTCTATTACCGGACATGCAGGTGGTATAATTTTCAGTTTTGGACCACTACTCATTTTTATTTAACAAAAATATAAATGTATTTAACTTCCAAGACAACACAAAAATCATGCATCAGAACTGGTTTGCCATCCTGATTAGTTACAGATATACACAGTGATTCAAATAAATTGGTGCCCAATTTTTAAACTACAAATTAGGAATCCAGACGAAAAAGGTGACTGCCAAGTGTGTAAAATGCAAAGAAGTACCCAATGGAGAAAGAAACACGCTTAGAAAAGACGGGTACAACACAATTTATTAATATTTCGGGTAAATACCCTTTGTCAAAATAGACAAACAAACAAACAGAGAGATTAGCCGCTACTTATCTTCATTCGCAGAAGGAATGTAGCAACTGAAGGAGGTGACGTAAAAGAAAAGAAAAGGAAGAACAAAAGTGCACAAAAAGTAAAAAGTAAAAATGACGTCAACGAAAAAAATCACAAGAGAGAGACTCGGAGAGAAACTGAACATGAGAGACAAGAGTGTGAGTAAGCACGCGCTGGAGCGAGTAAAAGTAAATGCGTGTATGTGAGGCCAGAGAAAGAGAGGGAGAGAGAACGTACGGCGAGTACCCTTGGGCACGAAGTAGGCTGAGTGTCTAATACACAGAGCCTGCTAAGCACCAACCCGAAGGCAAACTTTATATCACCTTCAAGTTGAGGACTACCTCGGGGAAAAACGGGAGAACCCTGGGGGGAAAAAAAACAGCATTTAGCACGGTACACAACAAGTAATAAGTCATTTGAAACAAAACAAATAATCAAATTCAGTAAGAGAATATTGGTATAAGTGGAGAGTAGGTAGTTGTGAAACCGTCTTCAAGGGTAACTAAACAAAATATATATATATACAAAAATAAGGGGGGGGGGGAGAGAGAGAGACGGAGGCAGGGGGGGGGGGAAGGAGGAAGGGGAAGAAGGGTAAAGGAAAAAGCGTAAAGAGAGAAAGAGGGCTAGAGAGAAGTGTTAAGGGGGGGGTAGGGGGGGGGGAGGAAGAGAGAGAAAGAGGGAGAGAGATAGAGAGAGAAAAAACAAAAAAATATATATATAGGGGGGGGGGGAGGACAACCAGCCAGAGCCACCAGCCCCATCCAACAGGCACCCACCAGCCCACAGAAAAACACACAGGCATGCAACAAGATGACCACATACATCCCCAAGGGATGCACATGATCACCCCGCCCCACAACCGCGCATCACTCCGTGGGCCGGAGACCGGGTGCCCAACAGGGAAAGGCAAGGGATCCAACTAAACGTATGGCCAGCGCTGAGAAAGGCCCCAAGGGAAGTGCACATATCAACCAACGCCAGCCTCACCTATCTGGTTAGTGAGTAGTAAAACAGAAGCGACACAGTGAGGTAAAGGTACAGTTAGCAGACACAAGCAAGGTAAAAAGTGGTAATCTTTCATATTCATCCCGAGTGGCGTCACAGTGCCCAGTTTATTAATCAGAAATTTTTCACGGTCTTTCCTGGCCCAGACAGTACTGGCTTGCATAAGCCAGAGGCCTTTAACCCGAATGTCCGAGATGGAGTGGTCGACCTGATTAAAATGTCGTCCGACCGGTTTGTTGTATTGGTACTTGACAGACTGAAGATGTTCTTTGAAACGGTCGGTGATGGTTCGTTCCGTCTCTCCAACATAGAGTTGGCTGCATTTCACACAGGAGATGACATAAATCACGTTGGTGGTTTGACACGTGAAGTATCTGTCTATGTTGAATTTGTAACGTGGACCATTCACCATGGTGGAAGGGCAAATAAAAGGACAGTCTTGCAATTAGGAACATTGCACAGAGTGGAACCGGAGGGTCTGGTGGTATGAGGAGGCTTGAGAGTAGATCGAACAAGCATGTCCCGTAAATTAATATCCCTCTTGAAAGCTACCAACGGAGGTTCAGAAAAGATAGCAGCAGACTCTTTACTGGATGACAAAAGACCCCAGTTAGAAAGAAGGATTTTACGAACCGGATTGGTGTGGGGATGGTTGATCATGGTTACGATAGGCCTGTCACTATCAGCGGTAGGTTTAGTCTGCAGTATACTCGCGCGACTAAGTTTTTGTACCGTTTGGATAGATCCTTGAACAACAGTATGTGGGTAATTTCTGTCTATGAAAAATCCAGCCATTTCTTTGAATTGAACATCAAAATCTGAATTTTCGGAACATATTCTTTTTAGCCGAAGAAACTGGGAATATGGGATGCTGTTTTTAGTTTTGGGGTTGTGAGAAGATCGGTAGTCGAGGTAGGAATGTGAGTCGGTAGGTTTGTAATGTATTGAAGTTTTCAACATTCTGCAGTCAATCCTGATGTTCATGTCCAGAAAGTCGACTGAAGTAGCTGATATAGTGTATGTGAACTTGATGAATGGGTGGAAGTCCTGCACGAAGTGAATGAAGTCTAAAATTGCAGCTTGGGTCATGTGTGTAGCTACTAAACTGTCATCGATGTAGCGTTTATACATCTCAGGGACAGGCCTGGTGTATTGCTGAAGTATTTGTTGCTCAAGGAATCCCATGAAGAGGCAAGCATAGCTGGGTCCCATTTTTGTGCCCATCGCTACGCCACTGCACTGAGCGAAGGTGACGCCATCGAAGGTGCAACTGTTAAGAGAGAGAACCAATTCAGCCAGACGTAGAAGTGTATGAGTAGGAGGTTGTTTATGACTTCTTTGGTTGAGGAAGTATGCAAGTGCATTGAGGCCGTCAGTGTGCGGTATGACAGTATATAGTGAAGTAACATCAAGGGAAAACAACAGTTCAGGTTTGAAAAGTTGTTTCTGGTTAACATGGTCTAGAGCATGTTTGGTGTCTTTAATGTAGGTAGGTAGTGACTGGACAAAGGGTTGGAAGATGATGTCCAGGTATTCGGAGATGTGTTCAGTGGGACAGCTGCAAGCTGACACTATGGGGGGGCCGGGATTGTTGAGTTTGTGAATTTTTGGGAGAAGGTAAAAGTCAGGTTGCTTAGGCCGCTTTTTTATGAGGAGATTAGCTGTTGAAGGAAGTTCTCCTTTAAGAATCATCTCTTTGACTGTCTTTGAGATGCGCTTTTGATCAGCTTGGAGGGAGCATTCGTCAAGGTGTTGGTAGTGTTCTGGGTTTTCTAACTGTCTGCAGGCCTCTTTGATGTACAGATCTCTGTCCCATACAACGACGGCACCATCTTTATCGGCTGGTTTGATGACGATGTCGCTCAATAATACTCGATACTCTCCACAATCTTCGTAACAGAAGCGACATCATCATTAAACCAGCCGATAATGCTTATGCAAGCCAGTACTGTCTGGGCCAGGAAAGACCGTGAAAAATATCTGATTAATAAACTGGGCACTGTGGCGCCACTCGGGAGGAATATGAAAGATAACATTTTTTACAGTGCTTGTGTCTGCTAACTGTACCTTTACCTCACTGTGTCGCTTCTGTTGTACTACTCACTAACCAGATATGTGAGGCTGGCGTTGGTCGATATGTACACTTCCCTTGGGGCCTTTCTCAGCGCTGGCCATACGTTTAGTTGGATCCCTTGCCTTTCCCTGTCGGGCACCCAGTCTCCGGCCCACGGAGTGATGCGCGGTTGTGGGGCGGGGCGACCGCGTGCATCCCTTGGGGACGTATGTGGTCATCTTGTTGCATGCCTGTGTGTTTTTCTGTGGGCTGGTGGGTGCCTGTTGGGTGGGGCTGGTGGCTCTGGCTGGTTGTCCTCCCCCCCCCCCCACCCCTATATATTTTTTTCTTTCTCTCTATCTCTCCCCCTCTTTCCCTCTCTTCCTCCCCACCCCACCCCCCCCTTAACACTTCTCTCTAGCCCTCTTTCTCTCTTTACGCTTTTTCCTTTACCCTTCTTCCCCTTCCTCCTTCTCCCCCCCCCCCCCTCTTCCCCACCCCCCCCCCCCCCCCCGCCTCCGTCTCTCTCTCTCTCTCTCCCCCCCCCCCTATTTTTTGTTTTTTATTTATTTATTTATTTATTTATTGAGTTACCCTTGAAGACGGTTTCATAACTACCTACTCTCCAATTATACCAATATTCTCTTACTGAATTTGATTATTTGCTTTGTTTCAAATGACTTATTACTTGTTGTGTACCGTGCTAAATGCTGTTGTTTTTTCCCTGGGGTCCTCCCGTTTTTCCCCGAGGTAGTCCTCAAGTTGAAGGTGATATAAAGTTTGCCTTCGGCTCTGTGTATTAGACACTCAGCCTACTTTGTGCCCAAGGGTACTCGCCGTACGTTCTCTCTCTCTCTCTCTCTCTCTCTCTCTCTCTCTCTCTCTCTCTCTCTCTCTCTCTCTTTCTCTGGCCTCACATACACGCATTTACTTTTACTCGCTCTAGCGCGTGCTTACTCACACTCTTGTCTCTCGTGTTCAGTTTCTCTCCGAGTCTCTCTCTTATGATTTTTTCGTTGACGTCATTTTTACTTTTTACTTTGTGCGCACTTTTGTTCTTCCTTTTCTTTTCTTTTATTTTACGTCACCTCCTTCAGTTGCCACATTCCTTCTGCGAATGAAGATAAGTAGTGGATAATCTCTCTGTTTGTTTGTTTGTCTATTTTGACAAAGGGTATTTACCCAAAATAATAATAAATTGTGTTGTACCCGTCTTTCTCCGTTGGGTACTTCTTTACAAACTAGGAAATCTAACAACCACACTTTCACAACAGGCAGCATTTTGAGCTGACATGCATCTTAAAAAAGTTGAAGGCTTTCCATTGTTTACATTTTCAGTTGTGTTTAGTTCTTTCAAATGAATGTTTAGTATTTTATGTACTGCCAAATTGACAAGATATCTTCCAGTTATTTTACCTTTTTTGGGCTTTAACTCCACTGTTCAACCATTACCATCTATTGTGTGTGTCCATTCATCATCCACAATACTTGAAAAAAACATCTATTAAACCAAGTAAAGATGCCAGTCTTTCTGAAAATACAAACTGACTGCCTTTCGGAAATTCCAATGTAACAAATAAATTAGCCGGATTTAAAGTTGCCTTAATTTTAAATTCATTTTGTAGCCATCCAGCTAAATTACATAAGTCATAATACCCAGATCATAAAGTATCACCCATACTAATAATTATTATCATCAATAGTTCCAGTTGCATAATAACTGTAATCATTTTCTACATTAAACCAATTAACATATAGAACATTTCATGGATAGCTACAACCTTGTTACCATCTTGATTATCAATACCATTAGTTAACCACACTGGTTTGCGTGTATCAAGATTTGTTAAAGTAATAAACATTTTTATTAATGCATATAAAAAGCGCAATGGAATTTAAATCACAAACAAGTGTTAGTGTAAAACCATTTCAATTCAACATGAATGCCAAGTACAATGTTGCACCTACTTATGACCAGAAAATAATTCAACTAAATCAGCTCGGCATTGCTGTGTCAGAAGGAGATTTCTTTCAGGTAAAAGTTCCAAATCCTTATGATCATTACCTAAACCTGCCAATTACAAGAAAGTGGTCCTCAAGTCCATTACAGATGTTTCAAAACAAGCTTAACTTTGCTATATTATGTTCAACTACTGGCTGTGGCGGTTTTTTTACAGACCACTTGAATCACTCAAACAAACTGATTAGGTCTGTGTATCGTTTCCACACATATTACCAGCTTAGAAGATTACTGTCAGAATTCCATAATCCAATACCCACTGAATCCAGTTTTAATGGGTTTAATAACACCGTGGATATGAAAGTGTTTGACCGCATCTGTAATGGTACCAGGTATGACTTCACACAAAAGCTTGATGATCACCAGGGCATGGGAACATTGTATTATGCTCTCAGTCACAAACAATACCCTCAAGATTACTACCTCGGTTACACTTCATTCACACAGAAAACTGAAATCTTTGCCTAAAATAGGCTCAAATGAACAGAAACACTCTAATGCCTGGACCACATTTATCTTAGACAGAAGTGACGGGTTTACTCACACAGGAGTAGAATGCATTAATGAGTCTATAAGAACATATGTGTGGTGTATACTAGGAGCACAAGCTCAAACAAAATCTAATATCTTAAATGGGAGTGGCAAATTTGAAGCACAAAAACAATTTCTTGCAAACCTGGAAGATGCTATAAATTCAGTAGTAGATCTCCCATCAAGCATACAGCACTATCAAGACTTCTCAGGTAGAGATATAAATAGGGGGGCTCCCAGACCACCCGCCCATTGTCTTAAGTTGACCCTAATTAATTAGCCATTTTAGGCCCGCATCTTCCTTCACGGTCGTTTCTTTCAAAATAAATTAGACTCCATATAGTGCACTCAGTAAAAATAAACTAAAGACATTTCAACCCCTCACCTAAATTAATAATTAGAAAATCACCCCCTATTGTCTCAACACCCCGACTTTTTCAAGACAAAGCTACGCAATGTGAGTGAGATTGGAGACCCACTGTGCTCAGTGAGTGGTGTGTGAAACATACTGTCAGAGCAAATAAATTTCTATAGGGTCCTCCTATGAAAGGAACTCATCCCCGACTGCACTGGGTTTTATTATAGTTCCTGGGTGCAAAATATGCATGGCTTTAAAAGGTTATGTACACAAACCTCTCAATCATGCTGCACCTTTCAAGCCATCAGCGATATGCGTAAACACCCTTTTATATGAGAAAGAAATTACTGTAGCCCAGCATTGAAAAGATGACCCCGAGACTTGCGTAAACACCCTTTTATATGAGAAAGCAATTACTGTAGCCCAACATTGGCAAGGTGAACCCGAGGCAGGCAAATAGATTTCAAACAGGGGATTGAATAAAAGGTGAAGGCAACACGTGACCCTTTTAGAAATTAGCATACAAGCCCCATCATTCTAACTCACAATAAGAGACCTGACTTAAAAGACAGTATACCTATGCTAAAAAGGTGTTACCCGCCCTGCTTTAAGCCAATGGCACAGTCAACAAGACAGCTTTTGTCATGCAAATCCATTATGCTCTGGAAAGAAAAACACAGCACTTAGCTGTCCCCAGAAATCGACTCGTAGCGATACACAGGCACTCCGTAAAACATTTAGAAAGTTGTAAGTGTCTTCAAGGTTACTTTTGTAAGTACTTGTAACTGACTTAAATTAAGTACTTACCAATAAATTAAAATAGGTACTTACAAGTTTTTATTTAAGACAGATTTACCAGGTTACTTAGACCAAAAACAACAACAAAAAGGTCTTTTTTCCAATAAACACTCTAGTGGTGCAAATCAGATGTCTGTGTTTTATTCACAGACGAGAGGGCACAGAGCCCCAATGATATTAACTTTCAACTCAACTTAATCTTTGCCACATGCCATATTTGAAAGCCCTCCTATGAGGTGATCATAGCTCTTGACACCCTCTTCTATTCAATTTCAGGTATGCTAGGAGGACAAATATCCTTTCAGTCCTTGCGGCACGCTTCCATGAATAGGCCGCCCCCACATGGCTGAGGTGTGCCACATGACAGCCTTCAAAGTGAACAAAACTCTCACAGCCTGCTATTCAAAGTGCCGAGTGTTATTGGTGTTTATGTATGCTAGCTGGAGAGGCCATTCAAGGTGTTTGCTTTTATTAACTCAGTATGGGGCAAAGCACTTCACACATGCTTAACTTTAAACATATTTTAACTCACTGTCAAGAGCTCCAAAGTTTTTTTTTGTTTCACTTTTTAAAAAATTACATTATAAAATAAATCAGGACGAACTTCTCCTTCTGAGTGATATTTGTTCTGTTGAGAATAAACAATTAGACACAATTAAAGAACGTCTCCTCTCTGTCGTTGTTTCTGGAAAATCATAAGCTTATCTTGGAAAATCTTATACGGCAGAAGATATTGAATCCCTCAGTGCTGATGAGGTGATCAAGCTACATGCCAAATATAATAATCACACTGGTTCACTAATGACTCGTGATCTGAGTCGATCTCTTGTGTCTCTTTATACAAAAGCAGTTAGCCAATTCTTGCCTGCTGATAATGACAGCCTATCTAGCAACACACAGTTAATGCAAAAGGGGAACTGGAGAAAGTGTTTAGAAATAAAATGTTGCCTGACTTCCTCGAAGCAATTGACAGAGCAAAAATGAAGGGGTCTGGTTGGCATGAAGGATATGTCCATGAACTACAACTGAGGCAGTCAAGATATCATCCTATTTTAGGCAAATCATGGCTGTCACTACCAACAGAGGTTGCAAACAAAAAGGCTGTCATCAATATTCAGAACAATGATCACTGTTGTTTTATTGCTTGCCAAATTGCATGTTATAAAAACAAAACCTGAGTGTGTATCCAACTATACAAAATTTGTAAATGAGTGGTATAGATAAACTTCAGTGGTATAGATTTTCCTGTTAAGGTGGAGAATATAGACTTGTTTGAAGAACTAAATCCTAGTATATCTGTAAATGTATATGTATGGGACACTGACTCTCCTAATAAGTTACAACCAATTGGAGTATCTCCACTTGCCCCAACCTATGACAACCAGAAAATAATCATGTTGACATGTTACTAATAGGTGATGGTGATAACTTTCACTATACAATTATCAAAAATATGTCATGGCTAATTCATGGTCATACAACAAAACATAATGGAAAAAAGGAATTTTGTAAAAGATGTTTACAAAGGTTTTCCTCCAGTAAGTTAGCACATAATCATGTTCAACACTGTAGGTCGGCTGATGACATTCAAACAATACTGAGGTATCCAGATCCTGGTAGCAAAGTATATTTAAAGAAATATGGTAATCAGAAAAAGTTGTCGTTTGTAGTGTATGCTGATTTTGAATCACTGGTTGTACCATATGAGGGTCCTGTTCCAGAATCATTACCAAAGACTGTAAAATTAAGTGACCAAGTGGTGTGCTCCTTTGGATACATTCTTGTTAGGTCAGATGGGGTGTCTGGAGACCTGGCAGCAGCACCCATCTGGGTGGACAGAAGCACTGGTCCTCACCCAGCACTCAACTCTCAGTTTTGGCTCCAAGAAAACTGTTAGGGATAACAGTGGCCACACCCTGGTAAACCACTTCTGCTGGCGGGCTAAACGATGTGAGGGGCCAATGTGTTGTTACTCATTGGTGGGCAGACCGAGCTCAACAGTCCTGAACAACAGTTGGTCTAGGGGAGGGACCCCCGATACACGTTCCTGGCCGAAGACAGAGATGCAGGACCTCTCAGGTGCCTAACGGCTGCATTATACATATTGCGCTTCATCAAAGCGATCGAGGAAGAAGAAGAAGTTAGGTCAGATAGTGAGCATACAGAACCTGTTATCTACAGAGGTGAAAATGCAGCAGCTGAGTTTTTAACAGAAATGAGACAACTACATAGTAGCGTAGTAATAGTATCTGGAAAACTGTCAGATGCCTTTGATGATGACAGAAGAGGATAAACTAAATTTTGATACAGCAGAGGCATGTTGGATTTGTGAACAAGTTGTGGAGGGCAATAAAGTTCGTGATCATGACCACATAACTGGGCGTTACAGAGGTGCTGCACATAACAATTGTAACTTAAAACTAAAAATAGATCCCAAGATATACAAACTACCAATCTTTTCCACAATCTCAAAGGGTACGATTCTCACATTATCATGCGTGCTGTAGATGAGTCTTATAAAAACATTAGTTGTATTGCACAGACAACTGAAAAGTACTTGACTTTTTGGTTAGACACAAACTAGTGTTTTATGACTCAATGCAACATTTGCCCTCAGCACTTGCTAGTCTGGCAAAAGGACTGACAGATTTATAATAACAATTAAATATTTTGAGCCTGAGTTAATCAAGAAAGGAGTCTATCCCTATGGGTACATTGATCATTGGGTTGTGTTTGAGGAGACGTCTCTGCCTCCAAAAGAGGCATTTTATTCTACACTAAATGGTAAAGGAATTTCTGACTCTGAGTACCAGCATGCTCTTGATGCATGGGGTAAACTAGAGTGTCAAACGATTGGTGACTACTACGATCAGTACTTGAAAGCAGACGTTTGATTGCTAGCAGACATATTTGAAAGTTACCGTGAAAAGGGTCTTTTACACCAGTCTTGACCCAGCTAGTCCTGGCATGACATGGGATGCATTTTTAAAATCAAGTAAGATACTGATAGACCTGCTGTCTAATTGTATGATGGTTGACATAGTGGAACGTGGTTTGAGAGGTGGCATACGTATAGCAGCAAACAATTATGCCAAAGCTAACAACAAATATCTTGATGGCCTTGATGAACTTGACCCCTCAAGATCGACATCATACATTACGTATTTAGACGCTAATCATTTGTATGGGTTCGCGATGACTGAATTATTGTCCTTGAAAAACTTTCGTCTGCATGATTTGTCACAGTGTGATATAACATACTTAACAAACTGTATTATGACTCATGATCGGAATGATGAGAAAGGTTGGATCTTTGAAGTTGACTTAGAGTACCTACACCACCTACACAATTACCACAATGATTATCCATTAGCTGTTGGGAAAATGTTTTTGACAGGGGGGGGGGGGAGGGGGGGGGGGGAAGAAGACACTAAACTTGTGCCAAATTTGAATGATAAATTCAATTACATTTGTCACTATCGCTTACTGCAGTTTTACATCAGGCATGGGTTAGTACTAAAGAAAGTTAACAGAGGCATTGAATTTGATCAGTGTCCTTTTATGAAAGATTACATAATGAAGAACGCAACCCTGCGTGCAAGGGAGGGTAACACTGCATTTGACAAAGACTTCTTTAAGCTTATGAACAATGCCTGTTTTGGTAAAACGATGGAAAATCCTCATCACCACAAAGATGTGAGACTGGTCACAACTAAATCAGGTGCAATTAGACTTACAGGCAAGCCACAATACACAGGGTATAAAGAGTTTCATCCGTCATTGTATGCAGTGACACTCAAAAAAAATTGATTTCAACAAGCCAGTATTCATTGGTATGGCAATACTTGAACTGTCAAAACTGTTGATGCTTCAATTCTACTATGATTATTTTAAACTGAAGTATCCTGACTGTCGACTGTTATACACTGACACTGACTCTATGATCATAGATGTGCCTACTGACAACTTTTATGAAGACATGAAAACAGAGTTGCATATGTATGACACATCTGATTATCCTAAGGATCACCCACTGTATAGCACACAAAACAAGAAAGTGTCTGGAAAGTTTAAAGATGAACTGAATGGTGTGCCAATAGTTGAGTACATTGGACTGAGGTAACAAATGTATTGCATACTGCACCAGTCTAAAGCAAAAGGTATTTTTAAAAAAACAGTGATAAAAAATAAAGATATTCGTCATGAACACTATAAGCAAGTTTTAGATGGAGAACTAATGCCTGATTATCCAAACAAGACACTGAGATCAGATGAACATAATCTTGAAATGATCCAAACACACAAAAAGTCACTTGCAGTTGGGGACACAAAACGTGTTTCACAGTAAAGAAATGACTTATGCACCTGGGCACTACAGGCTTAAGTTATCTGAAGAAATAGCAGATGAACTGGTTGATGAGCTGATTGATGAAATGGTTAAAAATAAGTAACAGTGTCTGGGGGAATAATCTGTAATTCTTCTCTGACAATGCCCTCTGAGGGGCAGGTTCATATAGATAATAAATCTATGGGTTACCGGGGACTATTTTTTTAATATTGTGAACAGATGTAGACCATATTGGATAAGTTGCCCTACGTCTTCCATTATTTTCTGCCTCGCGGGGTTGATACAAATATCTCACCTGCTTCATAACAAACTTGTGTCAGGTGTTTGTGTTGTTTGTTTTTTGTCCTGGTCCTGGTGGTGGTGGCATTGTTTTTAATTTAATAGCATCAGCAGGCTTGAAATGACCCTCGTTATTCATTGCTTTTATCACATATGATAATCTCTTTACCCACTCAGTGTTACGTGTGTCATGCATGAGTTCCTTATAATACTGATAACTGAAAAATCTCTCTGATAATTGTTTGTTAAAGTTCTCAACAATTGACTGTGATCTGTGCACGCCCGGTATACCACACCCTACTAACATGCCATGCTTTGCAAATAATTAATGGCACCTTTGAATTCATTTCCATCATCAACTTGAACAAGCCTAGGGTATTTCAGAGGACGATGACTATATATCAATGATAAGGCTGTCGCTACGCTACTAACGTTTTTGTCAGTTAGAGGTTCGGCGTCTTTGAATCGTGACTCAACATCGACAACAGTCAGTGCATACTTTTATTGGTTTTTTTTTTTTTTCTTATTGTATCATGTGGAAGGAACAGGAGATCCATTTGGTGTGTGTCATTAGGAGTGGTGTTTTCAAATTGTGGTCTTATTATTTTTCTTGGAGCAGGTAAATATAGTTGCCAAATGGCTTGTTTTTGTAGCCACTGTTTTACTTGGTCGAGTGTAACATCACCGCCTACAGTGGGAGACAATTTCTCTGTTGCAGTTTTTCCTTTCCATTAGCCAATCAGGGAGTAACATATTTTTGATAGTTTAACGTCAGCGCCAGTGCCGGTGCTTGTCATTTCTTCTAACAATGACACTCCTGTGAAATAAACAAATGTCATACCTACTAAAACAAAGATTATTTCTCTGTTTCTTTGTTGTGGGTTGGGTTATTAGGTGTCGTTAAGCTTTGGTTGTGGGGTGGACATGTCTTCACCAGTAACAAGGCAGTATTCTTTGATAGCATCATCAACATTAGAAAATGTATGCTGTGCATCACCTTCCAGTCAGAGTTTTTCATTGATAAAATCAAGTTTCTCTATTTTTCATTTCTCATAATCCTGCTCCGCTTGTGCAAGTTTTTTCAGATGCTTCATTGTGTTGACTCATTTCGTCCGCACTTTCTTCTTTACTAACTTTTGAAAAGAGGTAATTTGATCCGCTGAAAGAAAGTGCATTAACAACAGCACCGTCAATGATAACAGCCAATGTTGCCATATTTTTTTTATATTTACATAGATACATTTTCTGGAATAATCCTTGCTTAACAAGAAAGTCTTTTGTAGCAATCGATGCTGTGACAACCGCAACTAGCTTAGCACTGTCCTCAAAGTCTAATTTGCCAAGTCTGCAGAACGCATTTTGAGAAGACTCCGCCCTAGCATAGTGCAAGCTACTGCGTCCACTTATTACTGCAGGGTGATAAACAAGGTTTATTATGTTCTTTGTGTCGCTCATTTTCTTATGCCACAAAAATTTAAATAATAACTTTTTTCACTACATGAAAAATGGATCAAAGGCTTTGGGTGTTGCTTGTAATGGGGGGACTGTTTCTTTGTTTTTTTTGTGCATCTGTTTTTTGGGACATTGTTCGAGTTTGTGGCCTGTATTGTTTCCATAGTTTGTAACCTACATAACCAAATCCTACAACAAATCCACCAACTATATATTTTGTTATTTCAGGTTTAGACTCCGTTTTTATTCTTTTATCTTGCTGAGTGGCAGTGGCGGTGGGGGTAATGACCCCAGTGCTGTTAACAGTGGCCCTGGTCGTCCTGACTGTGGTTCAATTACATGAGCCTTTTCTGTTAATGCCTGAAGCTGTAATTGTTTTCTGTCTATTTCATTCAGCTAATTTTTTCCCCAACTCAGTTCTCCCGAGACTTTAGGTCTGGTTACAGTTTGAACCTGTGTCAAGACAGGGCTTGTCTGTGGAGTCGTCTTGGTGTCGTCCATTTTCTTCTGCTTTAAAATTTATTTTTGAAAAATCAATATGACTTCCAGTAAAACAAACGGGGCGGTCCGTGGCGCAGTGGTTAAGGCGCCTGCCACCAATGCTAGAGGTGCGAGGTTCGATACCGGGTTTCGGCATCGGATTTTTCTCCTCTAGTAAGTGTCACCGTTAATTCGGGCGGACCGTCGGGGGTTCTTTCTCCGGGTACTCTGGTTCTTCCACCCCCTCCACTTTGGTACCGGTTTCAGGCCACTTAATAAATTTCAAATACAAGCGATCAAAGTTTCCGAAAACTCAGTAGCTGAGCTGACCCTTCGCACCACGTGAATGTCCTGTGTCTGTCTTGTACTATGTTTGTCTTCAGAGTGTATGCGTGTGTCACGTGAGCGTGCGTGTTGGGTGCAGTTCGCGGCGCTTTGAGCCGATTCGCCGAATCGGGAAAATGCGCCTATATAATAACCATTATTATTATTATTATTATTATTATTATTTGACGATTGAACTTGAAACAATAGGATTGGTTTCTAAATCATGTAATGGACTATCAGTATCTACGGGTAGGAAATGGCTGACCACTTTTTGTATAGACAGACGAGAGATCGACTCAAATCATGAGTCATTAGTGAACCAATGTGATTTTTGTATTTAGTGTGCAATTTAATTATCTCATCAGCGGTGTGCGTTTCGATGTCTTCTGTTGTATAACATTTACCGAGATAAGCTTTTGATTTGCTGGAAACAGTTACAGAGAGAAGCCTTTGTTTTTCAGAGTCTAAGTGTTTGTTTTTGATGGTGCAGATATCACTTGCTTATGCCTGTCACCCCTCCCAGGGTATAGGCCATCGACTAGAGACCTCCAGCAACTCCTGTCCTGTGCTTCTCCTTCTATTTTACTCCAGGTGGTTCCCAGTCTCTTGATGTCTGCTTGGAGATCTCGACGCCAGGTGTTTCTCGGCCTGCCTCTTTTCCTCTTTCCCTGGGGGTTCCATGACAATGCCTGGCTAGTAATACTGGAAACTGGCTTTCTCAAACTGTGACCAATTCATCCCCATCTTCTTCACCCATTTTCATTCTCTGCTGTTATCTGCTCTGTTCTCTCCCAGAATCTGACGTTGCTGATCTTTTCTGGCCAGTGGATTTTCAAGATTTTTCTAAGGCAACTGTTTATGAAGATGTCTACTCTGTTTGACTGTGGTTTTTGTCAACCTCCAAGTCTCTGCTCCATATAGGAGAACTGTTTTTACGTTTGGGTTGAAAATCCGGAAAAGCCTTGTGGTCTTGTCCTGCATTTGTTGATGAGTGTGGGACAGTAAAGCCAAGTCATCTGCAAAATTGAGGTCGTCAAGCTGTCCACTGTATTCTGCTTTTTCTCTTCCTCTTCATGACCCAGTCTATGGCTGGTAAGAGGAGGAACGGACAAAACAAACACCCCTGCCTGACGCTGGTTCTGACCTGGAGCTCCCTGGTGAACTGCCCTTTATGGATCACGTGACATGTCATGCCATCGTAGCTGCTCTTGATCAGGCAGACGAGCTTTGTGGGTACACCGTAGTGTCGTAGGAGTTTCCACAAAGTCTATCGGTCCACGCTGTCAAATGCGTTCTCGTAATCAACAAAGAGACTATTCCATGATGATGAGGAGAGTGGCGATCTGGTCTGTACATGATCGGTTTTTCCTGAATCATGCTTGCTGGTCTCTCAGCTGGGGGTCAACGGAGCTCTTCATTCTCTCCAGGATGATCCTGTTGAAGACCTTTCTTGGTACTGACAGCAAGGTGATTCCTGTGTAGTTGGAACACTTGCTGAGGTCGCCTTTCTTGGGAAGTTTGATTAGGTACCCCTCCTTTCAGTCAGCCGGCATCACGTCCTCTTCCCAGATCTTTCCAAACAGTGGGTACAGTAGCTCTACTGTTGTCTCTGTCTGCTTTCAGAGCCTCCTCTGTAATGCCATCTGGCCCTGCTGCTTTGCCGTTCTTCAAAAATGCCACTGCTCTTCTGATCTCTTCCCGGCTGGGTCTGTCACAGCTGATGGGTAGGTCAGTCTCTGCTGGCTGGATGTCTGGGGGGTCGGGTGGGGTGGGAGCCGGAGATGAGTGAGAACGGGGAGAGGTTTGTAGACTTTTGTGCTCTAAACCGACTTGTCATTGGAGGCAGCATCTTCCCACACAGAAGAATACACAAAGCAACTTGGGTCTCACCTGACCATACAACAGAGAACCAAATAGACCATATCTGCATTAGCAAGAAATTTAGAAGATCCCTTCAAGATGTTCGAGTGTGGAGGGGAGCAGATGTCGCCTCAGACTACCATCTGCTTACCTTAAGAATGAAGCTCAAGCTAAAGAAAAGCCGCACAGAGACAACAAGAAGACAGCGCTATAATGTAGGCCTCCTGAGAGAAACTACAGTTAGAGAAGAGTTCAAACTGGTGCTGTCCAACCGGTTTCAAGCGCTACAGGAGCTAGTAAATGAAGAGGAGGCGGTCACCACAGAGCAGCAGTGGAAGGCAGTTAGAGAGGCGCTGAACTCAACCTGCAAAGACACTGTAGGGTTCAGGAAACACCACCACAAGGACTGGCTGTCGGCACAGACCTTGAAGAAAATAGAAGCGAGGAAGCAGAAGAAAGCAGCGGTCAACAACAGTCGCACGAGAGCAGCCAAAGTAATGGCACAGGAGGAATACTCGGAAGCCAACCGCGAGGTGAAGAGGAGTATCAGGGCAGGCAAGAGGGCCTACACAGACAGCCTGGCAGCAGAGGCAGAAAAGGCAGCAGGCAGCGGCAACATGAAACAGCTCTACGACATTACCAGAAGATTGTCGGGTAAGTATGGCCATACAGAAAGACCAGTAAAAGACAAAGAAGGCAAGCCTATTGCAGACAGAGCAGACCAACTCGACAGATGGGCCGAGTATTTTGAAGAGTTACTGAACAGACCTAGCCCACCCGACCCCCCCCCCCCCCCCCTCCCCGACATCCAACCGGCAGAGACCGACCTACCCATCAGCTGTGACAGACCCAGCCGGGAAGAGATCAGAAAAGCAGTGGCATTTTTTAAAAATGGCAAAGCAGCAGGGCCAGATGGCATCCCAGCGGAGTCTCTGAAAGCAGACCTAGAGACAACAGTGGAGATGCTGTACTCACTGTTTGGAAAGATCTGGGAAGAGGAGGTGATGCCGGCTGACTGGAAGGAGGGGTACCTAATCAAGCTTCCCAAGAAAGGCGACCTCAGCAAGTGTTCCAACTACAGAGGAATCACCTTGCTGTCAGTACCAGGAAAGGTCTTCAACAGGATCATCCTAGAGAGAATGAAGAGCTCCGTTGACCCCCAGCTGAAAGACCAGCAAGCAGGATTCAGGAAGAACCGATCATGTACTGACCAGATCGCCACTCTCCGCATCATCGTGGAACAGTCTCTGGAGTGGAGCGCCCCGCTGTACGTCAACTTTGTGGATTATGAGAAAGCATTTGACAGCGTGGACCGAGATACTCTGTAGAAACTCCTACGACACTACGGTATACCCACAAAGCTCGTCCGCCTGATCAAGAGCAGCTATGATGGCATGACATGTCGCGTGATCCACGAAGGGCAGTTCACCAGAGAGCTCCAGGTCAGAACTGGTGTCAGGCAGGGGTGTCTGCTGTCTCCATTCCTCTTCCTACTGGCCATAGACTGGGTCATGAAGATGACCACAGAGCACAGACGAAGTGGAATACAGTGGACACTGTGGACACAGCTTGACGACCTCGATTTTGCAGACGACTTGGCATTACTGTCCCACACTCATCAACAAATGCAGGACAAGACCACGAGGCTTGCTGACATCTCGTCCCAAGTGGGCCTCACCATTCACAAACAGAAAACAAAGACAACGAGGCTGAACACAACCAGGGAAGAACCAATCTTGCTTGCGGGCACCCCGTTGGAGGAGGTGGAGTCCTTCACCTATCTCGGGAGCATCATAGACAAAAAAGGCGGCACTGATGCAGATGTCAGAGCACGAATCGGTAAAGCCAGAGCAGCCTTTCTCCAGTTAAAAAAAGTGTGGAGTTCCAGAGAGCTGTCACAACACACCAAAGTCCGGATTTTCAACTCCAATGTAAAAGCAGTTCTCCTATATGGAGCAGAGACTTGGAGATTGACAAAAACCACAGTCAACAGAGTACAGACCTTCATGAACAGTTGCCTTAGAAGAATTTTGAAAATCCACTGGCCAGAGAAGATCAGCAACGTCAGACTCTGGGAGAGAACAGAGCAGATAACAGCAGAGAATGAAATTGGGCGAAGAAGATGGGGATGGATCGGTCACAGCCTGAGAAAGCCAGCTTCCAGTATCACTAGGCAGGCATTGTCATGGAACCCCCAGGGAAAGAGGAAAAGAGGTAGGCCGAGAAACTCCTGGCGTCGAGACCTCCAAGCTGACATCAAGAGACTGGGAACCACCTGGAGTAGAATCGAAGGAGAAGCACAGGACAGGAGTTGCTGGAGGTCTCTCGTCGACGGCCTATACCCGGGTAGGGGTGACAGGCGTAAGTAAGTAAGTAAGTACACATATGCAAACGCTGTTGTAAGAAACACAGTCACTGTGTCGGGGAGGTGTCTGTCATCCAGGGGTGTCTCGACGGGGGGGCCCGACAGCCCTCCCTTCCCCTCCCCTCCCACCCCCCTCTCCCGTTTTCCAAACTGTCATACAAAAGAAATTCAGACCAAAACAGTGATTACCAGGCGGGCATAAATTCATAACCCAAAAAAAAAAAAGAAACGCGCAGAAAAAGAACAATTACAAATAAGTTGAGTTGAAATTATTCTTTCTTGGTGCTTTTCTTTTGGTGCTTTTCTTTAAAATTGTACTATTGTACCGTTCTCTCTACGTGTTTTTTGTTGTTTTTTTGTTGTTGTTGTTTTGTTTGTTTTTGTTTTTGTTTTGTTTTGTATTGTTGAGGTTTTCTGAGATATATTTAGAGTTTGCAGAGGTTACGATTTTTATTTGTTAAAACGTTTCTTCTTTTATCTCGGGACACAGCACCGCTTTTGGCACTGTTTTAAAAGTTTAAAAGGAAGGGCTGATTATATCTACATGCACTTTACCTCCTCCCCGCCACCACCCTAACAAAACAAGATTAATTTGGCACTTCTGATTATTATATGGTGTTAATTTTCTTAGTGAAAATAATGTTCTACCTGGAGTGTCTGCAGGAGCAATCACCTTGTGTTTGACAACAACACTACACTACCAAATACTCCTCTGTCTGAGGAACAACACAGCCATTTGGGAAAATTGTGCTACTGCTCTATACACCCACAAACCTCCTCCATATGAGGGACACAGGGTCAGATCACAGAAACAGTCACTATCACTCATAATGTACACCTCTTACACTGACTGACGATTACTTAAGGGTTACTTCAAGTTTGATCAAAATCAAGACATTTCATACCTCCCCTCTGGTGACACGCATCAATGACCACATTGCTACTCTGATGGGCACTTGTGCATGTCCACAGAAGACAAAGCTATGCAATCTGTGTGAGGCTGGGGACTCACTGTGCTCAGAGATTATTGTTTGACAGGATTAGGGGATTAGCAATTACCTGTGACACCAGGGCCAGTCGGCTGCTTACCCCGGCGCAGCGCAGTTGATTTCTCACTTTCTGATCACAGTTGGCGTGGACACAGGCGTAGACTTAAACCTAGATGACTGCCACGTATGAGGATGCAATACCATTCGTATGGCACAGAAAGAGGTAATGCTTTTCATGAGCCCCTGTGACTGAAGTTGCCTATGAAACTCTATGCCTGACTGAGTTGGGCCCCAGTTCAGCAATGATCGGACACTTTTCCACCGCTGGGGTTGACCAGCAGTCAGCGGCTTATTGACAGATGGCTGCCTCAGTGTGAGGATGCAATGTGGATTGTATCGCACGCAAGAGGCACTGATTTACATGAACCCCTGTGAGTGCGGGGCACATGGCACTCTATGTCTGCGTGAAGTACTGTGTTACGTGGTGGGGTCGTAGTCGTAGCCGTATGATAAACACACCAGACGCACGCACGTAAGAATCTTTTAAATAAACCTCATTCAACTGCAACCCGTCACACGTGGCTTAAGGATGTAGACAATACTGGAGAAACAGTTCCAACAATATTTTAATTCAGCGATGCGATCTCCACACAATGCATTTCCAAATGCACCTACACCGATACAATGTCTTCTCTTCTGCAAATGTCAACACTGGCGACATAAAGTTCCTCACACAACATACACCACCGTTATGCTGCGTCTCTCACAATACGGGCCACGTACCTACGATAAACCGTGTGTCCCTACAACTGACAATGCGTGACAATGTACCTCCGTGCTTCCCAGCACAAAGTTTTTATAGTATAAAAACTTTCTAGAATAATCTAATGAATTTACACAACGCAACCAATCAGAACGAAACACGTTACTGAAACTCATAAATATTAATAAAAGAAGAACTTTCTCGAATAACTTAAATTGTCTACAAAAATCGGCTCCTCGTTTCAGCCCCAAATCCCAGTATGTAATGATATCACACAAAAATATGGCAAACCGTTTACGACTTTTCACAACACGCAAAGAACGGCTGCTAATTTCACGCGCACAGTAAACAACTATGACCAGCAGCTTTGCTACTATGTTACAAAAATGTAACTTATTCTTTTGACGTCACATGTACGAGGTCACTAGACAGCGCGACTCTGTTTCGAATGTTCTGGTTCATTCTCAACTAATCTACGCAAAACAAAAACCGACCGCTCTTCTCCGTGCGACTTTTCTAGAAGATTCTGGACTAAAATTAACGTATCATAACAAAGCCAAATCCGCTATGATGCACGAACGATAAAGAATCTCACTGAAAAGGTACGTGATACGTAACCATGATAGCTCAAATAAATATCGGATCGTTTCCTACGATTAACACATGTATGCTCTCACAGGACAACACAACCACAATCGTAACATACTGTGACAGGTGCAGGTAAGGAGTGCCAAGTGAAGATATTTGACTATAGGCCCATGAACACACTATGCTCACCCACCGATCCCGTGAGATAATTCTAAAATACACCGTAAAAGAAAAGAAGAATCATCGAATAGTAAAACACAACTTCCACAAATAACCATTTAAAAAAAATTCGTTGTCAGGACTGACGGGGGGGGGGGGGGGGGGGGGCAGGGTCCCCTGGGCCGCCCCCACCCCCACCCCCACCCCCACCCATCTGGATCCGCCACTGTACTCGCTTCGTTGTATGCACTCGCGCTATGCCGTAGGCAGTGATGTTGAGCGTGGCGTGGGAAGAGCCACTCTTAAGATGATTGAAAGGGGAGAAAAGCACGTTGGTTGTATTGCCACAGCATAATGCACGCTGTTCTTCCGAGATCCGTATTCGAATAGTACTAACAAGAATCAGTGTGTATCAACTCCCAGCATCGCACGGCGGAGGAAAATATAAAATCCAATTAACAGTCATAGCACAACAAATTGTCAAAAGTCATTGATGCAGCATTGCAGGGTCTGACATCATCAAACGATCGGTACAATGTCTGGTGACGACCATTTCTGCCGGAGCGAGCGGCCAGAAGGTGTTGCATGGCCGCCATCTTGTCTCTCATCAAAAATACATACATACATACGCACATACATACATACATACGCGCTAAATGTACGTTCAGCAGTGAGGTTACCATAACTAGACATGACGTAATTTTCATCTTGTTACTTCAATGTTAGAGGTTTAGCCTGGCCTTTGACATCATTTAGTAAATTCGCCCCACCGCGACCCGTCCTAAAAAGCCCCTTCTATAATTAGCAGGGGCTTAAAAACGGCTCAGTGATCATACCGGTACCGGATCAAAGCAGACACGCCTTTCGCTTCCGCCGATCACCGTTAACAAAAATCATAGTCATCTCAGCCTTTACTTCCGATCGCCTCTGAGTTTCTAGCTAGCGGTCTGACTCAAACAAAACCCTGTCTCAAGTCATGCAACATGTTTTATGAGGGAAACGACCCCCCCCCTCCCCCCCTCCCCAATTTTCATAGAAGATGCCTTTCAAGATCAGAAGGTGACATTAGCTGCCTTCATTGACCTACAGAAGGCTTTCGACAAGGTGTGGAAGGATGGTCTCCTTGTGAAACTCCTTTGCAGTGGCTTCTAAGGGAACATGTATCGGTGGACCAAGTTATACCTGCACAATCGCAGAGCCCGTGTGACAGTGGATGGGTACTGTGACCAAAAACTGCTGCTGCGTCAGGGGGTGCCACAGGGGGGAGTCCTGTCACCGACCCTGTTCATACTCTTCATCAACGACCTTTTGCCGGAGCTACCAAAAGGAGTCCACGCAGCCCTGTACGCAGATGACCTGGTACTCTGGCGCACAAAAGAGTATGCAACAAATGCTACATACAGGATGCAACTAGCCCTGGACAGGCTGACAGACTGGACCAACAACTGGTGTGTGACCATCAACACAGAAAAATCATCAGCCACACTCTTCTCTCTCTCCAACAAAGCCAAGGCTGGCAACCTAACACTGGGCAACACCCCATTGCGGTATGATGACCAACAGACATACCTGGGCGTCACCCTTGACAAGAGGCTGACGTGGAAGCCGCATATTTGGAACGCAGAAGCGAAAGCTAGAAGAAAGCTGAACATCATGAGGAAGCTGGCTGGAACACAATGGGAAGCCAATGAAAAGATCCTCAAAAATGTATATCAAGGCACAGTTAGACCACACCTTGAGTACGGATCCAATGCATGGTTGACGGCAGCCCAGTCACACCAGCAGACCATTGACAGAGTTCAGAACCAGGCACTGCGTATCATCACCGGCGCAATGAGATCCACACCAATTGAAAAGATGGAAGAGAAAACAGGAAAACACCCCTGCGCATGAGATTAGACTGCAAAGCCTTGATACAGTCCACAAAGGTTAAGTCTTCCAAAGACCATCCTATGAATGCCAGAATGAAACAGCCAACCTCAGGGAGAGCTTTGTGAAAGAGACGAGAGCTCTGCAGAGAAAACACCAGGCAAAGCTCCCTGCGCAGGTAGAGGCTCTGAATCCTGCTAGTGACCTTCCACCCTGGGAAAGTAAGCCAGAAAACATCACCATCTCTTCCACATCACCACCAAAGATGAGCACAGCACTGTGAGCAAGAAAGCCCTGACACTGGCCATGCTCGAATAAAAGTATCTCGTATTACAGAGGGGGTGGTTATGTCAGCTGAAGAACCTGTTTCTTGTTTTACTTCTATTTTGTTGGACGTAGCGGGTGAAACCATCCTTAAAACTTTCACATCAGTCCCTCGGAAGCCGCGAGTACCATGGTTCAACGAAGAGTGCCGCAAGGCTCAAAAAGCACGCAAATCTGCACAGCGACGTGCTTTTCGTAATTCGTCGCCCGTTACATTTTTAAACGTGAACGGCGGCCGTGCTTCCTTGAGGCGTTTCGTCTCATCCTTAACTTCTAGCACTCCGTCCCAGAAAGTCTGGAAGACTGTTCGAAGAATTAGGGGCAGGGGTGGCTCGGCGTCTGTCGACCATATTAGAGATGGTGCCAGCTTGGTCATATATAAAAAAAAAGCTGTGGCCATTTTGCTTACCTCCACCATTGCCCATAATTCTTCAACACCCTTCGTCCAGAGAGAGGAGGAGGTTATTGAGGTTATTGGTGTTTAACGCCGAGCAGGCGACTAAGGCCATCTCACGGCGGAAGAGAGAGAAGGAGAAGCGAGAGTCTCGTGTTTGTGATTTTTAATCGGATAACTCAGAATCAGAATTGCAGCAAGCCATGCAGAAAAGTAATGACACTGCTGGTGATCTAGATACTTGATCCACTGTTAACTACTAACGCATCTGCCTGAGACGTCACTCCTTGTACTTGTCAAGGCCTTTAACCATATCTGGATAACTGGCCAGGCTGTGGTTGTGCCGATCCCCAAGCCTGGTAAGGATCCTTCCGACCCGGGCAACTACCGGCCAATCGATTTGACGTCATGCTTATGTAAAACTATGGAACGCCTGGTCAGCAGCGCCCGCCTGGTGTGGCATCTTGAGTCGTAGGGTCTCATCACAGACCTCCAGTGCGGTTTCGGGCGCTTAAGTAGTACAACTGACCATCTAGTCCGCTTTGAGTCGTTTATCCGATATGCTTTTGTCTATGCAATTTTCTTCGATCTTGAGAAGGCATATCACATTACCTGGAAATATGGTATAATGTCTGACTTGTTGGACATGGGTTTTAAAGGGCACCTGCCCGTTTTTATTTACAATTGTTTGTCTATCCGGTCGTTCCATGTTCGTGTGGGCTCCACCCTCTCCGACTCCTTTGAACAGGAGATGGGTGTCCCCGTAGTATTAAAATTAATAACATTGTAAATGCCGTCAAGGATGTTTCTGAGTGCTCTTTGTTTGTTGACGACGTTGCTTTTTACGCACGAGGTCAAGGTCTTGCGTCCCTTGGGAGGCGCTTGCAATTGTGCGTTGATCGCATCCAGTGATGGGTATCTCTCAACGGATTCAAGTTCTCGCCCTCCAAGACGGTGTGTGCATTTTACTAACCAGACGAAACTTTTTTTTTCCAGGACCTAGCCTGAGCATTGCCCTCGCGCTGGGACCATACGGCGTTGAGGCGCGTCCCCTGGGTGGTGGATAGGGGGTCCCTCGTGAGAGGGGTGCACCGAATGAAATAAGGTGCCGTGAACCAACATGGTCTAAGGGAAGGTGACCCCGACAGAAAACCCCTGGTCCTCCTAGTAAGGGGGTTGGGCGTGGGGGTAGCTTCCCCACCCTGCAAAAAAGGAAATAGCTACAAAAACGCCGACGAAAAGACTAACAGTAATTCCTTTCCTGGAGGAGGAAGGTTCTTCTACTAGAAGACTTATGACGTCCTGTGGTGAAAGCCGGAAGTCTTCGGAAGCCACAGGACCGAGCCGCCTCTCTCTATCCAGGGATACAACCATGGGCACATGGAACGTCAAGACCATGTACCAGAGCGGCAAGGCCGCCCAGATAGCAGCGGAAATGCAAAAGTACAACCTTTCCCTGCTAGGCATCAGTGAAGCCAGATGGACGCAGTCTGGCCAGAAAAGGCTGTTAAGTGGGGAGATGATTCTGTATTCAGGTCATGAAGAGGAGAATGACCCCCATACAGAAGGAGTAGCACTCATGCTGTCACCAGTGGCACAGAGAGCGCTGATGGGCTGGGAACCTCTTGGGCCAAGAATTATAACAGCAGCCTTTAGAACCAAGAAAAAGCTCAAGCTGAACGTCATCCAGTGTTATGCGCCCACCAATGACAGTGACGAGGAAGAGAAACAAGAGTTCTACGACCGACTCCAGAGTGCCGTGGACAAATGTGCGGAGCGAGACATCACCATCGTCATGGGCGATTGTAATGCCAAAATAGGGGAGGACAACACCGGATACGAAGAGGTGATGGGGAGACAGGGACTAGGCTCGGAGATGAGTGAGAACGGGGAGAGGTTTGTAGACTTTTGTGCTCTAAACCGACTTGTCATTGGAGGCAGCATCTTCCCACACAGAAGAATACACAAAGCAACTTGGGTCTCACCTGACCATACAACAGAGAACCAAATAGACCATATCTGCATTAGCAAGAAATTTAGAAGATCCCTTCAAGATGTTCGAGTGAGGAGGGGAGCAGATGTCGCCTCAGACCACCATCTGCTTACCTTAAGAATGAAGCTCAAGCTAAAGAAAAGCCGCACAGAGACAACAAGAAGACAGCGCTATAATGTAGGCCTCCTGAGAGAAACTGCAGTTAGAGAAGAGTTCAAACTGGTGCTGTCCAACCGGTTTCAAGCGCTACAGGAGCTAGTAAATGAAGAGGAGGCGGTCACCACAGAGCAGCAGTGGAAGGCAGTTAGAGAGGTGCTGAACTCAACCTGCAAAGACACTGTAGGGTTCAGGAAACACCACCACAAGGACTGGCTGTCGGCACAGACCTTGAAGAAGATAGAAGCGAGGAAGCAGAAGAAAGCAGCGGTCAACAACAGTCGCACGAGAGCAGCCAAAGTAAGGGCACAGGGGGAATACTCGGAAGCCAACCGCGAGGTGAAGAGGAGTATCAGGGCAGACAAGAGGGCCTACACAGACAGCCTGGCAGCAGAGGCAGAAAAGGCAGCAGGCAGCGGCAACATGAAACAGCTCTACGACATTACCAGAATATTGTCGGGTAAGTATGGCCATACAGAAAGACCAGTAAAAGACAAGGAAGGCAAGCCTATTGCAGACAGAGCAGACCAACTCGACAGATGGGCCGAGTATTTTGAAGAGTTACTGAACAGACCTAGCCCACCCGATCCCCCCGACATCCAGCCGGCAGAGACCGACCTACCCATCAGCTGTGACAGACCCAGCCGGGAAGAGATCAGAAAAGCAGTGGCATTTTTGAAGAATGGCAAAGCAGCAGGGCCAGATGGCATCCCAGCGGAGTCTCTGAAAGCAGACCTAGAGACAACAGTTGAGATGCTGTACCCACTGTTTGGAAAGATCTGGGAAGACGAGGTGATGCCAGCTGACTGGAAGGAGGGGTACCTAATCAAGCTTCCCAAGAAAGGCGACCTCAGCAAGTGTTCCAACTACAGAGGAATCACCTTGCTGTCAGTACCAGGAAAGGTCTTCAACAGGATCATCCTGGAGAGAATGAGGAGATCCGTTGACCCCCAGCTGAGAGACCAGCAAGCAGGATTCAGGAAGAACCGATCACGTACAGACCAGATCGCCACTCTCCGCATCATCGTGGAACAGTCTCTGGAGTGGAGCTCCCCGCTGTACGTCAACTTTGTGGATTATGAGAAAGCATTTGACAGCGTGGACCGAGAGACTCTGTGGAAACTCCTACGACACTACGACACAAAGCTCGTCCGCCTGATCAAGAGCAGCTATGATGGCATGACATGTCGCGTGATCCACGAAGGGCAGTTCACCAGAGAGCTCCAGGTCAGAACTGGTGTCAGGCAGGGGTGTCTGCTGTCTCCGTTCCTCTTCCTACTGGCCATAGACTGGGTCATGAAGATGACCACAGAGCACAGACGAAGTGGAATACAGTGGACACTGTGGACACAGCTTGACGACCTCGATTTTGCAGACGACTTGGCATTACTGTCCCACACTCATCAACAAATGCAGGACAAGACCACGAGGCTTGCTGACATCTCGTCCCAAGTGGGCCTCACCATTCACAAACAGAAAACAAAGACAATGAGGCTGAACGCAACCAGGGAAGAACCAGTCTTGCTTGCTGGCACCCCGTTGGAGGAGGTGGAGTCCTTCACCTATCTCGAGAGCATCATAGACAAAAAAGGCGGCACTGATGCAGATGTCAGAGCACGAATCGGTAAAGCCAGAGCAGCCTTTCTCCAGTTGAAAAAAGTGTGGAGTTCCAGAGAGCTGTCACAACACACCAAAGTCCGGATTTTCAACTCCAATGTAAAAGCAGTTCTCCTATATGGAGCAGAGACATCATCATCATCATCATCAGTCCCTTGCCCGAACTGGGCGTTGGGGGGACTGAAAGGCAGCAGCAACAGACAGTGCTCTCCACTGAGTTCTATTTTGGGCGGTGGCAAGCAAGTCTGGCATCTCGAGTTCGGTCCATTCTTTTATGTTTGCGACCCAACTCTTTCTCTGAGTAGCAGAGACATGGAGATTGACAAAAAAAAAAAACAGTCAACAGAGTACAGACCTTCATGAACAGTTGCCTTAGAAGAATTTTGAAAATCCACTGGCCAGAGAAGATCAGCAACGTCAGACTCTGGGAGAGAACAGAGCAGATAACAGCAGAGAATGAAATTGGGCGAAGAAGATGGGGATGGATCGGTCACAGTCTGAGAAAGCCAGCTTCCAGTATCTCTAGGCAGGCATTGTCATGGAACCCCCAGGGAAAGAGGAAAAGAGGTAGGCCGAGAAACTCCTGGCGTCGAGACCTCCAAGCAGACATCAAGAGACTGGGAACCACCTGGAGTAGAATCGAAGGAGAAGCACAGGACAGGAGTTGCTGGAGGTCTCTCGTCGACGGCCTATACCCGGGTAGGGGTGACAGGCGTAAGTAAGTAAGTAAGCCTGAGCATTGCTGGAGTGCCAGTTAAGGTGACCGAGGAGGAAAAGTTTCTGGAGGTCAAAAGACTGACCTTGCGCAACCATATTAATTACCTTAGAACCAATGGGCAGAAGGCCCTCGACGTTCTTCGTGTCATTGGTCGTACTGACTGGGGTGCAGACTGCACTGTCTTACTTCGACTGTACCGGGCCCGTGTTGGGTCCAAACTGGATTACGACTCTGTGGTATATGGCTCGTCTTCCAAGTCTGTTCTACAGCGTCTGAACACAGGTCTGCTGATATATCTGGGGCATATCCAGGACGTCTCCAGTTTTTAGTCTGTATGCCGAGGCAAGGGAGCCTTCTCTCATGCTCCGCCCCATCCGCCTCATGCTCAGCCACGTTCTGAAACTGAAGGCCCATCCTGACAATCCTGCCTTTGATTGTGTTTTTAAACCGCCGTTTGCAGAGATTTACGATACCCATCCGGGAGCTGTCCGTCCATTTTCTTTCCGTGTCCGACTTCATATGCAGGCGGCCGGAGTGGACCGGCCTGGACAGAGTTTCGAAATCTCTGCAACACAAAATCACTCTACCCTGGCTATTACCAGTTCCTGACGTCTTGCTCGACTTGACCGTCCACAAGGACTCTACCCCACCAGCCATATACCAACAGAGCCTCAATGAACTCATTTCAAGTTTTCCTGGCTACTGACGTATCTATACGGATGGGTCAAAGTCTGAGGATTTAGTGCAGAACTGCAGGCGGTTCTGCTGGCACTCAGGCATGCATATCGGTCTAGGGAAACAAACTTCATGATTTTGTCTGACTCCCTTTCTGCCATGCAGGCCCTTCAGGGCGCAGGAACAGACCACCCACTGCTGGTGCAGATTAGAGAGCTCTACGCAGACTTGGTAAAGGAATATTATACATCATTTTATTTGGGTCCCAGGGCATGTTCGCATCGAAGGCAACAGGATCGCAGATTCTGCTGCCAACGATGCCCGCAACGACCTCGTCCCTGAAACACAGACTGTTTATAGTGATTTTAAACCTGTAATTAGTGCGTACATAGCCCGTGAGTGGCAGTCCGAGTGGGACAAAGAGTGGGACAAAGAGACAAACAAGCTGCATGAAGCTCTTCCTAAGGTGTCCGACAGTCTACTTTACTGCTGCGGCAGCCGCCGTGATGAGACTGTCCTTGCTCGGCTCTACATCGGGCACACGTACGTTACACACTCTTATTTACTTAAACAGGAGGAGCGTCCATGGTGTTATGCCTGCGACAAGCAGTATTCTGTTAAGCACATTTTGCTGTCTTGTGCCGATTTAATCGACACAAGATATAAACACTTTACAGCAGACTCCTTGAAGGTTTTGTTCCGGGATATACCCCCGGACAAAATCTTCAGTTTTCTGAGAGAGTGCAATATTTTTCATAAGATTTTAGCATTCTTAGACTATAACACTTCTATTATTTTGACCTTTTTGTGAGTCTTTAGACGTTTCCTTTCAAGACCTGTGCGACATTTTAGTATGAAATATTTTAAAGATATATTTACATCTTGTCTTAAGACATTTCTTTTAGTCTGGCCTGCCAGAGTTTTACTCGTCCCGCCGTGAGATGGCCTTATTTGCCTGCTCGGCGTTAAACCCAAATAACTAACTAACGAACTGTTTCATTAAATATCATGTGATTAATCTTCCTACTCCTCGCGCTGGGACCATATGGCGTTGAGGTGCGTCCCCTCGCGAGAGGGGTGCACCGAATGAAATAAGGTGCCGTGAACCAACATGTCAAACAGAAAATTAGTTGGTAATGTTGGTAGACTATTAAAGTTAAACTTGAAGGACAAGAAGTATTTAGTCTGGATGATGCTGATGTATTCTACTGCTACAAAGATCTGTGGTTCACTAAGGAAGAACAAGAAGACCGTGTTTACCAAGGCATACAGTTTGATAACGTTGCCAAACTTAGAATCGATGCGTACAGCGGGGAGCTCCACTCCAGAGACTGTTCCACGATGATGCGGAGAGTGGCGAGCTGGTCTGTACATGATCGGTTCTTCCTGAATCCTGCTTGCTGGTCTCTCAGCTGGGGGTCAACGGAGCTCTTCATTCTCTCCAGGATGATCCTGCTGAAGACCTTTCCTGGTACTGACAGCAAGGTGATTCCTCTGTAGTTGGAACACTTGCTGAGGTCGCCTTTCTTGGGAAGCTTGATTAGGTACCCCTCCTTCCAGTCAGCCGGCATCACCTCCTCTTCCCAGATCTTTCCAAACAGTGGGTACAGCATTTCCACTGTTGTCTCTAGGTCTGCTTTCAGAGACTCCGCTGGGATGCCATCTGGCCCTGCTGCTTTGCCGTTCTTCAAAAATGCCACTGCTCTTCCCGGCTGGGTCTGTCACAGCTGATGGGTAGGTCGGTCTCTGCCGGCTGGATGTCTGGGGGGTCGGGTGGGCTAGGTCTGTTCAGTAACTCTTCAAAATACTCGGCCCATCTGTCGAGTTGGTCTGCTCTGTCTGCAATAGGCTTGCCTTCTTTGTCTTTTACTGGTCTTTCTGTATGGCCATACTTGCCTGACAATCTTCTGGTAATGTCGTAGAGCTGTTTCATGTTGCCGCTGCCTGCTGCCTTTTCTGCCTCTGCTGCCAGGCTGTCTGTGTAGGCAAAATTAATTTTTAGCCCAGAAATAACTATTTATTATTATTATTATTATTATTATTATTATTATTATTATTATTATTATTATTATTAATGTTTTGATGCTGCTGTTATCATATTTTCTTACTGGCTTTGACAGTTTGCTGGAAGATTTACAGTCCCATACTTCAAGCTTGTCCTTTGTTTGGTGTTCTGCAGTTTTGTGTGTGTATGTGGGGTGGGGAGTGGGCTGTATGGCACCTATTACCATGTATGTGTATGTTCTCATGTTGTATGCTAAACAAACAAAAATAAATAAGTTGATAATTTAAATAAATCAATAAAGTAAGTCAAAGATAACTGGGACATAACGAATGCTAAGTAAAGGATAGATTATGAACATGCACATATGTGTTTGTCTTTTGGTGGGTGTTCTGTGGTTTTTGTTGTTGTGTGTATGTGTTTTTTTGTGTCTGGTCATGAAAGCGAAAGTCAGATCCTGTCTCCCCCATCCTGCACTGGTTGCCAGTCAAGGAGAGAGTAAAACACAAAGTCTTGTCCATTTGTCATGTTTACCTGTCTGGCTGTACCCACTTACCTCTCAGAGCTCCTTCACTATTACTGATATCCCTTTCGGGCAGTTGTGCAGTTCTTCTGACAATAAAATGCTTCAGACAGAAAGGACTAAAGGATTTGGGCAAAAATCTTTTTCTTACCAGGGTCCATCAGTCTGGAATGATCTTCCTAAATCATTGAGACACAATGAGTCCAGCGCCAATTTTAAACGCTGTCTTAAAACACATTTTCCCCATCTTGACTAACAGTGTTCATGTATTTACTATTTAGTAATTTTCTGTTGTTCTGTATAATTTGTACATGTGGCTTTGGTTTTGTCACTTTTGTGTAATATTTACTTTGTTCATATGTACGGCGACTAGAGCATCTTACCATGTATAGGCGCCGTAGAAATCCTCTTTATTATTATTATTTATTATTACGTAGGGTGGTGTTGGGAACGGGTAGTATGGTACCTGTTACCATAGAGTATTTCGCTCCAGATCTTACTTACTTACTTACGCCTGTCACCCCTACCCGGGTATAGGCCGTCGACGAGAGACCTCCAGCAACTCCTGTCCTGTGCTTCTCCTTCGATTCTACTCCAGGTGGTTCCCAGTCTCTTGATGTCTGCTTGGAGGTCTCGACGCCAGGAGTTCCTGTGGCTTCCGAAGACTTCCGGCTTTCACCACAGGACGTCATAAGTCTTCTAGTAGAAGAACCTTCCTCCTCCAGGAAAGGAATTACTGTTAGTCTTTTCGTCGGCGTTTTTGTAGCTATTTCCTTTTTTGCAGGGTGGGGAAGCTACCCCCACGCCCAACCCCGTTACTAGGAGGACCAGGGGTTTTCTGTCGGGGTCACCTTCCCTTGGTTGGTTCACGGCACCTTATTTCATTCGGTGCACCCCTCTCACGAGGGACCCCCTATCCACCACCCAGGGGACGCGCCTCAACGCCGTATGGTCCCAGCGCGAGGTCGCTCCAGATCTGACGACAGAATATTGACTTCCCCCAGCGTGTCCTTATAAACCTTTGGACTTTCCAAGCTCCCCATGATATTCGCTATGCACCATCTTTGGCCATTTTCAGGGCTAGAGCAAAAACATATTTTTTCAACTTGGCCTTTCAAAGGCCAAGTTGAAATAAACCCTACGTTTTCCCATTAACGTGTATATCTGATCAGGCTCTTGAATGTTATGTTTATTATTTTAGTATTGTGTCAGTGTGCATTTAGACCTATGAATGGTTGTGTTTTTGTACGTTGTCTGTACAATTGTTAGTTAATTTCAGTTAGTTAGATTATCTAGATGTAAAGCGCTCTGAGCCTTTTTTTGTGGGGATATTGCGCTATAATAGAAGAGTTATATATTACTGATTATTATTATTATATTAAAAAAAAAAAAACAGTCTAACGGAACCGATATATTCGATGACGGAACACAATGTGACACCAAATTTCAAAACTTAATTTTGAAACAATATGTCGAGACAATTAATTGTAGATAATATCGTGGATTAAATAATTATATACGCTTCATACGTATCAGAAATACGCTTTTATATGTCCACACTGTTCATATGAGTTTCATAATTATAGTATGTGCAACTTGCAACTCTACATCTTCTAGTCCACTCTGCACTTTAACCAATAGTAACACCCTCAACTTTAGGATGCAAACGAGGCCGATCTATGTAAACGGTCAAAAAGAGCACGTTGGTTCACAGCAGCCTCTACAACATGCATGGAAATCTATGCTTATTGTGGATGGAAGGCCCTGAATACGCAAATAAGTCCGCAGAGGGATCTAATGATGTAAAGTGAGTCTGCAAAATGCACAGATTCCCATTAGCCGATTCAATATCTGGGGGTTCAAAGTGCAATGTCAATTGCAGTTGTACCGGTCTATTGTGACTGTCACTGTTGTGACCAACCAAAATGAAGAGAGGACAGAGTAGCGCCGGAGTAACGGCTTAACAAAACAAACACGGGGCAGCGCTGGCGCTGATGACAGATAGCTTCACAGATAGCGTGACCCTCACCCACCTCACTTACCACAACCCTCATGGCGTTCGACTTAAGACTGTGCTTTGGTGAACAGAGCCGACTAGCGCGTTTATCTCATACATGGGCTGGCTTTTTCATCTGTCTGCGAATTTCAACCTATCTTTTAGTATTATACCTGGCCTCGGAAAATGTAATCAGACTAATGGAAGAGGGCGTCATATGAACTCACTAGAGGGCGACATTTTCTTTGTGTTGCCTCCGCCTCTTGCGCTTTCCACCACCAGATGCTGTGGCACTGAAAATCCCTGAAATCAGTAAGAGATAATAAATTCAGTTTCTTTGTCGTCTTGTAAGCTGTAGCTAAGGTTGAACAATGAAAAAGGAAAGAAAAAAAGGATTTTTGAAGGGGGTCAAGGGGGAGGGGGGCGGGTTAATTGGAAATTTATGTAGATAACTCACTTGAGGGCGACATTTTCTTTGCCGGTGGTGCCTTTGCCGCTTGCGCTTTCCACCACTAGATATGGCATTACCTTCTGGCACCGAAGACACCTGAAATCAGTAAAATTTAAGTGCTGCAGAGGATTAAGGATAAAACTTTCCAAATGACGAACCAAATTTAAACGAACCGAAATTAAATTTGTCGTTTTGAAACTTTAGGACAATGAAATCAACAGGTGTCGGGCCGACAGGGTGTGATATATGAACTCACTTGCAGGCGACGTTGCTTATGGCCGTTGATGCCGCTTTTCATCACCAGATGCTTGGGCAGTACTCCCTGACAGTGAGGACCCCTGAAATCGGTAAAAGTTCAATTTCAGATTAAGGATTTTTGTTAAAAACATCTTGTTGAAATTAAGGTGTTCCCTGCGCATACCTTTCTGAGCATGTCAATAACATACTTGTGGCGGAGAACAATGATTCGGAGCCGTGCCGTACAGAATTGTCAAGAACTGAAAAAAACAATAACAAATTAAGAAAACATTTATGTCGCTTGACAGCAAGATGAGACCATTTTCTTATAGTGCAATATGTGCTTCACGTCTTTGTGCCTAAGAAGTCATGTATGGACATTTGTTTTGCGCTATGATTGGTTCCCCTGTAAAACGAAAAGGGCATAATTGCTTAAAGTATCGTTTTTGTGTGGGATGACAAGCAAAGCTTGATATAAAAATTCAGGTAACAGTAGACATTGGTTCCACTCAGAATTCAACTAATCACAACAAACTGCACTTACAAGAAAACACATTGATGTTGAGACATGACGTGACCTTGATGCTTCTTTTGTATTCTCACTCACTGTTTAACGCATCAGTTTTTAAATGTGTACTGTGAAATAGCTGGGCTTTGGCTGAAACAAATGGCAATACTGTAATTTTACAAATGTGCATGGGACCAAACTTCTCTGTAGCCCTACTGAGACAACAAAAGACAGTGAGATAATGAAAATTGCGTTTTCGTCATCTTTCACATATAGTATCTTCATCCTATCGAGATCAACTGACCCAGCACGGGACTGTGGAGAAATGTAAACTTGCTTGAGGAGATTTCTTTTGCTTATGCCGCCTGCGCGCTCTTGCGCTGCCCTTCACGCCGCTTGTGTTGTCCATCTCCAGCCTTGACAGTACCGACCAAGTAACATCAAGACACCACTCACCGCTGGCGCTGCATCAGTGCTGACCGCAGGTCGTTGGCCTTTGTCGTCACCATCCTGAAACCACAATACTATATTCATTTCTTGATCCAGTTCATCTTTTTCAATCGCCATCCCTCCCCTGAGCACTTAAATGCAGTCAACAACAACTCACCTATGGCGATGCATTACTGCTCACCGCCGCCTATCAGCGCAATACGACATTACATTCAATGTTTTATTTTGATTTCGCTTCCAAAACCCCACCATTGCTGATCAAATTACATTTATTTTATATATCAGTCCCTCAATCGTTATTCATATTCTCCATAACTCCCCCCCCCCCACACACACACACACACACACATACGCTCAAACACCTATCTCTTTGTGGTCTTGTAGATGTACCTAGTCTCGCAAGGATATCAATTATGTAGAGGTGGATTGTTGACTTTGGTGGAGGGGAGGGGGGAGAAGGGGTGTGTCAAATCAATGAATTTAAATAAACACACCTGAAGGCGGCATCCGTCAGGCTGTCCCTGGCACTCCGCCTCCCTGGTCAACGGTGTGGAACTCGCTTGTACAGCGATTTCCACATAAAGCTGCAGATTTGTGAAAACTGCCACCAGCACCTACAAATAATTCAGTAGCAAGTATTAGTGGAACACCACTGTTCCCAGAAATAAAATGTACATACCCGTACATGTACATGCCTCTACAGGTCCTGACAGTTGGGTTTTGGGTAGTGTTGCACACAGTCTCGCAAGATATTAATTATTTTAGTGGGGGGGGGGGGGGGGGTCGTTGGGTAGGCCATGTCAGTGTATTTAGATAAACTCACTTGAGGACAGGATCCTTCTGCCTCCTCCGGACACTCCTCCTCTCCGGGCTGCGGTGTATCTCTGCTGTCGGAGTCTCCTGAAATACACAGTGCATGCCAGTTAGTCTACAGTTCTGTGAAATATGAAGCTAACGCTGAACCTTGTCTTGCAAGATGATAGGTCTTGCAGGTCTACAGTTCTGTGAAATAACATTTGTTAGCAGTATTAAAGCTAACGCTGAACCTTGTCTTGATCCGAACATTTATTTAAGGGCTTTGGGGATAAGGGTCTTGGAGTGGTGGGGGTCTAGGCCAATTACTTACTTACGCCTGTCACCCCTACCCGGGTATAGGCCGTCGACGAGAGACCTCCAGCAACTCCTGTCCCGTGCTTCTCCTTCGATTCTACCCCAGGTGGCTCCCAGTCTCTTGATGTCTGCTTGGAGGTCTCGACGCCAGGAGTTTCTCGGCCTACCTCTTTTCCTCTTTCCCTGGGGGCTCCATGACAATGCCTGCCCAGTGACACTGGAAGCTGGCTTTCTCAGACTGTGACCGATAATCATCTCCCCACTTAACAGCCTTTTCTGGCCAGACTGCGTCCATCTGGCTTCACTGATGCCTAGCAGGGAAAGGTTGTACTTTTGCATTTCCGCTGCTATCTGGGCGGCCTTGCCGCTCTGGTACATGGTCTTGACGTTCCATGTGCCCATGGTTGTATCCCTGGATAGAGAGAGGCGGCTCGGTCCTGTGGCTTCCGAAGACTTCCGGCTTTCACCACAGGACGTCATAAGTCTTCTAGTAGAAGAACCTCTAGGCCAATTACTTACTTAATTACTTATGAGTGCCTTGCACCCCTACTGGGGCATAGGACGCCTACAAAGGATCTCCAAGAGTCTCTGTCCCGGGCTCTCCTTTCCACTTGGTTCCAGGTCATCTTCATGGTCTTAAGGTCTGCATCCAGTTCCCGGCGCCATGTGTTTCTTGGTCTGCCTCTTTTCCGCGTGCCCTGTGGATTCCATGTTAGGGCTTGCCTGGTGATGTTGTCCGCTGGCTTACGTAAGGTGTGCCCTATCCATCTCCAACTACATTAGGCAAATTCCCCCCTCCCCCTGACCACACTAGTATTGATCAGAAAACCCTAAAAAATACAAACACTCACCGATGGCTCTACACCAGTGCCGACTGCAGGTATCTGGCCTTGCTCACCGCCGTCCTAATAACACAATACGGTATTACATTTAAAATACGCCCCCCCCCCCCCAACCCCCCCCCCCCCCCACGCTATACCAAGCAGGTGTTACGCATCATCGCTTTAAAAGCAAGATGGGACGAACCGTAATCCACACAGTCTCTTCTGTACTCACTGTCAATGGTCTCTCTACCAGTTGTCTTTGACCTGATTCTGATGTTGAAATATCCTTAGTCTAAGCAAAAGCGCCATGTGCATTATTCTGCATATTCAACACCAAATTTGGGGCATAGCTAGCCGGCAGTGCCCTAATGATGAAACGATTATGATACCATCCAGGTTGTGCCTTGGAACCGATAAACTATCTATCTATTTTACTATCAGGAAAGAGGCGCGACCAAAAAGTATGCAGGTTTGACAAAATTTGCCGTTTGAATATGAAAAGAACACATCCTGTTACGTATTCCATATATGCATTAATAGCAGCGCTAAACACTCTAAATTCAAACAGAACAAGGCAATGTGTCCAAATCGATCACCAAAGTGTCATCATTTACGAGTTTGTAAGCTCGTGAAAACAGCGCCCAGAGCCACAGTATCTATGTTGTGCCGTTAGTAGAGTGAACTGACAATGTCCGTTTTATCACTTATAACTATCGCCAGAACGTTAGAATAATCCGACTTTATCGTTTCTGATTATGTCTTACTGAGTCTACAGAGTTCTGCATTTGTCTCAAAAATACAGGAATAGTTTCACAAACGAGTCCTCTTTTAACGGCAAGCTAGTTAACATCTGTTTAATTTTTTTTATGACAATCGTACACATGAATAGAAGACCCAAACAGTATAGAATCTACAGTACGTGATTTTGTCCTTATCGACCTCTAACTCCTCGCGCTGGGACCATATGGCGTTGAGGCGCGTCCCCTGGGTGGTGGATAGGGGGTCCCTCCTGAGAGGGGTGCACCGAATGAAATAAGGTGCCGTGAACCAACATGGTCTAAGGGAAGGTGACCCCGACAGAAAACCCCTGGTCCTCCTAGTAAGGGGGTTGGGCGTGGGGGTAGCTTCCCCACCCTACAAAAAAGGAAATAGCTACAAAAACGCCGACGAAAAGACTAACAGTAATTCCTTTCCTGGAGGATGAAGGTTCTTCTACCAGAAGACTTATGACGTCCTGTGGTGAAAGCCGGAAGTCTTCGGAAGCCACAGGACCGAGCCGCCTCTCTCTATCCAGGGACACAACCATGGGCACATGGAACGTCAAGACCATGTACCAGAGCGGCAAGGCCGCCCAGATAGCAGCGGAAATGCAAAAGTACAACCTTTCCCTGCTAGGTATCAGTGAAGCCAGATGGACGCAGACTGCGTCCATCTGGACGCAGAAAAGGCTGTTAAGTGGGGAGATGATTCTGTATTCAGGTCACGAAGAGGAGAATGCCCCCCATACAGAAGGAGTAGCATTCATGCTGTCACCAGTGGCACAGAGCGCGCTGATGGGCTGGGAACCTCTTAGGCCAAGAATTATCACAGCAGCCTTTAGAACCAAAAAAAAGCTCAAGCTGAACGTCATCCAGTGTTATGCGCCCACTAATGACAGTGACGAGGAAGAGAAACAAGAGTTCTACGACCGACTCCAGAGTGCCGTGGACAAATGTGCGGAGCGAGACATCACCATCGTCATGGGCGATTTTAATGCCAAAATAGGGGAGGACAACACCGGATACGAAGAGGTGATGGGGAGACAGGGACTAGGCTCGGAGATGAGTGAGAACGGGGAGAGGTTTGTAGACTTTTGTGCTCTAAACAGACTTGTCATTGGAGGCAGCATCTTCCCACACAGAAGAATACACAAAGCAACTTGGGTCTCACCTGACCATACAACAGAGAACCAAATAGACCATATCTGCATTAGCAAGGAATTTAGAAGATCCCTTCAAGATGTTCGAGTGAAGAGGGGAGCAGATGTCGCCTCAGACCACCATCTGCTTACCTTAAGAATGAAGCTCAAGCTAAAGAAAAGCCGCACAGAGACAACAAGAAGACAGCGCTATAATGTAGGCCTCCTGAGAGAAACTGGAGTTAGAGAAGAGTTCAAACTGGTGCTGTCCAACCGGTTTCAAGCGCTACAGGAGCTAGTAAATGAAGAGGCAGTCACCACAGAGCAGCAGTGGAAGGCAGTTAGAGAGGCGCTGAACTCAACCTGCAAAGAAACTGTAGGGTTCAGGAAACACCATCACAAGGACTGGCTGTCGGCACAGACCTTGAAGAAGATAGAAGTGAGGAAGCAGAAGAAAGCAGTTGTCAACAACAGTCGCACGAGAGCAGCCAAAGCAAGGGCACAGGAGAAATACTCGGACGCCAACCGCGAGGTGAAGAGGAGTATCAGGGCAGACAAGAGGGCCTACACAGACAGCCTGGCAGCAGAGGCAGAAAAGGCAGCAGGCAGCGGTAACATGAAACAGCTCTACGACATTACCAGAAGATTGTCGGGCATGTATGGCCATACAGAAAGACCAGTAAAAGACAAAGAAGGCAAGCCTATTGCAGACAGAGCAGACCAACTCGACAGATGGGCTGAGTATTTTGAAGATTTACTGAACAGACCTAGCCCACCCGACCCACCAGACATTCAGCCAGCAGAGACCGACCTACCCATCAGCTGTGACAGACCCAGCCGGGAAGAGATCAGAAGAGCAGTGGCATTTTTGAAGAATGGCAAAGCAGCAGGGCCAGACGGCACACCAGCGGAGTCTCTGAAAGCAGACCTAGAGACAACAGTGGAGATGCTGTACCCACTGTTTGGAAAGATCTGGGAAGAGGAGGTGATGCCGGCTGACTGGAAGGAGGGGTCTTCCCAAGAAAGGCGACCTCAGCAAGTGTTCCAACTACAGAGGAATCACCTTGCTGTCAGTACCAGGAAAGGTCTTCAACAGGATCATCCTAGAGAGAATGAAGAGCTCCGTTGACCCCCAGCTGAGAGACCAGCAAGCAGGATTCAGGGTTCTTCATGTACAGACCAGATCGCCACTCTCCGCATCATCGTGGAACAGTCTCTGGAGTGGAGCTCCCCGCTGTACGTCAACTTTGTGGATTATGAGAAAGCATTTGACAGCGTGGACCGAGAGACTCTGTGGAAACTCCTACGACACTACGGTGTACCCACAAAGCTCGTCCGCCTGATCAAGAGCAGCTATGATGGCATGACATGTCGCGTGATCCACGAAGGGCAGTTCACCAGGGAGCTCCAGGTCAGAACTGGTGTCAGGCAGGGGTGTCTGCTGTCTCCGTTCCTCTTCCTACTGGCTGAAGATGACCACAGAGCACAGACGAAGTGGAATACAGTGGACACTGTGGACACAGCTTGACGACCTCGATTTTGCAGACGACTTGGCATTACTGACCCACACTCATCAACAAATGCAGGACAAAACCACGAGGCTTGCTGACATCTCGTCCCAAGTGGGCCTGACCATTCACAAACAGAAAACAAAGACAATGAGGCTGAACGCAACCAGGGAAGAACCAGTCTTGCTTGCTCTCACCCCGTTGGAGGAAGTGGAGTCCTTCACCTATCTCGGGAGCATCATAGACAAAAAAGGCGGCACTGATGCAGATGTCAGAGCACGAATCGGTAAAGCCAGAGCAGCCTTTCTCCAGTTGAAAAAAGTGCGGAGTTCCAGAGAGCTGTCACAACACACCAAAGTCCGAATTTTCAACTCCAATGTAAAAGCAGTTCTCCTATATGGAGCAGAGACTTGGAGATTGACAAAAACCACAGTCAACAGAGTACAGACCTTCATGAACAGTTGCCTTAGAAGAATTTTGAAAATCCACTGGCCAGAGAAGATCAGCAACGTCAGACTCTGGGAGAGAACAGAGCAGATAACAGCAGAGAATGAAATTGGGCGAAGAAGATGGGGATGGATCGGTCACAGTCTGAGAAAGCCAGTTTCCAGTATCACTAGGCAGGAACCCACAGGGAAAGAGGAAAAGAGGCAGGCCGAGAAACTCCTGGCGTCGAGACCTCCAAGCAGACATCAAGAGACTGGGAACCACCTGGAGTAGAATCGAAGGAGAAGCACAGGACAGGAGTTGCTGGAGGTCTCTCGTCGACGGCCTATACCCGGGTAGGGGGTGACAGGCGTAAGTAAGTAAGTAAGACCTCTAACATTTCATCAGTTAGAAGTTTATAACACTGTAAATTATGCTCTTACATACGGGTGGGGTGCGGCTGATCGGGAATTTCCCCATATAACATTATCTCACCAGATTCCACTGCTAATAAGCATTGATACTCTTTTCTCGCGATTTCAACATAGATGAGTAAACATATAGCTGTTTTATTACCAGGAAAGAGGTGCGGACTGAAAAGTATGCCGGTTTGACAAACTTGTCCGTTTTGAAGACGGCAGTGCAACTGTTACACAATCATACGCATAAATAGATGCGCTAAACATTCTAGAGATCTAACGATGCAAGGCATTGTGTCTAGATCGATCACTAAAGTGTCATTAGTTACAAGTTTGTAACCCCTCCCCTAGCGTAAAAGTTCCCCTAGTCACAGTAACCAGGGCCGGACCTGGGAAAAGTCGATGGGGGGGTTACAGATTCAGTATAAAGCGAAGGCGCGAAGCGCCGAGCCTTCTAGGGGGGTCCGGGGGCATGCCCCCCCGGAATTTGTTTTTTTCAAGGATGCAAAATGGTGCAATCTGGTGCAATCTGAGCCTTGAAAAAGCCATTTGTGATGGTCTGGGGACTTTGAGCTTTTTGAACAATCGAACTGACAAACTCTGGGGTACAAAAATTATCACCTGCCCCTCCCTTAAAAAAAAAACACCCACACCCACACCCACACACACACACACACAAACATTTATTTATCAACAGAGATGTTTTGTATACTATTATTATTCACTACTTTTCGTTGATCGTTAACGGTATAAAGCTTTACCTTGTAGTTTATGAACATCAGGGCCCTGCTTTCACTTCAGTTCAGTCTTGCTGCACTAGGTTCCTCGGCATTAGTACCATTTGTGAATTGTATCTTCTGGCAAAACAGTTCACTGCCTCTTTGAAGTCAATATCAACATCCCTGTGCACTTTCAGTAAAGCAAGTGCATTGAGTCTCTGTTGCCCCATTGTAGAGCGCAGGTAGTTTTTCAGGTTGCGCAACTGACTGTTTGAACGCTCACACTCGGCAGTAGTGACAGGCAGGGTGCAAAGGTTCTTTAGCATGATGAACAGGTTGGGATAAAAATCCCTGTCACAGTGTTTCAGTGCTTCTGATGCCGTGGATGGGATGATAGCTGTCGCATTCTCAGCAGCACTTCGCCATTTGCAAACCCACCGTTGGTATTCTGCATCAAGGGTAGCGTTGTCTGGTAGGTCAGACTCCCACAACATTGCCAGTGTCTTCACCCCTTCTGGAACCTGCATGAAACCATCCTGGTTGTCTATTAAAGTGCTTGGCACCAGACAGAGACCATCAACTGCTAGGTCAGCATTTTTTAACCTCGAGTCCAATTCGGTTGACAGGTGTTCCAAGAAAGGAATGGCAATGCTAATCTTGAAATATTCTTCTGGAGTGGCCGCAGGTTGGTTGTCACGGAGAGTCTGGCGGGATGCTTGACGAGGAACAACAACATCAGTTGTCAAAGCATTTGCCATTTTGCTGACTTCACCAAACCAGGCAACGAACGCTGTGTCGACATCTCTTCTAATAGAAGACATGCAGTTACTGACCTCTTTGATTTCCCTGTAGGCATCGACAACATCTTTTGTTCTTTTCTGGAGCTTCACTGTCAAGGGTTTTAAGTAACGCAAACAATTGCGGACGACAACGAATGCAACGAGGAAAACACTGCTGCTCAAGGTGTGGAGAAAGCCAGTTGCCTTGGTCAATGTCTCACTGTCCCAATTGTCACTGTCTTCACACATTTGTCCCAAACAGTCGTGAACAACCAGGAAGAGAGATGTGTAAACCTCCAGTGCTTCATGTTTTTCTACCCATCTTGTTCTGCACAGATCAACAAGCTTTGTCTTTGTCGTGTCAGGCTGAGATGCTTCGATGGTATCTTCAAGTTTTCGTTGTCTCTTTGGAGAGTTTGAGAAAAACAGTGACAGTTCCCTCAGTGCTCCCATCATGTTCTTCACTGCAGGCAAGCCGCATGCTTTTACAATGCAGAGACTCAAGCTATGGGAAGCACAGTGAAAGTACAGTGCTTTGTTGTTCCTTGCTTGAAAACGTGCCTGCACTCCTTTAAACTTTCCTGCCATGTTTGCGGCCCCGTCATAACCTTGTCCTCTAACATTGTTGAAATCAAGCCCCCACAAGCCCAGACACTCAACAATCTTACTTGTTGTAAAGTGTTTCACCTGTGGTATCTCTGCACTGGACAAAAGCCAGGAACTCTTCACGAACTTTCAGACTTCCATCGACGAATCTCAATATAATTGAAAGTTGTTCCCAGTTTGAGCTGTCTGTGACTTCGTCAGCAAGCACGGTAAACTGTTTTGCTGCAATAATTTCTGCAAGAATCTTGTTGCGGATCTGATCACCAAGAACCTCTATCAGTCTGTTTTGTGTACTTTTTGAAATGTATGTGGCCTTCTTATCGCATGTATCTAGATGTTTCCGGAGAGTTTCATCTCCTGCATTGATGCACAGATTCAAAAGGGCATTGAAATTGCTTCTGTTCTCACTCTGAAGAATGCCATCATCACAGTTGCCCCTCAGAGCTAACCCCTGTCTTCCACACACTTCAACAATCCTGAAGAGGCTTGTCAGAACTTGTCGATTTGCAGCGATGTTTTCTGCATTTTTCTGATTGATTTCACTGGCGATGCTCTGCTCTGGTTTATCCATGATTGTCAAAAACTGCTCTCCATTTGCCATTGCATCTTTGTGGTATTGTAATAACGAGTGCTTTTTGATCTGATCACAGGCTTTATTCCAGTTCTTGCATGGCGTCTTCACAAACTTGCCCAGGTTTTCAGTAGACTTTGCAAATAATAGGCAATACTTGCAGTAAGCCCCATCCTCGAAAGGAGAATCCACAAGCCAGGAGTACTTTTGCAACCACTCATGCTGAAATTTTCGGTTCTTGTTGTTTATCACTGTTGTTGGAACTGAAAACCAGGTGATGGTCTCCAGTGTTGCCTTAGAAGATGCTCCTTGTCACGGCTTGACAGTGAAACGACTCGCGTGTGTTTCTTGAAAACTTCACCAAAATCGATATTTTTGTTGCTGGTGATCTGAGAGGAGAAATCTGAAGAGTCAGAAAGCAGGCTCACATCAGGCTGGTTGGTCATTGGCATGGCAGAGGATTCAGAAAGCAGGCCCCCGGCAGGCTGATCAATGCTTGAGGAGGAGTCTGAAATACAAATAAAAGTTGGGTCTATGAGAAGTCTGAAATACTAAAACGATTGTGTGTGTACCTGTGTGAGAGAGAGAGAGAGAGAGAGAGAGAGAGAGAGAGAGAGAGAGAGAGAGAGAGAGAGAGAGAGAGAGAGAGAGAGAAAGAGAACAATGAACAATGAACAATGAACAATGAACCTTTATTTTCCAACGGTAGAAGTTATTGGTAACAGGAGCAGTTTTCAAACTTGCCGTTGCTACATCTACTACATAAGTGACATAGACATGTAAACATACACATACCACACACTGCTGCATGCACTGCTGCATTCGCTTACGCACGCACGCACGCACGCACCACGCACATACACACACACATACCCACACACGCACTCAGGTACGCACGCATGCACATCACAACTCGCGCATGCACGCACGCACACACACACACTCATGTACACCGCAATTCAGTACGCATGCACACACGCACGAACACTCACACACACACACACACACACACACACACACTTACACACGCACGCACTCAGGCACATACGCACAAAAACAAACACACGCTCTCGGACACGCACTCCAGACATTCCTACCCGCATACGCGTACGCACAAAAATATAAAATGAGTAAAAATACAAAGTAAAGCAATAAACAAAGAATCATTAAGTACATTAAAGTTCATACAGCAAGGGCAAATATGTATGCAGGTGCTATCTCCCCCCCCCCCCCCCTCTCTCTCTCTCTCTCTCTCACGCCGACACACACACACATACACACACACACAGCATGCACGCACGCGCACACACACACACACACACACACACACACACACACACACACACACACACACACACACACACAGAGTCACACATACTGAGAGAGAGAGAGAGAGAGAGAGAGAGAGAGAGATCAGAGAGAGAGGGAGAGAGAGAGAGAGAGAGAGAGAGACCTGCAACAAGATAATTACATTTAAAGCATATATATGTCTTCGTTTACACACTTCAGTCAAGCTTAGATATATATTTATGATCTGAAATAACAGCTTTTCTTTTTAGACCCCTCCCCCCAAATGATGGACAAAATCTTTGCTACCTTATGACTCGTAGAGTCTTCTTAGGCTAATGATAGCCAATGGAACACACCAGTCATTTTGTTTAATATTAATTATTAAATTGAAACACTCAATCACGTATCAATTTCAGGTTGTATTTAATTTTTTTTTTTTTTTTTTGAGAGGGGGGGGGGGGGGGCGGGGCAGTAAATTACTCACCAACACTGCTTTTACTTGTTCCCATGTCACTGTTTCGAACTCCACTGCCAGTGGTCTCACTTTGGGTTGATTTTTGTCTCTTTCGAGGAACTGCATCATCTGCCGTTTAGAAAAACAACTTTTATTATTATTATTATTATTAAAGGTTTTCTTATATAGCGCTTACCTGTAAACAGCTCTAAGCGCTTTACAATTTACTCAACAACAACAAACAAAAAGAAAAAAAACAAAAAAACAAAAACAAAGACATAACATAAAAATTAAAACATGAAATTATCCTAAAAGCAACAACAAAAATGTAAAATAAAATAGAACCGTCTTTTCAACATCTTATATATGATTATGCATTGCAGGTGTTAACACGTCTACTACAATTTTATAATAATAATTTAATATAAAAAAAACAGTGGTTTTCTGATTAGTTCTTAGCTTATTTTAAATTTCATCAACAAAAGGCCTAAGGGTGAATAATCTTATTTTGTAGCACGCTGTTCACAGGCATAGGAACTGTTAACAAATTTGCTGATTTTCAGCAGTTGGCAAAATTTCAGCACATTTTTATTTTCCATTTTATTATGTGAAAAAGGCAGTGGTTGGGATGCCGTCATGATGGCTTCTTGTCGTTCCAAAAACCGAAGTCGTCATGACGGTTTCGCACCCGGAAAGGCTATGTTGCCGTCACAATTGATGGCGACGCTGTCAAAGTGGTGTCAGATAGGCCATGGTTTCCATAGTCAGCCATCAAGACGGTTCTGTTCTGCTCTCCGAAGAGATTTACGTCACAATACATAGCTAGTAAGCTGCACTAGTGAAAACGATACCTTATAACTTAGCCCTTGGTTTTGTTATTGAAAACGATATTTTGCCGTCCAAAGATTTTTTTTATAAATATAAAAGCAATATTGATCATTGATGCCGATATCTTTATTCTTTAAATTGACATTTTTAAAGTTATATATCATAATACTTTGTGAAATAAATTTTAGGCTATGCATTACTTTAATTGTTACCTGTTTTGGTATTTTAATAAGTGGGGCTGTTTTATATCTATGATATTCATTATATGCAGCTAGTATCAGCTCCTACAGCATAGGCTACACTCACAGGAAGGAAGTACCGGCGCCATCGCCACGTGCTCATTTGAATCGAATTCGGAATGGGTGAATTTTACCTAGTTCTACTGACTACATTTCTTTTATGAGACAAAATTGGATTTAAAAATGTACCCACCTTCTGAAATGGAGCTTGATGAAAACCAGCATGACAGTCGCCTACTGCCATCAGCATCTGTTTTTTTTCAGTTTCGGCATTTTCGAGGAGACAGCAAAAGTGAAGTGTTACCAAAGAAAATAGATCTAGATTTAAACTTCCCCCCACAAACCTTAATGACGTCAGACGTCTTTTCACTGATCTTTCTCGGAAAGACATGCACTGAAGGAAAGCAACTCTTTTGGGTACCTGGTCGATTCAACGGAAATCCATTTCAACGATGTTTTTGGACGATTCAACGATGGTCGTTTCAACGGATGTTCGTTACAACGAATTATCATAATTATCAACTTAGCGTCTTAATTAATCTTTCTAAAAAGTCGTTTTTGGGGGATTAGGGCTGTATCAAGGTGAAGGCGCTGGAAGAGGCTTGTGGCCAGAACAAGAAAATATGGCTGCATTTACTAATTTAGGGTTAGGGGTTGGGTTACTTGGTTGTTTCAACGGGAAAACGTTTTGGACGTTTAAACGGATCCCTTGAAATGGATTTCCGTTGAATTGTCTATAAATAACTCTTTGTGCCTTGGATCAAAAGTGACTAAAAACTGCAATGTTTTAAAAACAATAAGAAAATAATAAAACTTTGGAACTCCCTTTGCATAAAAAAAATTCACTGTTCTTTTTTTTTTTTTTTTTTTTTTTTTTTTATTTTTTTTTAGTTGGGAGGGGGGGTTCCGGAACCCAGGTAACCCCCCCACAAAGTCCGTTTTATCAATATGGCTAACACCAGTACGTTCTAACAACCCGATATTATCGTTTCTGACTTACTTTGCCTGATGGAGTTTATAGAGAGCTGCTTTTGTCTCAGGAAGGAGGCGGGACCATAAACGTTATATTTAAAATCTGCTTAATGTTTTATGATAATCGTAGACATAGCGCCACACTCTCTAGAATAGAATAGTGATTCCAACATAGCTGACTTAAAATATAGCTGGTAAAAGAGGTGCAGAAAAGTAAGCCGGTTTGACAAACTTGTCCGTTTTGAAGACGGCGGAACACATCATCTGTTACTTATTCCACATAATCATACTCATAACTAGAAGCGCTAAGCACTCTAGAATCTAACGATACAAGGCATTGTGCCCCGGTCGATCACCAAAGTGTCATCAGTTATAAGAGAAAAACAGCACCCCGAGCCACAGTAAATCTGCGCCGCCGTTAGTAGTTGAATCACACACGAAGTCCGTTTTATCACTATGGCTAACACCAGTACGTTCTAACAACCCGATATTATCGTTTCTGACTAACTATGCCTGATGGCTCAGGAAAGAGGCACGCGAATGGTTGTATAAACGTGTCCACATTTAATACAACGCTAGTTAACATCTGCCTACTAATGTTTTATGATAATCATACACATGGTTAAAAGCGCCAAACAGTCTAGAATCCGACAGTCCAAGCCATTTTGTCCTTAACGACCTCTAAAGTGTCATCAGTTACAAGTTTATAACACTACCCCCTTTTGGTAAACGATGCTCTGACGTACAGTAACGGTGCGGTGCGGCGAATCTGGAATTTTCCCATATATCACTGATACACAGAGGCCCTTACATCTCACCAGAGTGCCAGTAAGCTATGATAATATTCTTCTCGCGATTTCAACATAGCTTAAGTAAACAGATAGCTGTGCTACAATTAGGAAAGAGGTGCGAAAAAGTAAATCGGTCTGACACACGCGTCCGTGATATTAATTAATTACTGTATGTCATAGCGATTTTTTTTTTCCGGAAGGGTGTGATTAAAATCTTGTAGCTGACGGCGCTTCATGTATCAAGACAAAATGACTTGTGCAGTTTGAGTCCAGAGTGCACAGTGCTTTTATATATGCGTAAGATTAATAATAATAATAATAATAATAATACCGGTTATTATATAGGCGCTTTTCCCCAATTCTGCGAATCGACTCAAAGCGCCGCGAACTGAACCCAACACGCACGCTCACGTGACACACGCATTCACTCTGAAGACAGACACAGGACATTCACGTCAGCTACTGAGGTTTCGGAAATTTTGATCACGTATTTGAAATTTATAAAGTGGCCTGAAACCGGTACAAAGTGGAGGGGGTGGAAGAACCAGAGTACCCGGAGAAAGAACCCCCGACGGTCCGCCCGAATTAACGGTGACACTTACTAGAGGACAAAAATCCAACGCCGAAACTCGGTATCGAACCTCGCACCTTTAGCATTGGTGGCAGGCGTCTTAACCACTGCGCCACGGACCGCCCCAATAATACGGAACAGTTTAAAATTGTTGTGTTCCGCTCTCTTACATAAAGAACTAATTTTCATTTTTCGGACATCTTTCATGACAGAAATAGGAGAATCTAACGAGTTTGGGAGCTTGGTCCGGCCTCTGTAGGATATAAATCAGTCATAAACGCTGACACATTTTTACTGATTACGACAAAATGATATTTACTCTTTTTAGCTTGTGTTTTTGCAATAAAAATGAAACATCAGAAATATCAAAAGGCAATATCGCTCGAAAAGCATACACAACTTTACATATGTACAATATTTTGTTTTATAATCAATATTTTCAAACACTTGCTCGCGTGACACATCCGTAAACGGGCGACTAGCTGGTATTTAAAGATTCAGCAATATTTTAAACCCATCGCCATCGCTGCGTCTGAAATCACTGCACACTTACCGACATTCGTGTGAAAGAATGGGACCAAAGATGGGCACATTAAAATTAGTTCTAACAAGAGACATAAATTCGCATGATTCTCAGAGACACAGGGGCTCATGAGGATTTAAGTCTATTGTAGCTGAGTAGGGTTCGCCTTGCAGTTGTGGTTAGAATTTGTATTATCGGTCGATGCAAGAATTTGCATGAGGTACAAATTATATCATGATTTTCAGTAAGTATATATAACATATGTAGGCAGAACTAAAAGAATGCGCATTCAGCATGTACAAGACATGCTGAATATGCTATTTGCACACTGTGTAGAGGATAAGAGCCATGAATGTGAAATTCTGCTTTTACGTTGCCAGTTCATGCGCATCCTGTAAACATTGATGTGAAATATACTGCTTGTTTTTTTATTTGAATATATACTTCTTTTTTTATATTTTATAACCTACACCAAAGTAAACTCAATTAAAAATACTCAGTGACATGTTCCCTGTCATCCTATTCGTGCGTAGATCATTTTCTTTTCCGTTGTACGGACTCAGCAAATGAACTGAACACATAGGGCAAACGTTGGCAGATGAAAAGACTGGAAACTAATAGTTTTCATGCGTACGTTTCTAGACTGCTAAGTTTGGTACCTTACCGGTGCCGAAATATAACTATCACCAAATTTAACCCGCAACAACAGAGCAAGATTACATAAATATTGAGCAATGAAATGAAAGAGGCTTATGCTAACATTAAAACAAATTCTACTCACCTGTTTACATCCACAGGTCGTCCTGAATGGGGGAACCGGCGACCATCGACGGAATAAACAGCACGGCTTCGAGTCAGGCTGCAGGGAAGGGAAGGCCAGGCACCCAAATCACCGATATCACTATTCATGATCGGAAGTATTACTTGATCAGCAAAAAATACCAATCAATCTGACCAGAAAAAGTCGATAATATCACTATTCATGATCGGAAGTATTACTTGATCAGCAAAAAATACCAATCAATCTGACCAGAAAAAGTCGATAAATGAATGCTGAATTTGCTTTAAAAAAGGAGATGTAAGTGCTAGCGACGACTAGTGCGCATGCGCGCAGTCAGCGACTGCATAGACGACAAGCGGGTGGAGTTGATGGAAGGCACACATAATTGTCAATCATAACGCAGAAAACGAGTTTTTCGATGGCTACACAACGGTGCCAGTCTCGCTTTTCACATAGGCCTCGTGTAATCCCACTAACTTCTGCACTGGACCCCCTCCATGTGCCGTGTGTTCTGCTATAAGCCTAGTTTCCTCTTTTCACCCCATTCGATATTTGCTAATAGACTATAAAGGTAAATATAATATTTGCATGTATGTGAGTATGTATATGCATGCATGTAATTTTTTTATTATTATTATTTTTTTCAATCAATCTGACGTGACCCACAAGAATGAACTCAATTGAGCTACTACCTTGTTTCTAACTCCATTTTGTTGTTGCTGTTGGTTGTGTTGTTGTTGTTGATTTAATATCTATTTAATTATGTCTCTTATCAGGTTTTAATCTGTGTAGCTGACTTCACTGCTAGCAAAATCACGCGCTCAGCGCATCTCATCTACCCTGCAGCGCTACATCTCCCTTTTAGCTTTAAAGTTAAATTTTAACTTTTATCTTATTCTTATGCCTACATCGTATGTACTCGGACTTTTAACTCGCACCTATCACTTCTTAACTCAATTTAACGTGTATATATTTCCTGTTCCTCTTTCTCCTAATAATTTCGATGTATATCTTTTTACCTCACAATTTTAACATTGATAAGAATAAAACATACGGTATTTCTTTTATTCAAGGACCGTTGCTGCTGGTTGCTCTGAGCGGCCTTTGTGCCCTCGACCTTAGTGCATGCTCTCTAAAGATAGTAGATGACCGTGACATTAGTGCTACTGGTCCCCTCTTCCAAATCGAGGCACGCTGACACTCAACTAGTCACCGCTATCCCCCGCTGGCTTCCTGGCCCTGCTGCCGCCAGCCCAAACGTATAGGATATCAACATACTCTATAGGGCCGCAGCTCTCTTGCTACCTGGGTCTTCATCTCTCCCTTCCCTTCCCCCCCTCCTCCCTCCCCCCCCCCGGGGGGGGGGGGGGGGGGCTCCCGGCACGGTCCGAGCGACTGCTTGCGTACTCCCAGGCCCCCTGTGGGGCGGGAGTGACGGAGGTGGATCGTACTCCTCTCCCCCCGTCCCCTGGGCTTTCTTAGGGCGGGTTCGAGTGTTCATTCGCTTGCCTACTTATGGATTATCGTATGGCTATAGGGAGGTATAGGGGGATCACTACCCACATACCTCATCAAGCCAGTATATAGGATACGCCTATATGCTATGAGCAGGGACAGTCATCTGGAATATATATATATATATATATATATTATATATATATTTTTTTTCCATTAAATTCTGAGAATGCTCTTGCTACGCTAATGCCATGGAATTCCAAGCTGGTAAGCTTGCATTGTGTCATCAGGACATCAGCTGTCCTTTTTGTGACTGCATCGCCTACTAGTTCTAGAAAGGAGAGGGTTAGTGGGAGAGAAGGAGTGACAGACCTATCATTTTAAGCCTTCCACTAAACACCTGCTACATAAAGCTGGAGAATATCCAGTCCTCCCCCCGAGAGGGGATTCTGGTGCATGAATATTCCCAAAGAGATCTTGGACCTGCTGGATAAACTTAAGTTTTGGCCGCCTACAACCGGTTTCGCCCCAAGGGGGGGGGGGGGGGGGCTCTTCAGGTAGGCTTACGGCGTAACCTGAAATTGCAAACACAACGCATGTACGAGAAGCTGCCTCCAGAATTTGACTGGTAGGTCGTCATTACAGTTTGGATTGCATACATATATGTGCGAGCGAGTGGGTTACAGGTAGACAGGCCGGCGACAGCGCCGTGCGCTTCGCCAGGAACTAAGCGCGCAGCGCACATGCGCAGAAAGATTGCAATGTGCGCGAAACATAAGTCGGTCAGCAGAGTGTTTTAAATAAAAGTGGACTACACACGGTTGTTTATGATAAGTGATGGATATCAGCAGGGAGGAGGATATTACTTTTATTCGTTATGGAGTGTTAGGACCGAGAAAGAGTGCTAAAAGCGCGCGCATTTAATCAGATCATCGTAGATTTGAATACCGTGCTGACTCTAATAGTGGCCAATTCTAGCTGTTGCGTCCGGGTGTGAGTTTCTGATCCCCTCGCAATTAGCGGCGAAGGCTCCACACTCCAATATCGCATGATCAGGGGTGAAGTCCTCGCTGCAGAGGCAGACGGGGTCAGACCATCGGATCCTCCAGCTATTTGTGCATCAAGGGTTAATAGCCTCTGCCGAGGTTTTTCTTTAAGCGATAGGCAAGAACGCCCGGATACTCAAATGCAACGGATTTTGTTTCTGCCAAATAATTATCATTTATTTGCTTTTTAAGTTTGGTTTGCATTTCTTTTACAGTCAAAGAAAGACGGATGGGTTGGGAGTCCAGGCTGTTTGCAGCGCCCATTCGGGCGCTGTAATTTCGTTACCTAGGATGCCAACATGTGAAGGAATCCACTGAAGAGCAGTTTCTATACCTCTACTGGTTAATTGGTGGATTATCATATTTATTTCCCTAACGATATCTGGACGTGCGGATTTATCTTTTAATCTGAGGCCGCTTTAGAGTCGGTGCAGATAAGGAACTGGTACAGCTGCAGTGGAATAGCTAAAACGTGGTTTAAAGCCATCAGAATGGCGGTGAGCTCTGCCGTGCACCTAAGCTGTAATAAAACGTTTTTCCCAAAGAAGGGATAAAATATACCGCATCCCGCACCGCCCGCATCATTAATAGATCCGTCGGTGTAGGCAATAAGGGCATGGGGGAACTTAGATTCTAAATATTCTATATTAGTTGCTTTTTGTAGATGTGGGTCACTTTTTTGTGTGATTTTGGGGATTTCTGTTTTGATGGTGGCTGGAGGAAAGGGCGAAGGAGGTAGAGGTTGAATTGTGTGTGGAACTACCTTAGTTCCTGAATAGCTGTGGTAAGTAATCCTCGCCATTACGTTTTTGTGTAATATTGGGATTTTGGTTACCGGGATCAAATTTAAATTCTTTATAGTACGTCTCTTGTGCATTATTTTCAGTTACAAAGATGCGAGTTAAATATGTAGCACAGGTTTTGAGTCTATTAAGTAGTGAAGATGGAGAATATTTCCTAAAGCATAAACTGCCTTATTTGACGCATGTAGGGGGGGGTGCCTAGGATGCACTTCAGAGAGCGCATCTCTGCGGATTCCAGGGTTTTTAAAGAATGTTAAGAGGCCGAGAAAAAAATTTCGGCTCCATAATTTAAGTTAGATCGCACCAGTGCATGGTGCAGGTGCAGTAATAACTTCGTATTTCTGCCCCATGGCTCCTGTTTTTAGATTTGTTATGGTGTTTCTCTATGCCCTTTTGCTGGGCTTTTAGTCTTGACGGGGTTCCAGTTGGCAATGTCATCTGCGAACTGGGATAGCTTTAGAGTCGAATTCGTTATTTTATCCAGTTTGGATTTCAAAAAAGGAGGGAGCCATTATGATATTAAATAACGTCGGGGCAAGGCAAGTGCCTTGAGGTACCCCGCAATCTATTTTATGCGTTTTAGAGAGGGCATGTTTATGCTTAACATGTATAGTTCTTTGTAAAAAGTTTTTAAAGTAGGTATAAATATTCCCAGTAAGTCCTAATATTTTAATTGTTGACAATACTTTTCTATGCCATACGACGTCAAATGCGCATTTGACGTCGAAGAAGCAGGCCATGACTTTCTGTTTTATCTTAAAGGCTTGCTTAATGGAAGAGGAGAGGGTATAAAGTTGATCAGAGGTAGATCTGTGTTTTCGGAAGCCAGCTTGTACTATTGGGATAACCCCATTCCTCTCCAGGTGGTAATCTAAGCGATTTTAATTAGCTTTTTGAATACTTTACTAAGATGGGAAGTTAGGGTTATGGGCCTATAGGAGCTGGGAAGGTTTCTTGTTTTTTTAGGTTTTGGAATTGGAATAACAATACCATGCTGCCAGGCCGAGGGTAATGCGCACTCGCTATAGCATGTATTACAATGTTGGAGAAGAAGACTCTTTCCATCAGGAGGGAGGTGTCAGCATTGTATAGGTAATTTCGTCTAGTCCTGGAGAGGTTTTGGTGATTTTTATTTGATTAAATAGATTTTATATACCCCTTGACTTCGAACTCTTAACAGCTCACCTTCCTTACTATCAAGGAGCTATAAACGATTGACTAAGCTTTCAGCTGTCATTCTTATGCCCAAGTTATCAAATCAACAGACACAGAAGCAACTTATAAAATTTCTGGCATTTCTCTTGATTACGAAATGGTCTCTCACACAGAGTTTGCAAGGCTAATACCCAGTCTGTACTCGTCAAAGCTACCTGCTTATTACGACTGTGTTGTAAGGCCGGCCGATCTATCTATCTATCTATCTATCTATCTATCTATCTATCTATCTATCTATCTATCTATCTATCATCTATCTATCTACCTATCTATCTATCTATCCATCCCGTAGTCTTGCCGACCGTTGGGGCACCACTGATGACTTGGCACCATCTCCCTCCATTCCACTCTGTTCTCTGCCTAGTGTGTCGCTCAGCTTCAGTCCTGTCCACTCTGAGATATTGTCCTCCCATCTTTGTCTTCCTTGCACAGTGCCTTGCAGGATTGTCTTGGCACGCCCTTACTTACTTACTTACGCCTGTCACCCCTACCCGGGTATAGGCCGTCGACGAGAGACCTCCAGCAACTCCTGTCCTGTGCTTCTCCTTCGATTCTACTCCAGGTGGTTAAGTCTTCTAGTAGAAGAACCTTCCTCCTCCAGGAAAGGAATTACTGTTAGTCTTTTCGTCGGCGTTTTTGTAGCTATTTCCTTTTTTGCAGGGTGGGGAAGCTACCCCCACGCCCAACCCCCTTACTAGGAGGACCAGGGGTTTTCTGTCGGGGTCACCTTCCCTTAGACCATGTTGGTTCACGGCACCTTATTTCATTCGGTGCACCCCTCTCACGAGGGACCCCCTATCCACCACCCAGGGGACGCGCCTCAACGCCATATGGTCCCAGCGCGAGGCTTGGCACGCCCTGCTGATCGCATAACATGCCATACCACTTCAGTTTCCTTTTTTTTTTTTCATAGGTCCTGATCTGCTTCCCACTTCCTCGTTCGTGATGTGATCTCTGTACGAAATGCCAAGCAGCCTTCGAAAACATCTCATTTCAGTGGCTTGTATTCTCCTTTTCATGACACAGACATATAAGAACACTATGATACGGAGCGCATCAGTCTGGTCTTGGAGCAGAGTGCGATGTTTCTATCCTTCCATATGGTCTTCAGTCTTGTCTGCGCGATCTTGGACAGTATTTCTGGTTTTGATCCCACATTTGTCACAATGGCTCCTAAGTAATTTCTTAACTGTTTCCAGCTTTTGGCCTCCAACCATGATTTCAGTGCCAATGCCACTGGCGTTATTGGTCATCAGTTTGGTCTTCTCTGCGCAGATTTCCATCCCAAACGCAATGGCTGTACTGTCCAGATTTACCACCAGCTGAGCTAGCTCCTCCTCTGTTTTACCCAAAGACAAATCAGACGCCATTAACTTCAACACATCTGCCAGATTACTAAAAGGCATACTAATGTTGTTTGTCGAACCTAAAGCCCCCTTTGCAAGACAGAAAGTTTTACAGCCCTAAAATTACCCAAGTTCAGTGTACCATTGAAAGCAAACCAAATCAAGTATTTGCCTTTGCTGCCTTATCAGAAGCTAAGAAAAATTTTGCCGGCGGGCGACAAAGAGAAAGCACGGTTAATATGGTATGTAAAGATCTACATATGTATGATGTGAAAGTTTATCTTATGAGCAAATATGTCCTGTGGCTTGACCTCAGGTAGTGGCAGATCAATAGAAAATGGCTGACGGTATTACTTTACAAACTGAGAGAAAAGCCGAGTCTACTTAAAATATACATGTATCTTATTTATGACGCACAGCTACACATTCAAGAAAACAGATTAGCAAGATATTTATGTAAAACATTTTATAAAATTAAGTTTATTTGTTTTTATTAGGATAGCAGGACACTAACCTTGAGCGATTTTAGTGAAACTTATTCCACACACTTATTCCGAATGATAAGGGTTAAACACAACAAAACATATATCGATTATTTGTTTGTATGGACTGATCCCAATATTTACTTAGTCGACCCAGGTGAAAAACTCAATGACTATTTACAATTTTTGCATAATCGGTTTCAAACACAAACAAGTTTATTTATTATTGACGACTGTTCCGCAGAAAAAAAGACATAGTGAAAAAGATAAACACTTCAGCCGAACTTGCTTTTAGTGGTAGGCATGCTATCAATGGTTTTAGGATCGTAACTGACAAATATAATGCTGTTTTGAAAGATTTTAGAGCAAATAAAATTTGTGCGCCTGTTTTTTTTTTTTTTTTTGTTTTTTTTTTCTGTAAAGACGGCAACAGTTTTAAAGACTGCCTCAAAGAAAATGTCATACCAACAAAAGCAGTAAAAGACAAAGCCAAACAGAAACTAAAAATCACAAAACACTCAAAGCTTATTTTGTATGCAGACCAGCCAACTGCCGACGGATTTTATAGGAACTTGGAAACCTGAAAGTAACTATGTTTCTGACATAAGTTACTTACATAAGAACTTTAACATGTCAACTTATAAGTTACTTGTCAAGTCGACCTAAGATACTTGACAAGTTGTAAGTTAGTTGTAAGTTAACTTGCTCAAATACCACTTTTAAAAACATACACAAAATATTTCTTACTATTTTTTTTCATTTGCTTTACAAACATGAATCGGGATGAACTACTGTTAATGGGTCCTATGTCTGATGTACAAATCAAAGATATAGAAGAAAGAAAAAAACGACTGTGAACTTTATTGTCAGTACTAAGAATGTTACTTTTGTTGTTGTGCAGAGTGATGTTGGGTCATGAACTGTGTTCAGCAATGAACGACAATAAAAAATCAGCAGTGTTACGCCTTCTGTCACTTTCGCCGTTGCCACATCAACCATGCCAAGACTTAGTGCTCCCCAACGAGAACGAGCTCTTGAGCGTTTGGAAGCCGGAGAAAATCCACAAGCTGTGGCAGTGGCCTTTAGATGTTACATTTCGACCATTTACAGGCTGCAGCAACGCTATCATGCCAACGGGTCTTTTGCCGACGCTCCCCACAGCAAACGACCACCTGTGACAACTCAACGGCAAGACCGCCACATTTTCCGGGTTCACGTGTGAAATCGCTTTCAGGCGGCCGAGGAAATAGCAAGCGAACATCGACAACCACCAGGCATGGCACACATCATTGGCCAGACAGTGCGACTACGGCTAGAGGAGCGTAATCTGCACAACCGCCGTCCAGCCCGTGGACCTGTTCTTACTGATCGTCGTCGCCGTGCACGTCTACAGTGGTCACAAGCTCATCAATGTCGACTGGACCTGGCAAAAGTGGTAGAACGTCCTGTTAACGGATGAGAGCCGCTACTGCAACAGCCATGCAAATGGGCATATAAAATGTGGCGGAGAAGGGGTGAATGCTATGCTGATGGCTATGTGCTGGAGAACAATGCCAAACGTGATGATTTGGGGTGTTATTACCATGAACCAGACAGTATTCTTCTGTGTTCTTCTGTGGACTTGTACCAGGTCGCGGAAATGGCATCACATCTCAGCGCTACATTGACCAAATAATCCACCCAAATGTTCTCAGTGACGCAGAAACTTCATCTTGCAGCAAGATAATGCGCGTACACACACTGCACGTATCACCCAGCACCTTGCAGCAGCACAACATCCCAGTCATAACCTGGCCTGCCCTCAGCATCAAACATCTCTGGGACCAACTGCAAAGGGAGGTCAACGCTGTACGCCCCAGACCAACGACAGCCGCAGAACTGGAGAATATCATTGTCCAGGCCTGGTACAACAAGGGCAGCTGTCAACCGCCTGATGCACTCTATGCGCCGACGCTGCCAAGCCGTCATCAACGCCAATGGGGGTCACACGTCATATTGACTGTGTTAATTGTTGTGCCATGCTTGCTCCAAATACAGAATAAATTTCCACACTGATTACGCTGGTGTCCATGATTTAATTCCTAAAATGTCGATAACATCCGTTTGTCCGAAATAGACTTTCAAATGTTAGATTAGATGTGATTTGAACTTCGCGTTTCTTTTGTTGATCAGTATATCATCTTTAGGAGCAGAGTTTGTTGTAGGTGGTGTAGGTGTTTACCTATGTTACAAGCTATGGAAGAAGCCCAGACAACAAGTTCACAAACAAAACATCTTAAAAATGAACGACACAAAAAGTGTAATGAATCTTGTCTACCATTCAGCAGTCCTAAGTGGATAATGTTAGGGAGGTCACTTCTAAAATTGAGACCGGCTGACTTAGGAAAACTAGATTTTTTATTATCACTGCTTCTATAGCAAATAAAAGACCTTTTAGTCAAACAAGGAATAATTCCAGAAACTATGTAAAAATTAAATTTATACAGTAAATAAAAATGGCAGTTACATGTAAAATATATTTTTTATAACAAAAATATTTATACAGTAAATAAAATGGCAACGATTGCACTAGTTTTTAGTGGTAGTAGTTTTCTGTTTACAAAAATGAGCAAGTAGGATGCAGAGGAGGAGAGGAGAAGACATGAAGCAGCTGAGAAGTTAGAAAAAGCACAGAAAGAATTGAAAGGTTGAACTACATAAATGAGAAATTAACTGATCAAAAACATGCATAACAATCAGGGGCGGATCCAGAGCCCCCTCTGGATCCGCCCCTGATTGTTATGCATGTTTTTGATCAGTAAGATTTACAGACCGGGACAAACACACACGCATGCGCGCGCGCACGCACGCACAAACTATAGTTTTACAACCATGGAAGTTTTTGCGTTTTTTTTTTTATGCAAAAAGAGATGAAATAACGAAAGAGACTACAACACTAAAACATGTATTAACCCATAAAGGCCAGACATGCTATGACAAGTTGTGTATCGACCATGACTGTTTATGGGCGGTGTAAGAATAGCCTTTCAAACTTTCAAGTAGCGCAGGGTCTTATGGCATGGAGATCAGTACGGATAAAAGCAAAGTGATGATCAACACCACAAGCGACAGCAGCAGCAACATTCACATGAATGGCCAAAAGCTAGAAGAGGTCAATAGCTTCAAGTACTTGGGAGCCACCCTGTCCAAAGACGGTAGTTGCATAGCAGAGATCCGTATCAGGATAGGTACAGCAACATCCGCAATGGCCAGGCTGGACAGGATATGGCGAAGTAACTCCATCAGCTTCACCATCAAGTACAGGCTTTACAAGTCCCTCATAGTGTCTATTCTACTCTACGGCTGTGAGACTTGGACACTGCTTGCAGACTCAGAAAATAAAATCCAGGCCTTTGAGAACAAGTGCCTGAGGAAGTTGCTCCGCATCTCGTACCGCGAGCACAAGACCAACGAATATGTACGGAGCATCGTCACTTCCCTGGTGGGCCCACATGAACCCCTTCTGGCAACCGTGAAACGGCGCAAGCTTGCTTGGTTTGGCCACGTGACCCGACACAACACCTTGTCCAAGACTATCCTCCAAGGCACTCTCGAAGGAAGTCGTCGGCGAGGTCGTCAGAGAAAGAGTTGGGTCGCAAACATAAAAGAATGGACCGAACTCGAGATGTCAGACTTGCTTGCCACCGCCCAAAATAGAACTCAGTGGAGAGCACTGTCTGTTGCTGCTGCCTTTCAGTCCCCCCAACGCCCAGTTCGGGCAAGGGACTGATGATGATGATGATGAAGAAGAATAGCCTGGAGCACATAGGCGCCAAGCTCTTCTGAACCTTTGAAGTCTAAGAGTTGACCTGTGACTTAGAAATGAGCACACACATTAGTGGTGTTCACATGCAACCTCGTCAGTGCTATTTTGTCTTTTCTGACAAGTCACAGTCTGTTGCCATTCAGAGAAGTATGACAATCTACTTTTTCCTTCCGCAAACAAAAAGGATGGGGCTTGCGGGGCTCCTTGTCCCTTGCAATGTCGGTTGGGTTTACATGAATGTCCTGATGGATAGACTCGGTGCTAGCGCTTATCAGGCGATCTTGTCTCATAGTGCAGCGCAAATCCAAACAAGTGCCTTTTGTCAATAATAACGCAAGAATCATGGACGCTCGTGCGGTGGTGCCAGGTACTAAACTGATGTATGCGAAATCAGACGGACGTCTTGTCGAAGTTGTAAAGAAACAATGACACTTCGCGGCTGTTTTGAGGCTACGGACTGGGGCGTATTCAGAGATGCAGCTTCGGACATTGACTCATACACAGAGACTGTGACAGATTACATCAAATTTTGTGAGAACCAGTGTATTTCAACCAAAACTATCGTGCAATACCCGAATGACAAGCCCTGGTTTCATGGTGCCATCAAACAAAAAGTGAAAGCTAAAGACGATGCATTTTTATCAGGTGACAAACAACATACAAAAAGGCAAAATATGATTTACAGCGAAGCATTAAAGCTGCTTAACTGAGCTACCGTAGTAAGCTTGAAAATAATATGTCCACAAACAGCTCACGTGACTTATGGCAAGGCTTACAGAAAATTACCAAATACAAGCAAGCATCTAAACCAGCAGACACACAAGACCCCACACTACCAGACAAACTGAACGTGTTTTACAGCAGATTTGACAAGCAAAAAGACCACCCCCCAGTGACGAGGACACTCAGCCTTTTGTTGTCTATGAACACGATGTCAAGCAAATGCTTGAGAGGTTGAATGTCCGCAAAGCTGCAGGCCCGGATGAAATTTCGCCCATCCTGCTCCGTGACTGTGCTAGCCAGTTCTCAAACGTTTTCACAAACATCTTTAACTGGTCCCTCAGAATCTGTAAAGTTCCACTATGCTTCCAAAACTCTTTTATCATTCCGGTCCCGAAAAAGTCCACAGTTTCCTCCCTTAACGATTACAGGCCTGTTGCCCTTACGTCTGTCATTATGAAAACGTTTGAGCGTCTGGTTCTGCAACACATTAAATTGTTATCCCACCCACCTTAGATCCCTACCAGTTTGCCTATCGGGCGAATCGGTCAGTGGAAGATGACGTATCACTGGGTCTGCATCGTGCACTGGAACATCTTGAGAAGGCCAACAGGATGTTAGGGTGTTATTTGTGGACTACAGCTCCGCATTCAATACTATTGTATATGGGGCGGTCCGTGGCGCAGTGGTTAAGGCGCCTGCCACCAATTCCAAAGGTGAGCGGTTCGATACCGGGTTCCGGCGTTGGACTTTTCTCCTCTGGTAAGTGTCACCGTTAATTCGGGCGGACCGTCGGGGGTTCTTTCTCCGGGTACTCCGGTTCTTCCACCCCCCACACTTTGGTACCGGTCTCAGGCCACTTTACAAATTTCAAATACAAGCGATCAAAAATCTGTAACTTCAGTAGCTGACTGGCCCTTCGTTTGTCTTGTACTGTGTTTGTCTTAAATGGCGTAAATCCGTGTCTGTTTCGTGAGTGTGTGTGTTGGGTTTCAGGCGCGGCGCTTTGAGTCGATTTCCCCAAAATTGAGAAAAAGCGCCTATATAATAACGGTATTATTATTATTATTATTATTGTGCCACCCAAGCTCTATGAGAAACTGATCCAGCTAGATTTTGACAGTTCACTATGCCAGTGGATCAACGATTTTTTATCAGGTAGACCTCAGGTAGTCAGAGTTGGTCAGTGCAGTCAGCATTCAGACCCAGGGCGTCGACAGTCAGGTGGATGTAACCACTCGTCTGGTTCATGTAGTCGCGTTTCTAAGCCCGTCACACTGAGCACGGGTGCACCCCAAGGTTGTGTTTTGTCACCTATGTTATACTATCTTTTTACCTATGATTGTACATCAACGAATGATAGTTACAGTTAAATTTGCTGACGACACCACTGTTGAAGGTTTTATTTTAAACAACAATGAAACAGCATAGAGAGAGAGAGAGTAGATGAACTTGTTGGCTGGTGTTCTGACAATAACCTTGACCTGAATGTGCCTAAAACGAAAGAAATGGTCATGGATTTCAGGAAAATCAAAAGTGACATTGTTCCCCTCACTATTCATGGTAGCCATGTTGAAATACTTCATCTACAAGGCCGTGTGGAGCACACGTTTAGTTACGGAGCGTTCGGGTGAAACTGACTCGAGTGCACGATAAGCCATCGGTGGCAATTAATCATTAGCGCGCGAAGGACTGTTTATCATACTGGAAGAGAATGCTATACCAGTATCCTACTACTAAGTGTATCTGCTGTCAAACATCCCGCAGGGTATGCAGAAAACTGAGGAAGCAGAGTTAGAGAACATTATGACACACGGGCACAACACACACATCATTAGTCCCGCCGCAACATAGACTCAACAAGGAATAGTTGATGCCGACAGTGACCTAAATTGCCTGCTGGCAGCGGGGAGTGCCTGCATACCACAGCAGCAGGTGGCTGGCCAAACTAATGTGTAGGCCTGGGAATAGGGCTAACTACACTGCTATGTCTATGATGCTAGTGACGTGTTCAGTTTTATATTACGATATGTCCTACAAACATCTGTTCTCGCAATGGACCAGCCTCCGTATGCCCTCGCAAAGGGAATACAGTGGTTTTGGCCAGACACCTATGGTGAACAAAAGTTTGTGATCATGATGGGAGACTGTTCACAGGATGTTTAAAATAAACAGTGGTGACCTCATGATTATTACACTGGTATCTGTCGGGTGATCATAGTAGACACTCGAAACGCTTCTAAAATGCTCGTGCAAAAAGGAAAACATCTTGTGCGTCTGAACTCAAACAAGAACACACTGACTTATGTTTCAATGTTTGTGACTGACTGGCACACTGCGGTTGTACATGTGTACATGGAAGGGGCGCTGAAGGGACACAGTTGCAGATGGGACTTAAGGCGTAATCAATGCAAAATGTGAGAAAGAGTTATTAGGAAATTAATGTCAATTTTTTATTATCTCAGAGGTTTTAAAGTCCAGTAATACGTTTGTAAATGTGTGAAAAAAAAACTAACCAGACCACACCGTAAGGCAGAGACAACAAGCAAGCAATAAACCTGAAAGGGGTCATGTTGACCTAATTAATTACTGCTAAAGAAAATATTGTAAAATGCTGTTAATAAGAAAGGAAACGTATTTCAACGGTCCAAAGCGCCACATTCACGTTGTGCTTGATCACAGTTTTATTAGTTACTGCTAAAATGATCAATCTGCAGTTGCGATAAAATGGGCAGATGGTCATGACCTAATTAACTGTGACCCATCAGATATCACATCCGGCAAAATTCTGACTGCATGATAAATCATGAAGGTTCCTTTGCACGCATATTGAACTTCCATGCTGCTTTTAGTTCAAACCAGTTGTATGTACAATAGTTATGGTTAAGAACAAGAACAACAGAGTTTATGGGTCAGGTTGACCTAATTAATCGATGGCCGTTCCCATCTGAGAGCGTTGTCAATGTGTTTCTGACGCTAATATTGTTCGGACAAGTAGGTACTGTTAACTTATATACCAAGTGGCATGTCTCTACTATGAAGTGAACATTCGAGCTGTTTTATGAGCCTTGGGCCCCTCACTATATGTAATTTGTGTTACTGTGAAATCGTGTTTATTGTCTTTATGCTTAGACCACAATAGTTCAGTACTAAGGCATACGGTGTGTGTGTGTGTGTGTGTGTGTGTGTGTGTGTGTGTGTGTGTGTGTGTGTGTGTGTGTGTGTGTGTGTGTGATGGTGTGTATGTGTGTGTGTGTGCACGTTAGTAGCTTAATTATATTTTGATGTGTTTAATGCTCTTCCTTTCATGTTGCGCGATTCCTAATGTATTGTTACATATGGCAATAAAGTTCTATCATCATCATCATGAAGAAACAATGGCACACAGCTCTCTCCCTTTTTTTCTTTTTTTTTTATTGTTCTTGATGTTTTATTTCTTCGAATAAAAGGAATCGTCGCTACCTAAGAGCCTATTCATTGCAGTAATACTGTTACAATGTGATTTTCAGAGCTAGAGAAGATCCACGTCAGCATCAAATGGCTAAACTAACTTGAACCGGAACTGTTGTGAAAGGCATCCGTTAGTTTATGCTCGCCGCGGACAAAGTCGGCAGGTGACGTTCTATGACCCGCAGCCGTACCCAGCTCTCTCATCAGCCCGATTAACAGGTGACATCAGATGGTCTACCACGTCCACAAAGCCGAACTATCGCTTTCTGATTGGATAATTGCCGTGCGCGTGATCAGTCGTAGGCATATCCGCAGATGGCTGCCTCAGTCTAAAGATGGTACAAGTCTATAGCATATCAAGACATGGCTTTTCAGGAGCACCTTTGCCTGCATCAAGCTTTTTCTTGGGGGGGGGGGGGGCCCTTTCTTGGGTTCAGCTTGAGGCGGAGCCTAAGTTTGCAGCGGACAAGGCGGTGGTCAGTGTGGCACTCTGCGCTCGGCATCACTCTGGTGAGGAGGACGTCACTGCGGTCCCTCTGACGCACTAGGACATAGTTGATAAGGTAACAGTGCTTGGAGCGAGGATGCATCCAGGCGGTCTTTTGACTGTCCTTTTGCTGGAAAGTAGTGTTGGTGATGACAAGTTGCTGCTCTGCATAGAACTCCAACAGTAGGCGGGCATTGTCATTGCAGTTCCCAACGCCATGCTTTGCCGAGGACTCCTTTCCAGGCTTCAGAGTCTTGGCCCACTCTGGCGTTGAAGTCGCCAAGGATGATGACTTTGTCGTCTGCAGGGGTGCTCTGTAGAAGGCTGCGCAGGTCAGAGTAGAACTTGTCTTTTTCTGCAGGCTCTGCCTGGAGGGTTGGGGAGTACACACTGAGAAGGGTGACGTATTGCTGGTGTCTCAGTGGGAGGCGCATGGACATGATGCGGTCGGAGTGACCCGTTGGTAGGTTTTCCAGCTTAGTCGCAATGGGGGTCTTGACCATGAAGCCCACACCTGAGAGCTGTCTTTCTGATGCAGGCCTGCCTGACCAGTAGAGGGTGTAGCCAGCGCCAAGTTCTTGGAGGCTGCCTTCCTCCGGGAGGCGTACTTCGCTGAGCGCAGCGATGTCGATGTTTAACCTCCGCAATTCATGGACAATGAGGGCGGAGCGACGTTCAGGGCATTCGCCGTCTGCTGTGTCGAGCATGGTTCGGATGTTCCAGCATGCTATGTTGAGTCCGGTCGTGGTCGTCATGGGAGTGGATCCGTTGTTTTTTCTTGTTTTCTGATGCCCGTTGACCGCGGCTAACCAACTGGCGGTACAAGGGGATGAGCTTTGGTTAGGCCACCTTTTCTAGGACCCTCTCCATGTGGAGCAAGCAGTGCTGTCCCTAGAGAAGGCTGCTTGATCGTTCAGGGTGTGCCGAGTGACGTTGTCATCCCCAGGTCAACATCAGGCGACCAATATCCTTAACCGCCTGCATGCAGGTTTGAGACTGCGGCTTCCAGTGACATCTTTCACCTACCGTTTTGCCCCTTGCACATCGCTGCAGGACTTGGAATGGTAGATGTCATGGTCCGTGGGCGTTTCCTAAAGCCTGCGCGGTGGAGCTTTTTGGTGGAGTACAGTGTGCTGTACTGGCCCCACCCTTTAAACCCTTGGTTCGTCTGCCATGGCCTAGCAAGCTGAGATGGTGGCATCGGGTCTTCGGGTCATAGGTTTTATATCAGACTGTCCTTGTCCTAGTCTCTGGCTCAAAAGCCTTCCCCGGAGACACGGGAGCTTTGATGTCAGGGTTTTCCTCCCTTAGCCTTTCCGCAGCTAAGCGGCCAGGCCTGCAAGGCAGCAGGACAATGATTTATTTTAGAGGTTCTCTCCTCTAGGTCCGCCGTGTTTATGTGTGTGTATGTGTGTGTATGGATGTGAGAGATAAGAAAAAAGTCATTACAAGTCCATCTCTGAGCCAATACAGTAAAAACATAGCTATGTTAATAATAACCATGCACAACTTACAAAAACCCATTGTTATCAATTACCTACATGCACTTGATAACAAATTTTCAAAGTTACCTACATGCACTTGATAACAAAATTTCAAAGTTACCTACAGATACTTGATAACAAATTTCCAAAGTCACCTAACAGTCAACTAACTTTGTAGGTAACCTTTTAAGTTCTTATAAATTAGTTGGCATAAGTTCTTATAAGTGAATTAAAATAGGAACTTACAAGAACTTAAAAATAACAACTTGTAAGTTCTTGACACAAGTCAACAACTTACTCGGACAGATTTTCCAAGTTACAAGGACAACAAACAAAAATTTTTCCTCATTAATACTCTGGCAGTGGAGCTGATGGCGTCAAATGGGCATGTGTGAAAGGCATGACATCTCTTTGCGAAGAATACGACAGAAATAATGTATGATTACCAAAACAGATCTATATTTGCTTAAAAGTACTTGAACTTTTTTCATAGTTTCTTCTACACTTATTTTCTTCCCTTCTTCTAACAAATATTTCTTTAGCTCTTCAACATTCAAATTTCAGACTTCTGTTGTTTGTAATTGGCCAAATCATCCTGCACTCTCTTAAATTCATGATCATAATTTTATTATCGTCTAATGCTTTACTGATAATAACTCTCATACTGCTCAGCTTTGCACCAGCAAGAGTACTCAATGCTTCATGCTGTTGCAACTTCTTATGAAATCGTTTGTTAAGGGCTTCCAAACCAAAGCATGCCAGACATGTGGCAATGCTAACGCCCTCAATAGCAATCCCAATTATACTACTGATTCCCATAGCGAACTTAAAAATACCCACTACAGAACATCCAGCTCAAACCGCACCCACAGCCAGTGATGTGTTTTGAACAGAATTAAAAACTGCACCTTGAATATTTCGCCTCTTCCCCTTCCAAATACTTCAATGCATCTGTAATATTTATTAAACAAAATGAGTCTGCCTGTAATGTTTTATCAGGCACAATCAGCTCAGGGGATAGTTGCGGATACAAGTTCACCATTTTTTTTATGACAAATATTTTTTATTTAATCAGAGATTACATGTTGTAATTCGTCAAAAGTATGTAATTTGCTACATAATAATGTGTAATGTACGTTTTATGTAACTTAGAAAAACCAGAGTAGTTTTATCGACCACCACCTTAACAGCTGGAATACTGCTCGATACATCACCACATCACCTTTACTAATAGCAATAAAGACCTTTGTTGACTCTGACACTGTGCTATCCCACGTAAGTTTGATTCCCTGTGCAACATCTGCTTCTTCGGCAGAATGCACAGACCTCATGATAATTTCAAATACTATTCTTGCTTCTCTAGCTATCGTAAAATTTGCTGATACAAACACAACAAAAGTATCTGATCTACCCTTCATATTTGTAAGAAGATACCTCCGTTTCTCATACTCTTGCACTTTTAGTTTTTCTCTGCTATTGTTGTCTGAAGCAAAGCTCGGAACAAGGCTCACAATCAACGGTCCAGAGTTAACAACTTTTCTAAATACTAAGGCTCCTTCAAGTGGGGAGATGATTTTGTATTCAGGTCATGAAGAGGAGAATGCCCCCCATACAGAAGGAGTAGCATTTATGCTGTCACCAGTGGCACAGAAAGCGCTGATGGGCTGGGAACCTCTTGGACCAAGAATTATCACAGCAGCCTTTAGAACCAAGAAAAAGCTCAAGCTGAACGTCATCCAGTGTTATGCGCCCACTAATGACAGTGATGAGGAAGAGAAACAAGAGTTCTACGACCGACTCCTGAGTGTCGTGGACAAATGTGTTGAGCGAGACATCACCATCGTCATGGGCGATTTTAATGCCAAAATAGGGGAGGACAACACCAGATACGAAGAGGTGATGGGGAGACAGGGACTAGGGGAGATGAGTGAGAATGGGGAGAGGTTTGTAGACTTTTGTGCTCTAAACAGACTTGTCATTGGAGGCAGCATCTTCCCACACAGAAGAATACACAAAGCAACTTGGGTCTCACCTGACCATACTACAGAGAACCAAATAGACCATATCTGCATTAGCAAAAAATTTAGAAGATCCCTTCAAGATGTTCGAGTGAGGAGGAGAGCAGATGTCGCCTCAGACCACCATCTGCTCACATTAAGAATAAAGCTCAAGTTAAAGAAAAGCCGCACAGAGACAACAAGAAGACAGCGCTATAATGTATTCCTCCTGAGAGAGACAGGAGTGAGAGAAGAGTTCAAACTGGTGATGTCCAACCGGTTTCAAACGCTACAGGAGCTAGTAAATGAAGAGGAGGCGGTCACCACAGAGCAGCAGTGGAAGTCAGTTAGAGAGGTGCTGAACTCAACCTGCAAAGACACTGTAGGGTTCAGGAAACACCATCACAAGGACTGGCTGTCGGCACAGACCTTGAAGAAGATAGAAGTGAGGAAGCAGAAGAAAGCAGTTGTCAACAACAGTCGCACGAGAGCAGCCAAAGCAAGGGCACAGGAGGAATACTCGGAAGCCAACCGCGAGGTGAAGAGGAATATCAGGGCAGACAAGAGGGCCTACACAGACAGCCTGGCAGCAGAGGCAGAAAAGGCAGCAGGCAGCGGCAACATGAAACAGCTCTACGACATTACCAGAAGATTGTCGGGCAAGTATGGCCATACAGAAAGACCAGTAAAAGACAAAGAAGGCAAGCCTATTGCAGACAGAGCAGACCAACTTGACAGATGCGCCGAGTATTTTGAAGAGTTACTGAACAGAACCAGCCCACCCGACCCCCCAGACATCCAGCCAGCAGAGACCGACCTACCCATCAGCTGTGACAGACCCAGCCGGGAAGAGATCAGAAGATCAGTGGCATTTTTGAAGAACGGCAAAGCAGCAGGGCCAGATGGCATCCCAGCGGAGTCTCTGAAAGCAGACCTAGAGACAACAGTAGAGATGCTGTACCCTCTGTTTGGAAAGATCTGGGAAGAGGAGGTGATGCCGGCTAAGTGGAAGGAGGGGTACCTAATCAAGCTTCCCAAGAAAGGCGACCTCAGCAAGTGTTCCAACTACGGAGGAATCACCTTGCTGTCAGTACCAGGAAAGGTCTTCAACAGGATCATCCCGGAGAGAATGAAGAGCTCCGTTGACCCCCAGCTGAGAGACCAGCAAGCAGGATTCAGGAAAAACAGATCATGTACAAACCAGATCGCCACTCTCTGCATCATCGTGGAACAGTCTCTGGAGTGGAGCTCCCTGCTGTACGTCAACTTTGTGGATTACGAGAAAGCATTTGACAGCGTGGACGGAGAGACTGTGGAAACTCCTATGACACTACGGTGTACCCACGAAGCTCGTCCGCCTGATCAAGAGCAGCTACGAGGACATGACATATCGCGTGATCCACGAAGGGCAGTTCACCAGGGAGCTCCAGGTCAGAACCGGTGTCAGGCAGGGGTGTCTATTGTCTCCGTTCCTCTTCCTACTGGCCACAGAAGAAGAGGACCACAGAGCATAGACGAAGTGGAATATAGTGGACACTGTGGACACAGCTTGACGACCTCGATTTTGCAGACGACTTGGCATTACTGTCCCACACTCATCAACAAATGCAGGACAAGACCACGAGGCTTGCTGACATCTCGTCCCAAGTTGGCCTCACCATCCACAAACAGAAAACAAAGACAATGAGGCTGAACGCCACCAGGGAAGAACCAGTCTTGCTTGCTGGCACCCCGTTGGAGGAGGTGGAGTCCTTCACCTATCTCAGAAGCATCATAGACAAAAAAAAGGCGGCACTGATGCAAATGTCTGAGCACGAATCAGTAAAGCCAGAGCAGCATTTCTCCAGTTGAAAAAAGTGTGGAGTTCCAGAGAGCTGTCACAACACACCAAAGTCTGGATTTTCAACTCCAACGTAAAAGCAGTTCTCCTATATGGAGCAGAGACTTGGAGATTGACAAAAACCACAGTCAACAGAGTACAGAAGAATTTTGAAAACCCACTTGCCAGAGAAGATCAGCAATTTCAGACTCTGGGAGAGAACAGAGCAGATAACAGCAGAAAATGAAATTGGGTGAAGAAGATGGGGATGGATTCGTCACAGTCTGAGAAAACCAGCTTCCAGTATCACTAGGCAGGCATTGTCATGGAACCCCCAGGGAAAGAAGAAAAGAGGTAGGCTGAGAAACTCCTGGCGTCGAGACCTCCAAGCAGACATCAGGAGACCGGGAACCACCTGGAGTAAAATTGAAGGAGAAGCACAGGACAGGAGTCGCTGGAGGTCTCTCGTCGACGGCCTATACTCGGGTAGGGGTGACAGGCGTAAGTAAGTAAGGCTCCTTCATCATCATTATATACATAAGGACTAATAAATTCAAACTTTCTGTCCCAGTCAATTGTGTGTGCGGGCGGTGCAGGCGTAGGCACAGGCGCAACTACCCACTTACTACTGTAACATCACAAAGCTGACCTAGTTTAGGAAATGGCCTTTCGGTGCCATCTTTCATGTCATTGATTACTTTCCGCTTGAACATGCGAAAAGAACCAAGTTCAAAACCATACACTTCCCCAACATCACCTTCTTTATCAAAATCCTGCACATCAGCCAAATCTTTCAACTCTGTTACCGGACAGGCAACTGGTATAATTTTCGGTTTTGGACTAACACTCATTTTTATTAAGCAAAAATAACATTATTTAACTTCCAAGACAACAAAAAAATCATGCATCAAAACTGGTTTACCATCCTGATTAGTTACAGATAAACACAGTGATTCAAAGAAACTGGAACCAAATTTTTTAAACTGCAAATTAGGAATTACACTTTCACAATAAGGAGCAGTTCCAGTTGACAAAGTTTAAGGCTTTCCATTATGTACATTTTCAGATGTGTTTAGTTCTTTCAAATGAACATTTAATACTGTGTGTACTGCCAAATGAACAGGATATATTCTGGTATATTTTTTTTTTTTTTTTTTTTTTGGTATCAACAGATTATTTTTATCATAATAATCATGAAATTTCCTACCTTCACTTTCAATGTATTTTAAAGCTCCTATGTTGTTTTCGCCTAAAAAAAAACAAGTAACCTTAAAAGTTTACCTGATAATAAAAGCTCACTAACATTTGGAAATTCCAATGTAACGAGCAAGTTAGCCGGATTTAAAGTTGCTTTAATTTTAAACTATTTCAGCTACAGTACAAAGGTCATAATACCCAGCTAGTAAACCATCACTCTTTATTGATATATTATCAATAGATCCAGTTGCATAATATTGACGGTTCACTTCTACATTAAACCACTTTACAGTGTACAACATTTCATGGATAGCTACAGCCTTGCTTCTTCTTCTTCTTGGCTTGACTTCGCGAACGAAGATTCTATAGGGCTTGCCCACGTCGTCTGCAGGCATTTTCGTGGCTGCGGAGGCCAATCCGGGACAGGCAGGTTCGACCGCAGTGGCTGCAGGGTGGTCAGGGTTCTGAGTTACGGCAACTCGGTTTTTTCTCCTGAGCCGTTTGTCCTTAAGGTTAGCTCTGCGAGAGTCCTCAAAGGAGACGGCTGCCTTGTAGATGGTGGAGCGCCAGGTGTCACGGTCCGCAGCAAGCGAAGACCACTTGCGGTGGTCGATTTGGCAAGCACTAAGTGACTTCTTGAGACCGTCTTTGTATCTCTTCTTTGGTGCCCCTCTGTCACGGTGTCCAGTAGCAAGCTCGCCGAACAGAGTGATCTTGGGTAGGCGATGATCCTCCATCCTGGAGACGTGCCCCGCCCAGCGAAGCTGTATCCGCAGCAACAAAGCCTCGATGCTCATAGTTTCTGCCTGTTCAAGGACCTCGACGTTGGTGACATAGTCACTCCAGTGAATGCCCAGGATGGTACGCAGGCAGCGCTGGTGAAAGCGTTCGAGGAGTCGTAGTTGGTTGCGGTAGAGGGCCCAGGACTCGGAACCGTACAGCAGGGTGGTGAGGACGACAGCTCTGTACACACTGATCTTGGTGCCCGTTTTCAGCTGTTGATTGTGCCACACCCGCTTGAAAAGTCGCCCAAAAGCGCTGTTCGCTTTTGCCAGCCTGCTGTCAAGCTCCTTGTCCAGCTTGGCATCTGACGTGATGATGCAGCCAAGGTAGGTAAACTGGTGTACTGACTTCAGTTCAGACTCGCCGATGGTGATGTGGGGAGGGCGATGCTCTACCTTGGGTGCCGGCTGATGTAGTACCTCTGTCTTTTTCAGACTGACCTCGAGTCCAAAGAGCTGGGCAGCATCTGCAAAGCAGGATGTGATGCGCTGCAAGGCTCTCTCTGTGTGTGCAACAAGGGCAGCGTCATCAGCAAAGAGCAGCTCACGAATCAGTTGGTCTAGGGTTTTCGTGTGGGCCTGCAGTCGTCTGAGGTTGAACAGGCTGCCATCGAGACGATACCTGATGTACACTGCATCGTCATCGTCGAGGTCTACTGTGGCCTGCTTCAACATCATGCTAAAGAAGATGGTGAAGAGGGTTGGTGCCAGCACGCAGCCCTGTTTCACGCCGTTGATAATGGGGAATGGTTCTGAGAGGTTACTGTTGAGTCTAACCTGGCCTTGCTGGTCCTCGTGGAGCTGGACGATCATGCTTAGGAACTTTGGGGGACAGCCAAGTCGCTCCAGGATCTGCCACATGCCTTGCCTGCTCACAGTGTCGAATGCTTTTGTTAGGTCGACAAACGTTACGTACAGCCCTTTGTTCTGCTCGCGGCACTTCTCCTGAAGCTGTCTCAGCACAAAGACCATGTCGGTGGTACTCCTGTTGGCTCTGAAGCCACACAGCCTTGCTACCATCGCGATTATCAATCCCATTAGTTAACAACACTGGTTTGCTTGTGTCAAGATTTGTTAAGGTTATAAACATTTTTATTAGAACATAAAAAAAAGCAATGGAATTTAAATCACCAACAATTGTTACTACAAATGCGCTTCAATTTAACGTGGATGCCAAGTACAATGTCGCGCCAACTTATGATCAGAAAATGATTCAGCTAAATCAGCATGATAAAGCTTTGTCCAAAGGAGATTTATTCAAAGTGAAAGTACCCAATCCGTATGACCATTCCTTAAACCCTCCAATGATGCAATGGCAAGAAAGTGGTCATTAAGCCCACTACAAATGTTTCAAAACCAGCATAACTTTGCTAAACTACTGGCTGCGGTGTTTCTTTTACATACCAGTTAGTCCTCAATGAACAAAGTGCATCCTAAATATTAGGGACGCAGGATGCCAGTTGTCAGCGGTGATAGATAACACTTGCCCCCTCTCTCTAGAGCAAATGTAAACTGATACTTCATGCGTGGTCCATATCTTCGCTTTGCAGCACAATTCAAAACTCCTTCCGTCTGTAAGAGGCTTACATCCTCATCGTATCAGCCCCCAAGGCTGCATTTGAGTCTCTTGTTGGGCCATTGATGTTGATTATGATCCTACGTATGAGGATGCCTCTGCGGACTGGTTCTATGACTATGTGGTCCTTTTTTTTTTGTATGTGACTTTCTCTCATGAAAACGATACGTGTGTTCACGAATTCTTGTGTGTTCATGAATTCACACAGAGTATGCCGAACAGTTTCTTTGTGCATAATTATGCGCGTGGGAATTAATTAAGTTTTTCCTTTATTTCGACGAGCTTTGGATTTTTTGACACACGGCAAGGCCGAAAAAAAATGTAGGTAAGAGCAGGTTCGAGTGGTCCGATTTTTATAAACATCATATTTATTTGTGTAAATAAGAATTGTTATTTTATTCAAAGTATGATTATCATGTTACTGTGTATGCATTTGTAGATAAATGTTGCAACAGATTTAGCTGGAACAAAAGATCCCGGCCAAGTCAGTTTCTACATTAGGACATTAATATTTAAAACAGGCCGGCCAGTGTTTATTGAGTTTAGTGCCGCGGGAGTCAGTTTCATCGCCGCCGATTTTCAGTGTGCATGATTTTTATAATTAGAGGGCCGGCATTCAGTGTGGAAACCTGAAGTTACCAACCCTGGGTTCTTGTTTTTGTTTTTAAATCTGCAATTATGAGGACCTAACATTCCCTCTGTATTATTACATCTTATCATTAAAGCCTTAACTTCTTTCATCCAGTCAATAACATGTTGCAGGTTTCCTGACATGTTATCAAATGCCATTGAATGTGTGTCTAGTCTTGCAGTGGAAAGCTACCTTTGATATAGAGTAAGACAGTAAGGTGTGGGTGGGTTTTGACCAGTTTATATTACTCTTAAAAGAGTCATTGCGCTTCAGACACTGTCACGTTAAGGAGGGATAATATCCGCCTGCAGTCCCTAAAAGCCCATTGTGTATTGCTTAACAAGGATGGAAAATTATATCTTCAGTTTAGTGAGCTTTTAGCAGACGTCTTCATAAACAAAAACGCTTTGCGCATCTGTGCTCAGCTTGCAAAGGAGGTGGAATATTGTGTACTAAATTGTTCACCGCCGTCTGCGAACACGTGTGCTGCAGGAAGGACATTTGGAGAAAAAAAAAACCCATCTGACTATTAATTCAATATCTGAACTTTATCAAAATGTTGCCAGGGCTAACATTCATATTAGAGAGATTGATACATTCTTTTTTAAATATTCATCAACCGCTGAGACTCGTCTGAAAACTCTGTACAGCCAGTACAGAACAGATCATAACAAAACATCCTGGGAGAAAATCAAACTAGTGGCATTTTCAGCTTGAATATCCAGATTGTTGAGAGTTTGCATATGAAAGGCTTTTGGACAAGAAGATTTTTTTCTTGAGTAAGTGTGTAACTTTGTGCGAGAAACTGAAAGATCAATCAGCTGTGCGCTGAAACAGTTTCAGCAGAGAAAAACGGGCAAGCATTTGGAAACCTACGGGAAGGCATCGAGCTTTATGCCGCAAGATGTATTCATTATCCTGACATTATTCAAAGGGACATTTTGAAAAACTTTCCCGATACACTAGGCAGATAAACCACAGCTATATTGCGGCGATTGTGCCATTACTCACTGTGGTAATGAAAAGGGAGTTCATGTTTTCATTGAATTTTCCAGATAAGTAGTCAGTACAGACCCAACCTTCTTAAATGATGTTCTGCTGCTCGTCAGAACAGAAGTTCGTCAGCGCCATTTGGACTTTTGCCATGAAATACACGTGTTCGAAAGTGGTACATTAAAAGCGTATGCGGACGATAACACTCTGCGATTACAAGATGACATTTCTCAGTCTCGGGAAGCTTCGATCTAAATCCCTGCATGTGCTGAGAGAGAGAGAGAGAGAGAGAGAGAGAGAGAGAGAGAGAGAGAGAGAGAGAGAGAGAGAGAGAGAGAGAGAGAGAGAGTCTTAGGTTGGATGATCATCATCCAGCTAAAGAAAGTCTCTCGCAGTCTGCATATCGCCAAAATCATAATGGCCCTGGAGTCGGCACTGGTGACGAGTTGCCATATGCAGCATACAGTCATGCAGCCAGTGCAAATGACCCGCTGCATTGGAAAGAGCTAGACGTGGTCACAGAGTTGTTTCACAATGTTCCTCTGGAAGTCCAGCTTTTCTTTGAATCATTTTTAAACAAGAGGTACATTTCGAAAGCCGTCGATGCAGATTCTTACATTATGAAGAGATTGAAACGTTTGTACCAAACATTTCACACACTGCTCGGAACACATGATATACGCTATGCAGGCCGGCGTGCTGCAGGGACTCTGTACTGTCTACCTTTCGTACAGCTACCACAGTGTTAGGACAGTCTTCGCGATCACTGGACAAGCCGGGTTGACAGTAAGCTTGTGTGAAGCCGAGCGTCGCCTGAAAAAGGAAGCATCATTCAACAACTGCTACTACAACACCTTCAAAAGACGCTTCAGATTGGAGTACTGTTCAGTGGGTGGACGTGTCAGTTAGTCTTCGAGATTGTTTTCTCGTTGTCTGTCTGGACAACCTGGTGCGGCTAACCTTTCATTCTGCCGACACGGGCAGAGGAGAGTCCAGATCATCCCAGTTATGCACTTTGTCCGTTTCAGTGAAAGGTGGAAACATGGCACGACCGTGAATGCGACGGGCCCATGTACCAACTGTTCTTGTACGCAGCCAGTCACTTTGTCCTATGGGGGCCATTTGTCCTAAACATTTTCAATAGTTGCTCTGAGATCCACTTTCTGTTTCTTCTGAGCCTCTGTCGAGAAATGGAGTATCCTTTGCAGAGAATGTTCGGAGGCCAGGGGCATCGCCCACTATCCTTTAGAACCGGCCTACTCAGAAATAAAGACGGGAAGTTACAAGTATTGTTTAAAATAATGTCGATCTTTCCCTTTGAATAAACAAAGAGGCAAGGCTTGCAGGTCCCGCTTAACACTTTACAAAAATGACCGTGTAATCCGAATTCACAAATTCTATCCTTTGGCACTACTCAGAAATAAAGATGGGAAGTTACAAATATTGTTCAAAATAATGTCGATCTTTTCCTTTATGTAAACAAAGAGCAAGGCTTGCAGGTCCCGTTTAACACTTGACAAAATTGACCTGTAATCTGAATTTACAAATGTTCTCTTTCATTTTTAAACTGCCCAACCCACTTGTAGACAATGCTAGACGATACAAAAGTAGCCTATCAAACAACTTTCAAAATGGTTTTGATTTTGACAGGAATATCAGAGGAAACCAACAGAATGAAAAGATGGCAACTATCGTCACTTTATGGGTAAAAAATATACCTGAAACTGATCCAGATGGTAATGCGTTTATCACAGTCCTCACAAAGAGCAGCAAAACTATATAGATCATTCGAACAGTACACAAAGGCAGGAGAATTCTGGATAAAGTTCGATCCATTGTAATGAAAGCCCAATGAGTCGGCTCAAAAAGCGTAGAGTTGGACGTTGTACACGACTCCCGACAGTTTGCACGATATCATCGAGCAGCATGTGTGCCCACTGCATGGTATAATTGAAATTATTTTTTCCCCACATTGATTTTGTTGACTTAATAAATCACGGGCTGAGTATCTGAAAGCGTGCCATGTATATCGTTGTCTTGTTCCAATTTGTGACGCACTAAAGCGTTTCATAGTCAGGCCGCAAATTACAAGTAAGGTACAAAAAATTCTTAACGCTTTATATTTGGACATGACTGAAACGTCAGTCGACTTGTTAGTTTAGTTCTTATTTCTTTTCCCTGTGCGACTTCATAAAGCACTTGAGAACAGAACACGATGAATATTTCTATCTATCTATCCCGTAGTCTTGCCGATCGTTGGGGCACACTGATGACTTGGCAACCAGCTCCCTCCATTCCCTGCAACCTTGTCTCAGTGACTCCGACTGTTGTCCTAAACCAATTTCCTATTTTGCCGTTGAAGCAGACTGCGCTAGTGGCCTTGTTGTATACGTTTTCTATTACTTTGATCAGGTTGGCTTTGATTTTGTACAGCTTCATGGTGGACCAAAGGGCTGCATGCCACACCCTATCAAACGCCTTCTTAAAATCCACAAAGACATGATAAAGGTCTTGCTGGTGCTGGAGGTACCTCTCACATATAACTCTCAGGTTGAAGATCTGCTCAGTTGTGCTGCGCCCTGGTCTGAAGCCTGCCTGTTCATTAGCTATGATTTCCTCTGCCTGTGGCTTCAGCCTTTTCAGAAGGATCTTTAACATGAATTTGCTTGGGAGGCATATAAGACCGTCGTGTGATAATTCTGGCATTGCTTTAAGTTTCCTTTTTTTCGGGAGTTATTATAAGTGATTGGGTCCATGGTGTGGGCCTGCCAGATCTTATTGCAGATAGTTAGTAAGGCGTTTATCATGTCTTCTTCTTCTTCTTGGACTAGTTCTGCAGGGATGTTGTCTGCTCCTGCTGCCTTCCTTTTTTTCAGCGACTTCACGGCAGCCTCTACTTCTTCTTGGAGGATGGGATAGTTGTCACTGTGTTGGTCACTGGTGGGGTGACAAGTATTCCTGGGTCTCCTGTAGTTCGGTGGTTGTACAAATTTGAGCAGTACTCTGTCCATCTCTTCAGAATGTCTTGGTCTTCCGTAAGACATTTCCTTTCGCTATCTTAAATGATAGAGGAGCGTCCCTGTTTTGCACTGGTCAGGTCTTTCACCAGCTGGTATGCTTTTTTGGTATTATTTTTGTTCAGTTTTTCTTGTATATGTTTACACTGGTCTTCAATCCACCTCATCTTAGCCTTTTTCATGTTTTTCTTAATATCCTGGTTAATTTCCCTGTATTGTTTACCTCCTTCTACCTCTGACTTCTTTTTCTTTAATTCTCGACGCTTGTCACACAGATCAAGGATGTCAGCTGTAACCCAAGGTTTCTTTGCTTGTCGGTGTTTGCCAAGAATCTCACTAGTTGTTTGTGTTACAGCAGTGTTAAATGTGTTGATCAGTGTGTCCACATCTGTGTCTTCTGCACCTAGAAGTAACAGTGGCGCGAATTTTCCTCCTATCTTTGCCTGGAAGGCTTCCGCTACCTCTGTGTCTTTTAGCTTCTCGAGGTCGAACTTGATTCTGGTGAGACCCTGCTTGTTGACTTTCTCCAGGCGGAGTCGGAAGGTCATCATCACTAAGTAATGGTCGCTTCTAATGTCTGCTCCTTGAAAACTTATTGTCTTGGCAATGTTCACACTGGTTTGGAAGCGAATCTTCACCATGATGTAGTCAATTTGGTTATGGTGCTGCTTTGTATGGGCCAAACGTGTTCATCAGCTTCAGATCATTTGCGCTGGCAAATTCCAGGAGCCTTAAGCCTCTGTGTTTGGTCTCTGCATTGCAGTAGCATCCTCTCCTATTTTGGCATTCCAGTCTCTCTGCGCCACAAGAATGTCTGTCTTGGGGGTCTGGTCAAGGACTTCCTGCAGTTGGTCATATAAGTCTTCTATTTCCTCATCATCATAGCTTGTTGTTGGAGCGTAAACTTGTACAACGGTGATATTAAATGGGGTGAATATTATATGCCTTTCCTCGTAAATTCCCGGTAACATACCATTGCGGACTACGAAAGATTGGTTTCTTGTACTTTAACTTTTTGATATTGTTTCCCAAAGAGGAAGTCCGACGGTTATTTATTGCTGTCTTTTTAAAAATTAAAGTCATGGACCTTCAGTTACTGAGGTGCACCTTTACTTTCTTTTACAGATATTTTCACAATTTATGACACTGTAGGTACTCAACGACAAATGAAATCACACATTTATTCTCTAGGCACGTTGGTATACATAGCTACGGATCATTAGTGGTTTCTTTCATTATTTTTTTTTTTTTTATCAGAGGGAAAAGCCCAACCTTCTGTATTTCTGCTCTGTAAGTTATCAGTGATCACTGAGACTGCATAATTGGCACTGGCAGTGATCACACATCACAACATATCTTGTCAGTGCAACTGATTGAATTAAATGTTACAGTAATAAATAATTAATAAAGTTTTGAAACTTTGTTCAGCCATGACAGTTAAAACCAAGTGGTGTGGCACTCTTTCTCTTTTACAGCATGCAGCATGTTTCACTTCGGACATAGGTTTCGAAGGTAGCGTTTGTTTTTGTGGGTTGCGTGAAACCTTTGTTACTCTCTCTGCTCTAGAAAATCACATCATGTATCTGCATGTCTGGTAAAAAATAACCGTCGGCTGAAGTAAGGATTGTCAAGTTGCAAGAGTGAGTCTATGAAATCTGCAAGAGGTACAGATCTTCATATGTCCTCGCCACGAAAGGCTATTTATAAAAAATATTTGCCTTTAGCTTGATTTTTGTGCGTTTGTAACTGACATCGTTCCTCAAACTGAGGGAGTGGACGCGGACTAAGTAACCATAGTAGTCTGTGCAAGAAACCAATCCACATCTGCAAGGGGCATAGATACTCATTATCCCCTCTGCTTGAGGGCTCATGAGAATCAATACCTCTTACTGGTGTCATTCATGCTGATGTTTCTCAGAGTTTAATTGAAACAGGGCCGGCTTGACTGTGACTAGATGCCAGGAAAGCACCGCGGAAACATTAACAGTGCGAGTTAGCGGGCCGAGTTATCAAGATGTGTTGACAGGTTTCACATCTGAGCCGACTTCTAGACCACGCCCACAAACGGCACGTGCGGCGATTGAGGTAGAACTGATACCATTTGAATCACTCAAACAAACTGATTAGATCTGTGTATCATTTTCACACGTATTACCAGCTTAGAAGAATACTGCCAGAACTGCACTGCCCCACTGCCCACTGAATCAAGTTTTAATCAGTTTAATAACCCCATGGATATGAAAGCGTTTGAACGCATCTGTAATGAATTTAACATCAGTACAAAGTATGACTTTGCACAAAAACTTGATGATCACCACGGCAGGGGTACATTGTATTATGCTATGAGTCACAGACAATACCCCCAAGATTACTACCCTGGTTACACTTCATTTTCACAAAAATCTAAAATCTGGTTTGGCTCAATTAAACAGAAACAGTCTAATGCCTGGACCACATTTGTCTTAGACAGGAGTGATGGGTTTACACAAGCAGGAGTCGAGCGCATTAATGAGTCTATCAGAACGTATGTGTGGTGTATACTAGGAGCACAAGCTCAAACAAAATCAAACATCTTAAATGGGAGTGGCAAATTTGAAGCACAAAAACAATTTCTTGCAAACCTGGAAGACTCAATAAATTCAGTAGTAGATCTCCCATCAAGCATACAACGCTTCAAGACATTCTCAGATATGCCAGATCGAAAGTTGACTTTTTAGTTGGCATTAGGTTATACATGTTACCATCTGACCTTCAACTCCAAATGGGGACAATAAAAAATTATATTAATGAAATAATTGTTTCAGGGTGTGATCAGAAATTAGGACTCAATCAATCTGTAAACTTAGGTCCGACAGCCACACACCTACAGCCACTAAAACCATTAATAACGCCAGTAACATTAGTCATGCCATCGTCCGTACAGACAGTAACAACCCTGGCCCTGGCACCCATACCCCTCCAGTAAACACACATGAGTCAGAGAGAACTGCATTGGTAATAGGCCTTACTGGATTAGGGATATTACTTCTTTACCTGTTTCATTAAATACCCCACTATTAATCCTCCTAATGTTACCAAAAAGACCCACACATGCTCCGCCATAAACCCCACTACTTTCCGTGCTGCACTGATCAGCCAACTGACAACACTACCTATTATGCCAGGCAAGGCATCCATTCCTTTCACAGCCAATTTCATAAGCAAGTCTGATATATGTGACAACTGTTATTTTACCCATGATTGCAAGTCTTTTGGGTCAGTTGGAGCTGGAGGGGCCGGAGTGCCTGGAGGAGGAGGGCCGCTACCACCCCTTGTTACATTACTACAGTACTGATAATAAATCCAAGAGCAGTAATTAAACTTGCAATTGTGATACCCTGCTCTTTGAAAAGTGTTTTCAATCTCTCAGCCAAAGTTGTGTCTTCGTGAAGTATTTTCTGAATAGTTTCTCTAATCCTGTTGACCTGTGTTTTCAGTTTTCTTTTCCAATTTCAACTACTTCTAGCCACGCTGATTTTCTATCTGCAAATCATTTAATCTGTGTTGTATTCTTTCTTTTATTTCTGTGTCATAATTCCCATTGTCTGCTGTAGCTAATTTTTTCTTTTCCATTTCTATATGATTATCAAGTTCCCCAGTTTGGCTACATTATTCACCAGCTCACCTCTGATTGACTGCAGTGTTTTATCCAAGCCCATTAAATCCCGCTTGGGTAAAGGAGAGTCTTCTATTGTTTTCATAGCCTCTTTTATTTGTCCTTCTGTAAATGAGGTTTCTTGTATTACCTTGTTTGCTATTTCTGGCAGGACTTTTACTTCTGTCATTTCAATTTCTTGTCCCGTCGGCAAAGATGTTTGCACGTCATGAAGGGCAGTAACAATTCGTGGTGGTACTGGTGACACCCCAATTCCAAGGTACCTTGCCAACCCGGTATTACCACCGACTTCGCCTTTAATTGTACTTAAAGCTCTAAACTTAGCAGGGCTGTTTTTATGGGTTAGATGTACTTTCCCTCTGTATGTATTTACAAATAAGTGACCTTTATCATATTCAAACTGATTATGATCTATTACATCTTAAAACGAGTTTACTTTGCTTTGTAAAAGTTCCTGTTGCAAACTAGAAGTATTTCTTGTACCAATCATATCTGTTGTATTATCAAAATCATACATATCATCCATTTAAATATCATGATCAAATCGTCCCACTGCGATCGTTTTTATTAATTCATTTTTTGGAGTTTTGCATAATAAAATGACATCGTCCTATGGATCAAAGTTAGACCCATACAGAAAACTACGTGAACCTCTTGGTGTTAAGGGCATTAGGCAATCAATTGTTATTACAAATAATCCTAGTACAATATATCAGAACCAAACTCTTACTGTCAAGTTTCCGAACCTAGGTCCCAGTGACATTATTGTTCCTGGTACTGCACACCTTGCTTTTAATATTGAACCTTTATCAGAATCAGACGCAAACAGAACACTAGTTGACAACCTTGACAGAGCAATTATTAAAACTATTAAAGTTAATCTTGAAGGACAGGAAGTGTTTAGTCTGGATGATGCTGGTGTATTTTACTGCTACAAAGATCTTTGGCTCACTCGAGAAGAAAGAGAAGACCGTATTTACCAAGGCATACAGTCTGATAGGGGTGTAGGGGGCTCTGGATAGAGGTAGCACCTTTGCTGTTCGGCAGCTGCGTCCTACATAGGACGGACGGGCATCACTGGTCCTCATCCATCTCCTTAATCTCTCACGTGCTGGCTCCAAGCGCTACACCCTGACAAACCACCTCAGCTGGTGGGCTAAACCACGTGAGGGGGTGGTGTTCACATTGCACCACTAGGCGGATGAGCTGTTTCTGACAGCCAACGGCTAGAGGACGGAGGAGATCAGGTTGGATCCAACGGCCAAATGTGGGGGAGTAAACCCTTCAAATCAGGAGTGGAGCCCCGAAGGCAGACAGCTGCCTGTATTCACGCACTGTTCTGGCAGCTCCTGCAGCCAAACTGGTGCCAAACGTACTGCTTTGCAATCCTTTGGATACATCAGCGAGGCCGAGAGGGGGATCTTGTCGACTGGGCACCCCAGGATCTCCATACACTTCGCCCAGGCTTGCGCCCTGGAGAGGTCACTCCAGTGACTGACCCAGCAAGCGCATATACTCCATTGTCTTCCGAGACAGGATGCCAAACTAAACAGTCTGATAATGTTGCCAAACTTAGAATCGATGCAAAGATAAATCAACAATAGTAGTTAAAGATGTTATTGTGGCAGAAACATATGGAAGTAACTTTTACATTCCACTTGAATTCGAAATCCTAACAGCACATTTGCCTTATTACCAATGACCACTAAATGACCGTCTGAGTTTTGAACTAACCTTCAATGACTGCTACAAAGTTATAAAATCAACGGATCTCAATGCAACATCTCTTTGGAATATGAAATTGTCACACATGCTCATCTAGCTATTCAAAATCAGTACCAGTCAAGACTTCCAATTTATTATGACCGTGTGATAAGACATAGTTTGATTCATAAAGACAAAAGCGATCCAATGTGGAACATCAACCTAAACACATCTGCTAGGTCACTGAAAGGCATTCTTATGTTGTTTGTTCAACTGGCGAGTCCATACAAACAGGATTCAGACAAATTCTATAATCCAAATGAAAAGAAAAGGGGAGACTGCCAGTGCTAATATTTTAGGAAGGTTATAAAATATTTTGCAGGTGGAAGGCTTAGAGAAAAGCCAGCAAACATGACATGCAAAGATCTACATCTGTATGACGAAAGAATCAGTCAATACCTGACAAACAAGTATGCACTCTGGCTAGACTTACATAGTACAGATGACGACTACCTACATGGGTCAGGTCGAACTGTTGAACTCGGTTGTGAAGTCATCTGGTGTCGTCCATTTTCTTCTGCTTTAAAATTTATTTTCGAAAAATCAATATGACTCCCAGTAACAAGCAAGGTTACCACAGGTGCAAGGTAATTCCCAAACTTGTAAAACATAAGGCACGCTATTTTACCAATTGAACTTGAAATGATGGGGTTGCTTTCGAGATCGTTTGATAGACTGTCAGTATCGACTAGTAAAAAGTAACTCACAGCTTTTGTGGATAGACAGACAAGAGATCGACTCAAATCACGGGTCATTAGCGAACCAATGTAATTTTCATATTTAGCATGTAGTTTGATTAGCTTGTCAGCAGTGAGGGATTCTAATATCTTCTGTTGTATATTGTTTTCTGAGATAAGCTTTTGATTTGCCGGAAACAACTACAGAGAGAAGACGCTGTTTTATCGAGTCTAAATCTTTATTCTCTACAACACAGATATCGTTTAAAAGTAGCAATTCGTCTTGATTAATTTTATACTGTAATATATTAATTTTTGGAGCTATAATTAATCGCATAAAATACACTTCCAGTGTAAATTCCCAAAATACCGTAAACAAACAGGGCTAGTCTTCGACGAAGCTGTTGACCTTCTCTCGGACAGCGCGCCTCTCCTGATCTTGCATCCCATTTCGATTCCTCCCTTCGAAAACTTCTAGATATCCACGCCCCTGTCACCACCTGCTCCATACCCAACCGACTCCCCTCCCCCTGGCTCACTGACGACATAGCTGATGCCAAGCGCGAGCGCCGACAAGCGGAATGCCGCTGGCGCTCATCGGACCTCACCGTTCACAGACAGATCTTCCAAACCACCAGATCCAAAATCTGCAGAATGATCTCCGACTCCAAACGTAAACATCTTCAAAACAAAATCCTGGAATCCACTTCATCCAAAACCCTCTACGCTACCATGAACACACTCCTAGGCACTTCTAAAGACTCTCCTCTTCCCAACACACACAGCAAAGAAGAACTCCCGTCCGCTTTTTCCACTATTTCTCTGACAAAATCCAAACTCTGCGCAACACACTCGACACTCTGCCTTCTCCGCCTTGCCTTCCTGACCCCCCTTTTCCGGCACTCCCCTCTCGTCCTTCCGCCCTGTCTCTCAGGATGAAGTCCTCAAGACCATAAAGTCCATGACTTTTAAAACCTGTGAACTAGACCCCCTCCCAGCTTCTCTCTACCAGGACAGCCTTCCAAACCTTTCGCCCTTCATCACCGACATCATCAACACATCTCTAGAAAATGGCTCCGTCCCCGATATCTTCAAGTCCGTCATTGTCCGTCCTCTCTTCAAAAAACACAACCTCGACCCAAACGATCTCAAGAACTACCGCCCAGTCTCCAATCTCTCTTTCCTGTCCAAGCTTCTTGAGAAGGTTGTCCTCAACCAGCTCAACCTCCACCTCGCCGACAACAACCTCCTCAGTCCCTTCCAGTCTGCCTATCGCAAACATCACAGCACTGAAACAGCCCTTCTACATATCCTAAACGACCTGCTTATCTCCACCGACTCGGGCAACATATCCCTTCTCACGCTACTTGATCTCTCTACCGCCTTCGACACCATAGACCACTCTATCCTCCTCCATCGCCTTCACCACTGACTCTGCTCACTCCTGGTTTTTCTCCTACCTCTCCGACAGACAGCAATCAGTAACCATCGACGGCGTCTCCTCCAACCCAGTCAGGCTCTCCTGCGGCGTTCCACAGGGGTCCGTCTTGGGTCCAGTCCTTTTCACACTCTACACCTCTCCGCTGTCCAACATCATCCAGTCTCACACCACCACCTCTACGCTGAAGACTCACAACTACTAGACAAAGACAAACTCGACAACACTCAGTCAGTACTGACTCGCACGGCTGACTGCTACAAAGACGTGAAAAACTGGATGACAGCAAACAAGCTCAAACTGAACAACGACAAAACGGAAGCCATGCTGGTAGGCACTGGACAGAAACTTTCCCAGCTCCCCCCTTCTCTCCACCTTCAACTCGACAGCACCCCCCATCTCCCTCTCTGACTCGGTCAAGAACCTCGGCGTTATCCTCGATTCCTCTCTTTCCATGACCAGCTTCGTCTTCCCCACGGCCCAGGCATGTTATTTCCACCTCCGCCGCATCAGTCAGATCAGAAAATACCTCACTACCGAAGCTGCCACCAAACTCGCTGTCTCTCTCATGTTATCTCGCATCGACTACTGCAACTCTCTCCTTTCCGGCCTTCCTCACTCTACCACTCTCACTCTACAGCGCGTCCAGAACAATGCTGCCCGCCTCGTCCCCAGAAAGAAAAAATCCGACCACATCACTCCCCTGCTCAAGCTCCTTCACTGGCTCCCCATCCCCCAACGCATCCAACACAAGATTCTGTCTCTCTGCTACAAATCCCTGAACAACTACGCTCCTACCTATCTCTCCAACTTACTTCATCCCTACACTCCTTCCCGCTCCCTCCGCTCCGCCTCCGACCCTCTCCGCCTCCTCATCCCCCGCACCAAACTCAGCACTTTCGGCCCCCGCTCCTTCTCCGTCTACGGTCCATCCACCTGGAACACCCTCCCACTCTCTCTCCGTCAGAAACACTCTCTCTCCTCCTTCCAGTCCGCCCTCAAAACTCACCTCTTTCAACAGTTCTAGCACTATATCACTACACTCCCCACCCCAAGCTAACCGTCGTAATGTATTTTCACTATTTGTGGTACGTGAGTCATTGTCTAAAGCGTGCGCATGCGTGTGCAAGTTGTGAGTGCGCGCTTAAAGTTATAATTATTATAAGATAAGCGCATTATAAATACCGTAATTGTTATTATTATTAAATTATTATTAGTCTAGTAATTTCTCGATAACGGATGATCGGTGATTTGAATGCATTTTCGAAATATAAAGACTTACAGGATTTATATTTTAATTAACTTAATTTGTTTAATAGGTTCGTGCGGCATTATTGATACAGGTGGGGTTGAAATATCTTTAAGTTTATTTTTACTGGCTCAAAATCGTTTCTGTTGGTGTGGGGGCAAAATGGGCGGTGATGTCCAAAAAAGTAATATTTAAGGAGTTAACTCCATCATTGTTTTAATGGTGTCGCGGGCCTGTCAATACCTGTATCTTTGAAGGAACAATGTTCACCTACTATCAAGGACGAGATAAAGGCCGTTTTTTGACCAGGAAGTGTTGGATCTAGTTTCTAAAGCGGTGGCTGCTCTTTGCGGATTGAGACGATAGAACTGAAAAGGAATGTGGAGGCGAGAGATAATGGAGCTGCGGGACCAAGTTGATGAGCTAGAGCAATATATCTGATGCAATGCCATTCGTATCGCCTCCATACGTGAGAGGATCGGTGAAAGCACGGACGAGATTGTGCTCAAGGTGGTCTATGGGAGTTAAAATTAATTTAACTGACATCGACCGAAGCCATAGAGCTGGGAAGAAGCTTGCACCTGGCGACGCCTCAGCGCGGCCCATTATCGTGAAGTTTGCATCATACAGATCCAAAAACAAAATTATCAACGACGACCTGACGAGGGTGCGTACTAAGCTGGCAGCGGAGGCACAAGTCACCCCCGACTCTACCCCTTCTCCTCAAAATCGACGTCAGCGGTCCTTGCCGGTGAGGAGGGGGAGGAGGATACTCACCCTAAAATAGCCTTTACCCAGATCCAAGCAACACACACACACACACACACACACACACACACACACACACACACACACACACACACACACACACACACACACACACACACAAATCTATAAACATAGAATGGACACGAGGAGGACCGGCCCCGCCGCTGCCGCCGAGGTCTGGTGCTTGTACCCAGTTCGTGTCCATGATCTCGGGACAGGTACTACCCGTCTGCGGGACCAGGGTACTCAACAGCCGCATCTCTGCGATGGCGCCGGGGTCGCCCCCTCCGAGCTTACACTGAGATCGATATGCCGGGACGCCTGGATTGTCTCCTGCCCAAATCCCCGCTCACAAAAACTGTTAGCTAGTAAAAGAAACATAGGAGAGGCTGACGTCGAGTGCACCATTCCCACCCCTAGGGTGATGGGGGTGGTGCACGGCGTCCCCCTCGCCGAAGGTCTTAATCAAATAACAAAATCACGCATAGCCCAAGGCTTTCAACCCACAGTTACCAGGCTGACCAACAGAGATAACACCCAGTCGAGATTGACTTCTATAACCTCAGTAAACTGCCCCCTAAAATTAAAATAGGTGTGCACCTGATGCCGGTCGAGCCGTATGCCCCTCCTGCATCACATTTGCAGGTGTTGCATGTTAGGGCATACCGCTGGAACGTGCAGAGCAAAGCACCCTGTCTGCGTCCTGTGCGGCAGCCACGAGCATTCTCGGGTTGCCTGCCCGGACAGTGTTTCCCCCAAATGCGTCAATTGTGGGGTCCTCCACAGTGCCGCATACAAAAAAAAAATGTCCTAAATTGTTCTGTTCCGTGAAGCAAACCGTATTACTTTACTTACGCCTGTCACCCCTACCCGGGTATAGGCCGTCGATGAGAGACCTCCAGCAACTCCTGTCCTGTGCTTCTCCTTCGATTCTATTCCAGGTGGTTCCCAGTCTCTTGATGTCTGCTTGGAGGTCTCGACGCCAGGAGTTTCTCGGCCTACCTCTTTTCCTCTTTCCCTGGGGGTTCCATGACAATGCCTGCCTAGTGATACTGGAAACTGGCTTTCTCAGGCTGTGACCGATCCATCCCCATCTTCTTCGCCCAATTTCATTGTCTGCTGTTATCTGCTCTGTTCTCTCCCAGAGTCTGACGTTGCTGATCTTCTCTGGCCAGTGGATTTTCAAAATTCTTCTAAGGCAACTGTTCATGAAGGTCTGTACTCTGTTGACTGTGGTTTTTGTCAATCTCCAAGGCTCTGCTCCACATAGGAGAACTGCTTTTACATTGGAGTTGAAAATCCGGACTTTGGTGTGTTGTGACAGCTCTCTGGAACTCCACACTTTTTTTAACTGGAGAAAGGCTGTTCTGGCTTTACCGATTCGTGCTCTGACATCTGCATCAGTGCCGCCTTTAATGTCTATGATGCTCCCGATATAGGTGAAGGACTCCACCTCCTCCAACGGGGTGCCAGCAAGCAAGACTGGTTCTTCCCTGGTTGTGTTCAGCCTCATTGTCTTTGTTTTCTGTTTGTGAATGGTGAGGCCCACTTGGGACGAGATGTCAGCAAGCCTCGTGGTCTTGTCCTGCATTTGTTGATGAGTGTGGGACAGTAATGCCAAGTCGTCTGCAAAATCGAGGTCGTCAAGCTGTGTCCACAGTGTCCACTGTATTCCACTTCGTCTGTGCTCCGTGGTCATCTTCATGACCCAGTCTATGGCCAGTAGGAAGAGGAACGGAGACAGAAGACACCCCTGCCTGACACCAGTTCTGACCTGGAGTTCCCTGGTGAACTGCCCTTCGTGGATCACGCGACATGTCATGCCATCGTAGCTGCTCTTGATCAGGCGGAGGAGCTTTGTGGGTACACCGTAGTGTCGTAGGAGTTTCCACAGTCTCTCGGTCCACGCTGTCAAATGCTTTCTCATAATCCACAAAGTTGACGTACAGCGGGGAGCTCCACTCCAGAGACTGTTCCACGATGATGCGGAGAGTGGCGATCTGGTCTGTACATGATCGGTTCTTCCTGAATCCTGCTTGCTGGTATCTCAGCTGGGGGTCAACGGAGCTCTTCATTCTCTCTAGGATGATCCTGTTGAAGACCTTTCCTGGTACCGACAGCAAGGTGATTCCTCTGTAGTTGGAACACTTGCTTAGGTCGCCTTTCTTGGGAAGCTTGATTAGGTACCCCTCCTTCCAGTCAACTGGCATCACCTCCTCTTCCCAGATCTTTCCAAACAGTGGGTACAGCATCTCCACTGTTGTCTCTAGGTCTGCTTTCAGAGACTCCGCTGGGATGCCATCTGGCCCTGCTGCTTTGCCATTCTTCAAAAGTGCCACTGCTCTTCTGATCTCTTCCCGGCTGGGTCTGTCACAGCTGATGGGTAGGTCGGTCTCTGCTGGCTGGATGTCAGGGGGGGTCGGGTGGGCTAGGTCTGTTCAGTAACTCTTCAAAATACTCGGCCCATCTGTCGAGTTGGTCTGCTCTGTCTGCAATAGGCTTGCCTTCTTGGTCTTTTACTGGTCTTTCTGTATGGCCATACTTACCCGACAATCTTCTGGTAATGTCGTAGAGCTGTTTCATGTTGCCGCTGCCTGCTGCCTTTTCTGCCTCTGCTGCCAGGCTGTCTGTGTAGGCCCTCTTGTCTGCCCTGATACTCCTCTTCACCTCGCGGTTGGCTTCCGAGTATTCCTCCTGTGCCCTTACTTTGGCTGCTCTCGTGCGACTGTTGTTGACAACTGCTTTCTTCTGCTTCCTCACTTCTATCTTCTTCAAGGTCTGTGCCGACAGCCAGTCCTTGTGATGGTGTTTCCTGAACCCTACAGTGTCTTTGCAGGTTGAGTTCAGCGCCTCTCTGACTGCCTTCCACTGCTGCTCTGTGGTGACCGCCTCCTCTTCATTTACTATCTCCTGTAGAGCTTGAAATCGGTTGGACAGCACCAGTTTGAACTCTTCTCTGACTCCAGTTTCTCTCAGGAGGCCTACATTATAGCGCTGTCTTCTTGTTGTCTCTGTGCGGCTTTTCTTTAGCTTGAGCTTCATTCTTAAGGTAAGCAGATGGTGGTCTGAGGCGACATCTGCTCCCCTCCTCGAACATCTTGAAGGGATCTTCTAAATTTCTTGCTAATGCAGATATGGTCTATTTGGTATGGTCAGGTGAGACCCAAGTTGCTTTGTGTATTCTTCTGTGTGGGAAGATGCTGCCTCCAATGACAAGTCGGTTTAGAGCACAAAAGTCTACAAACCTCTCCCCGTTCCCACTCATCTCCGAGCCTAGTCCCTGTCTCCCCATCAACTCTTCGTATCCGGTGTTGTCCTCCCCTATTTTGGCATTAAAATCGCCCATGACGATGGTGATGTCTCGCTCCGCACATTTGTCCACGGCACTCTGGAGTCGGTCGTAGAACTCTTGTTTCTCTTCCTCGTCACTGTCATCAGCTTGAGCTTTTTCTTGGTTCTAAAGGCTGCTGTGATAATTCTTGGCCCAAGAGGTTCCCAGCCCATCAGCCACTCTCTGTGCCACTGGTGACAGCATGAAAAGCAAACCGTATCAGGAACCCAAATTACATTCCTTACCAAGAGGCCGTGAGGACAAACCTTTGTCCAAACTAAAAAACAACAATCCCTTTATAAAACTCAACTCCAAAGAGACCTGGATGTTACTGCCTGGACTTCTGCTGCCCCACCCAAAATAGCGCCTCCCCCAAGAAGGAATCAAAATGCTGCAGTTTTAAAACCAACTGCATCCCAAGTAACCACCAACACTAACCCTAATGTGGCAGGACCAACTACTCAGACCCGCTCCTATCGTGATGCGGCCCGACTGAATATTTCACAACAAAAGCCTAAATCAACTCACATTCCCCCTCCCCTTGACAAATCCCCCCCCCCCTGCCACCTCCTCCCTCACCAATGGTGGTCGAAGAGACTTCTCTTTCACACAGCCGCAGACAACTTCGTTCAGCAGCCCTCAGACCTCCGCGGGAAACACCATAAAAGACCTAAAAACTTTCATGATCAGAGATATCCAAAGGCAAACGCAGACCTTAATTGCTGCGATTTCCGTCGGGAGCTCTGAAGAGATTATGATGGCATTGACAAAACTGATTATAACTATTTTGTTCCCCCTCTTTTCCAACTGGAATTACTTACTTACGCCTGTCTCCCGTCCCAGGGTATAGGCCGTCGACGAGAGACCTTCAGCGACTCCTGTCCTGTGCTTCTTCTTCGATTTTACTCCAGGTGGTTCCCAGTCTCTTGATGTCTGCTGGGAGGTCTCGACGCCAGGTGTTTCTCGGCCTGCCTCTTTCCCTCTTTCCCTGGGGGTTCCATGACAATGCCTGCCTAGTGATACTGGAAACTGGCTTTCTCAGACTGTGACCAATCCATTCCCATCTTCTTCGCCCAATTTTATTCTCAGCTGTTATCTGCTCTGTTCTCTCCCAGAGCCTGACGTTGCTGATCTTCTCTGGACAGTGGATTTTAAAGATTCTTCTAAGGCAACTGTTTATGAAGATCTGTACTCTGTTGACTGTGGTTTTTGTCAACCTCCAAGTCTCTGCTCCATATAGGAGAACTGCTTTTACGTTTGAGTTCCACCTGGAATGGAACACAAAATTGAATACAACATAATACCACTTATGGTATATTAAACCTAACTTTCCTATTAATGATTCTCTTCCTCACTGAAGTACGATAACTCGAATAATAACCCTAAACCTAGTTTAAAAATTCTTCAATGGAATTGTCGAGCTATTTCCCAAAATATTCAGTATTTAAATAGTTATTTAAAATAATTTAATCCACAAATAATCTGCCTACAATCTCCAAACACTATTAAAACTAAATTACCACGTATTTCTGTTATCATTATCGCCCCATTACAGAGTTAATAAAAAATTTAACGACCTCATACACAAAGTTACAAAACAGGGCTAGAACATCAATCCATTATTTCCCTTAACCCATCCAACCCATCCTATTTATAGCAATCACGTTAAAATAAATTCTTCATCCCACAAGGAAATTAACCTAATTAACACATACGCCCCCAAATCTGTTCATTCCACTGGAATGGAGTGGCTGAGAACCCTACTGGGTGATGGATGGATAGTCCTGGGGGACTTCAACATCGTGGCTCTCAAAAATCCAGAGCACACATCATACAGCACACAAACAAGCCGATGATATACTTCAATCCAATTTATTGGTTTTAAACAATGGTAACACAACCAGATGTCTCAACCCATAATCCCTCATCAGTCGACCTAACACTAATTTCCCCAAAATCTTTTTACTGAAACCACGTGGACGTTTGGGGATGACACCATGGGGAGTGATCATCTCCCAATTAGTCTTGAACTAAACTCACATCAACAACCTGTCCCCAACCATACACAAAATAAAGGAAAATTTTTGTATAAGGCCAATTGGCCTCTTTATGTAACCACAATTAAACAGAATTTCTAAGAAGTGGACACTTTTAATGTCAACACCTTTAATACTACGTTAATTAAACTAATACTAGATGCTGCGGAAAGTTAAGCCAACACTGTAAACAATATATATATATATATATATATATATATATATATATATATATATATATATATATATATATATATATATATATATATATATATATATATATATATATATATATATAGATATATATATATATATATAGATATATTAGATATATATATATATATATAATATATATATATATATATATATATATATATAATAATGGAAAAATAATATAATAAATATAATAATAAATGGAAAAAACACAAAATTCCCTCTAATCACTTATCCATGAAGTTAGCAAATATCCAATGCAATAAAATTACAGCCCTGACTA
>BTPG01000004.1:99456530-99740317 GCA_036245525.1 Semisulcospira habei
CATTTTAATACACAAAATAATTTTTTAATATATGTGTCCACCCTCAGTCGCTTTCTGCAATATTTGAGGTTGTGTGCGTCATAAATCAGATAACAAATATATAGTTGTAAGGGCTTTGCAGCAGTTTCAAATACCATACTTTTGTATCTGAATTGTTATTCCACATCACTGCCGTTCTCAACAGTTCGAACCCTGACCTGAGGTAAATCATCATCTGTACTCACGAATGTTGTTTAGCAAAGAGCCTACTTATTTGTAAAGGTATTGGACCATATCCTTAACGTCATACAGATGTAAATCTTTGCACACGCATGTTTGTTTGCAGGTTTATCCTCTTAATCATTCCACCCGCAAATATACCTTTGTGATTTCTCCATCGTAGTGATGATAAGGCAGATTCCAGACTGAAGCGTACAACTCTGATTAGAGGTGGGACAACTTCGAATGTACAGGGACAAATGTGTACATCTTTGGATTGCTAGTAATTTTTACTGAATATCCCGTTGTATGGAAGCCCGCATGGTTCAACATAACACAACATAAGAATACCTTTCCAGGGACCTGGCAGGCTGTGTTCAAGATTCTATGTTCCACCATTGTGGTCACTCATTGTACTTTCGGGTATTGAAACTAAGTCTAATTCACGCCGGTCATAATACAATTGGAAGTCTTGACTGGTATTGGATTTTGAATGAGGTCATGGCTCTAGTTAGTATGTGTGACAATTTCGTATTATTCCAAGGAAATGTTAGCGATCTGATTCTGATGACACTGACGACTCAGTTGATTTTAATAAATTTGGAGTCAGTTATGTTGAAAGTTTAGTTCAAAGCTCAGGACTGGTCATTCAGTGCTTACCCTTGGTAATTATAGGCATATTAGTCGCTTGATAGGAGTTCAATCTCAAAGTCGGATGTAAAAATCTGGTTCACATATGTTTCTGCTATAACTAATTCCTATGGTACCCCAGAGTTGTTACCTTATCTCCAGCATCCGATTCGATGTTTCCAACTATGTATCAGACTGTCTATGCCTTGATAAATACGGTCTTCTCGTTCCTTCTCTTGTGAGCCACAAAGATCTTTGTATCTAACAGTGTATATAATTACATCAGCATCGTCAAGACCTAACGACTTCCGTCCTTCAAGTTTTACTCGTTAATAGTTCCTAACAATTGCTCTGCCAAGATGGTTCGTCAACCAGATTGTTCTGTTTTTGCATTTCTGCGTTGGATGGATTAGTTCAATATTAACGGCTAGGCGTGCAGTGCCCGGAACAATAACGTCATGGGACCTAGGTTGGATACTTGACCTGTAAGTGTTTGCGTTCTGATCTATGGTACTTGATGGTTTGTGATTGACGATTGAATTGTCTAATACCCTTTAACTCAAGAGGCTCACGTAGGCTCTTCTGTATGGGGCTAACTTTGGATCCGTAAGACTGTGTCATTTTTATTATGCACAATAACAAATATTAATTTAATAAAACTGGCAGCAGGAGGATTTAATCATGAAGATTTTGAAATGGATTTGTCTTGGTTGCCTCAGATTACCAGTATCACAGATATGACTGGTAATGGGTAACTAGTTGTAGTATGTATCATGAAACTATAAAAGACAAAAGTAAACTCATTTTATGACAGTGTTGGTTGCTGTGGGCCTCACCATTCACAAACAGAAAACAAAGACAATGAGGCTGAACGCAACCAGGGAAGAACCAGTCTTGCTTGCTGGCACATATCTCGGGAGCATCATAGACAAATAAGGCGGCACTGATGCAGATGTCAGAGCACGAATCGGTAAAGCCAGAGCAGCCTTTCTCCAGTTGAAAAAAGTGTGGAGCTCCAGAGAGCTGTCACAACACACCAAGTCCGAATTTTCAACTCCAATGTAAAAGCAGTTCTCCTATATGGAGCAGAGACTTGGAGATTGACAAAAACCACAGTCAACAGAGTACAGACCTTCATGAACAGTTGCCTTAGAAGAATTTTGAAAATCCACTGGCCAGAGAAGATCAGCAACGTCAGACTCTGGGAGAGAACAGAGCAGATAACAGCAGAGAATGAAATTGGGCGAAGAAGATGGGGATGGATCGGTCACAGTCTGAGAAAGCCAGCTTCCAGTATCACTAGGCAGGCATTGTCATGGAACCCCCAGGGAAAGAGGAAAAGAGGTAGGTCGAGAAACTCCTGGCGTCGAGACCTCCAAGCAGACATCAAGAAACTGGGAACCACCTGTAGTAGAATCGAAGGAGAAGCACAGGACAGGAGTTGCTGGAGGTCTCTCCTCGACGGCCTATACCCGGGTAGGGGTGACAGGTGTAAGTATTTCACTGTCAACGGTGGAAGAATGTTTGTGCATGTCACTGTGTGTGCACAATTTTTAAAAACCATACTATCCTATTTCAGAGATGATTCATCAAAGACCAAGCAGTCTGTCACTGTCAGGTCCATATAATGTTTTTAGTTTACCAGTTTTATGCCATTGACATTTCACATGAAGATGTGTATTTTAACTATAATTAATAACACGCATGATGTGTGATGTGGTGATGTGGCGAGTCTGAACTAAAGCCAGTGCACAAGTTTACTTACCTTATCACATCGGACGCCAGGCTGGACAAGGAGCTTGACAGCAGGCTGGCAAAAGCGAACAGCGCTTTCGGGCGACTATTCAAGCGACAATCAACAGCTGAAAACAGGCACTAAGATCAGCGTGTACAGAGCTGTCGTCCTCACCACCCTGCTGTATGGTTCCGCCCTCCTGGGCCCTCTACGACTTCTCTAACGCTGCGTACCATCCTGGGCATTCACTGGAGTGACTATGTCACCAACGTCGAGGTCTTTGAACAGGCAGAAACTGTGGGCATCAAGGCTTTGCTGCTGCGGACGCAGCTCCGCTGGGCGGGGCATGTCTCCAGGATGCAGGATCATCGCCTACCCAAGATCACCCTGTTTGGCGAGCTTGCCACTGGGCACCGAATAAGAGGGGCACCAAAGAAGAGATACGAAGACTGTCTCAAGAAGTCACTTAGTGCCTGCCAAATCGACCACCGCCAGTGGTCTTCGCTTGCTGCGGACCGTGACACCTGGCGCTCCACCATTTACAAGGCAGCCGTCTCCCTTGAGGACTCTCGCAGAGCTAGCCTTAAAGACAAGTGGCTCAGGAGAAAAAACAGAGATGCCGCAACTCAGAACCCTGGCCAGACCTTCCCCTGCAGCCACTGCGGTCGAACCAGCCTGTCCCGGATTGTCCTCCGCAGCCACGAGGAGGCATGCAGACGTGGGCAACCCTTATAAAATCTTCGTTCACTAAGTCAAGCCAAGAGATAACACGCATAATAGTTGTAATTTTAACAATTTGTAATGTTATCACTGTTTTGTTTTGAAATTTCTGGTTCCCTTGATATAAAATGATCTGAGCTACACACACGTTCACAAACATAATGTAAAATACACATTCTTACAGTTACACACACATTTTGTGCCTGTGGTTAGCTTTACAATACAATAATTGTGCCTTTCTGTGTGCAGCTCAACAGTTCACGCTCCAGCTGAACCAGTCCAAACATACACGCCTGGACCTGCTCAGCTTTATTTACATGGCTCAACTCCTGGCGTGTGAGAGATTTTAATTGTCAGCTGTCCAACGTCAGATTTGTTATTTTTCTAGAGAGTAGAATGTAATTGTTGCTTAGCACTTTTGCAAATATTTCAGTCAAACTGGCAGAAGGTTAGTTGATGATAAAACGTTCATATCCATGCAATTTGTCTGATCAATTGTAAATATCAAGAGACAGGTGAGGTCAGCAATGCGTGAAAAATGCATATATTATGTTGAGAAGATTGTGCATGTACCACATTATTGGTGAGCACTCCTGGATCAACGTACAACACACAAGCAGTGCTTGCACCCGAAAGAGCTATTTAAAAATAAAATGAGTGCGGTAGTCCTGGACTCCTACCTTCTGAACAGGGCAGGCTACGTACTGAGCTTCATGTATCTCCTGTAGTAATTCCTCGCTTTTGCAACCAAGGTCACAAGGGGTCGGCAAATGTGTGGTGGAAAATGTCGGTTTTAATAGTGTACTTTTTAACAAACGTTGGTCAGATATGAACAGAGTATGGCTTAGTATCACAGCATACTCATTCAAGATGACTTTATTGTTGCTGTGATACAAAATAATAATCTAGCGAAAATTGTCTTGCCACCACAGGTGCTGCTCACATTCACTCACTCGCTCATTCCACAAATTACAATAACAGAGCTACAAAATAGACAATGACTCGGGACGGGTGAAGCCCGTCGCCAAGGCATCTAATGGCCGTGCGGCGCCAGTGGCCTCATCCCGACCCGAACCACCCTGGCACAAACAGAATGCTAAGACAGCCACAAACTAGTATATGCTCTAGACAAATTCCTACTTGACAAAAGCTAGTACATAAAAATACAAGTTAACAACAGAACAAATTACCGTCGAAAGGAAAATAATCTCCATTCTAGGCAACATAAAAACAACGATCAAAGCTGCACCTGGAGGCCCGTCGATTTAGTATAGCGCCGGTATTTAGAGGGCACCGCTCCGACAAAGTCCGTCAAAACTGTGACTATTTGAAACATACAAATATCATTCTGGTATCCGTGTATGTACTAAATGTGTTTAGTTTCAACTCATTTTGTTTTCCAGCTATCATCATGACCTTGTCCTGGCTGCTTTCAAACTGCGTATCCACAACAGAGTTGGATTGAACAAACAAAGACCCACTGGAGGCATACAGATGCACTCCCACCCACAGCGCAGCTCGTTATAGAGAAAAAGTCAAGATAAGAGTGAGTCTTTGTAGTGAGCCATTCATATAATTCAAACTTGGTACAGGGATACTTTGTGGCAAGATCTTTCAATACATACCACTTTCAGTGACCTCTGTCAAAGGTCAAAGCAGTAAGTAGGTATGGCCAAATTACCTTTTTCGACACAAATTGTGCTGTTTCAACTTCTATTTTTAACATCAGAGCCGAAAATCATACATGTAAGGTAGATTATCAATTTTTGGTAGAATAATTGTTTTCAACAGCTCTTTGGCAAATTTTTTAGCTTAGCTCTAAGGCATTTTAATTGGTTAAAAAAAAATGTATGTAGTTCACAAGTGAGTGAAAAATGCACATATGTTCATTAAAGTAGGATTTCACACGTATTTCGGCTGAGTCTGTAATTATGTTGAGACATTCAAATAATTTTGATGTGACCTATCCAAGTTCACTGAAATTGTGCAGATCAGGTGCACAATGTAATCAAAAAGGTTGTGCCATTCTTGTCGGTTATTTGAGGGTAAAGCTTGCTTCCAAACAAATTCCATCCCACGTTCTTTTTTTGTCTACATCTTTCCATGACTGCACTACTTTTCTCAATATGTGTGGGAAGGTATTTGCAGAAAGGTACGCAGCCATGGCGTGTAATGTTTTTAAAATCACGTAAATTTGAGGCTCTCACGGGCATGAAACCAGTCGATTAATCAAGACAGATACGTATTATTTTTGTTGTTTTTCAGGCAAACTCTAACAGGGATTTGTTGTGTTAAGCTTTGTGATAATCAGGTGGTTGCAACAAAGCTCATAAACTTGGGTCTCGGTGTGTTGTGAAAGAAAAAAAGGTTATTCGGGAAAACACATTGTCTTAAAGCTTGTGGAGATTCCAGGAGATTTGTTACATCCAAACGATTTGTTACAAAGCACACGAATATTCGCTTATGTTTGATAAAATCATTGGATTGAAAGCCTGCAGAATGTAATTTTTGGCTTACGTGCACAAAAGTGAGTGTGTTCTTGGCCAGTGGTCGTCAGTCTGTGGTCCATTTGCATTTTCTCGGAGACTATTCAAGTTACAGTCTTCAAACTTGGCCCACTGATACTTTGTGGCAAGACCTTTCTAAACATACCTATTTCAGTTACCTCTCACAAACGTCAAGGTCATAGAGAATCAGGAAATATATATTTAAAAAGCTTTCTTTTTAACATGATTTATTTTTTCTCAAATACTATTCGCAACTTCAGACCCAAACATGGTACAAATATACCTTATGATAAGACCTATCTATGCATACTAATTTGGATGACCCTTGAAAAAGGTTAAGGGTCACAAGAGGTCGACAAATGTGTTTAAAATGCCAATAATTGTAGTTATCAACATTTTTGCAAACTTTTTAATCAGATTTGGCACAAAGGTAGCTGATGACAAGACCCTATGTATCCTAATTTAGTTGACTCATTACAAAGGTCAAGGGTCACTGGGATTTCACAGTTGTGTGAAAACTGATAATATTTTGAGAAAACGTGGATTTGTTTGTTTTTACTTATTGTCAGACGTATGGATCGGTCATACACGTTAGCCATTATTATGGGATATATCTGTCCAAGCTGTCAATATACTATTTGCAATTTTGGACCTAATTTTGATTTTTGTACAACCTGGTTACCTCCATTCTTATTGAAAGATATGTGTAGCGCAATTTTTGTACACAAGGTTGTAATACCCTATCATATATTTTGTGTTTCACACACAATGTTTTAATAGTAATTCTTCGACATATAAGTAAAATGTGCGCAATTATGTACAAAGCAACAAACCTGTTACATGTCACATAAACAATGCAGAGATGAGGCTACTTTTTAAATAGATGATCTAATTATGATCTGAAATGACAGTAACGAACATGCAACGAACCTTGTCTAGGGCAAACACAAATCTCACGTTACAATGCTTGAAACAAAATTGTCAGACTGTGAAGAAAACATTTAATGGAAGAATCTTGAACAATGCACTAATCTCGTAACAAATTTTATTTATTTTCGACGAAAGCCATTTTTGGGTGAAACCAGAAACATTTAACATGTTTACTGCATAAATAAAAGAAAATCCACCATGTGAAGCCGGCCTGATATCAGTGTTGTATATACTGATCCAGGGTCAGTTTGGCTTGTGCCAGACCAAAGTATGACAGGGTTTTAGAGGAATGTAAAAATGGAAAGCAAAGTAAGCAATGATTCTGTAATTGTACAATCATTCATTTTCTCACGTAGGACATTCCATTACTCTTTTAAAACTTTCATGCCAGTGTAAATGCTGGTCACTTTTGTGTATTGGTTATTTGGGTTTAACGCCGAGCAGGCAACTAAGGCTATCTCACTTTAGTCAGTCCAGGTCGAACTTGCAAAAAGTCCGTTTTACAGGGTGGTCATTGTCATTAGTACGGAATTCATTAAAAAAAAAATTGTACATTCGCCCGAAAACATTTAACAATTTTCAGGGACCCCGGAGTCTCAGCAACCACTGATACAGCATTTCTAAACTGATACAGTCCAGAACTATGAACAAACAAAAAAAGAAATGCACAATAGTGCTCTGCTTGATACACAGTCTGCTTTATTGCAAATAAGTACCAACGTGAGAAAAATATGAATGAAAAGAAATGTCAGAGTGAACATTCTTGCAAATTCTTCCACAAAGAAGCACTGTTTAGTTTATTACCTGGTAACTCAGCACAAATATATTTGTGTCACTTTACCTAAATCTATCAGAAAACGACCAGATTTTAATATCAAACTCGAGCAGACCAACCTTTTGCACATCTTGCAGCTTAAAAAAAAACTGGTAAACTCGCTCATTTATGTGAAAAATTGATTTTTTTTTAAATACAGGGATAAAGACATCTGAGGCACATTTCAGTAGATAAATAATAATAGTTTCATCAGATAGCACTGTATGGCAAAACTCGCATAAGTGGCATATTGTACGAGTTTCTGGAAAGTAAATTGTATAAGGTCAAGCGGCACTGACTGATATTCTAAGAGTAAACAGAATAAACATTTTCTTTGCAAAAATGTGTGCTCCAATGTCACTTGACATTTACCTCTACGCAACAGACATGGGTATCAGTTGATATTAGTTTTCTGGTTTATCATCACTGACCTGTAGACTTGTTTTCATGATGAACGTTTTGTAGGCACTAATCTATGTAAGAACCTTATCTGAAACCATCTCAACTGTGACTCCAGGATTAGAAAAAAAATTGCATACGCCATTGATCCAGCGAAAAGATCATATAGGTGGCTACCGTCATCTTGCAGAATAGCAGTTTGAGAGTTTCAAATTTAACTCCACCAAGACCGAATTAGTTCTCTTTGAGAGAAACAAATAAATCTTGATGGAATAAAACCAGTGTACTGGCCAAAGAGATCAGTATGAAGTCGGCCATGGCGCCACATGGTAAACTGGCGGTAGGCAGCGTGTCTGTTGGCCTTTACTTCATCATCCTCATCATCAAAGACCAAAATATGCTTCATTACTCGTGCCAGCTGCAGGACCATGGAGTCCAAAATTAAGTACTGCATTTCATGGGGGACAGAATATGAGTTCAGTAAGCTCATACAAGCAAAAAAAGCAATATTTCGCCATGAACTTTAACAGATGCCTAGGATAAATAAGAAGTCTTTTATTATGTGAATAATATACAAATATTTTGTATCATCTTGATGTGAAAACTAGATGTAGTATTTGTGCTTTATAATAGCGCTTTTTTCCCATGTGTATCACTTTTTAATAATTACTATTCACATCTGCAAAACTCTGAAGTATGTACAGAATAAACCTTGAATTTCTAAATCACAAGAACTGAGTTGTGTTAACTCCCCAGTTAACATACAAAAGTGTGACAACAAAGATGCATCAGAATAATATCAAAGTACAAAGTGAGTTGTTTTGTTGTTTTTTTTTATTTTTTTTTTTACTTATTGTCATGGTAGGTCAAAAAGACCTATAGATATAAATGCAAACGTTTTTCCTTGAGACTTGAGTGTTTTTGCATGATTCTGCAGGAACAATAGATAATACGAGTGTAAAAGGTAGGGAAGGGATATATGTTCCTAAAACTGTGCCGTCATTTTAGGTGCTTTCAGTTATGTATTTCAATTTTGTGTGTTGTAGTGTGAAGGGAGTCACATAAATGTTACTGTTTTAAGAGTAATGTGGCTGAATGATAGTGGCTGTGTAATGATATTGTGTCCGTGGTTGTTACGATTGTGGTTGTGTTGTGTTAATCGTAGGAAACGATCATCGTTACGTATCACGTACCTTTTCAGTGAGATTCTTTATCGTTCGTGCATGATAGCGGGTTTTGTTTTGTTAAAGCACATCAAGGAGGCTTTTGAAGACAAGAACAAAGAACAGTTACGGACAGTACAAAAGGAACTGAAAAGGGAGCTTAGGAAGGGGGAGGAAGCATATCGAAAAAAGATAGCAAAACAGTTTGAGACTGGTAACATAAACGTGTGTGGAGGTAGAATCTGATGATGGAACAGAAGCAAACCGTTCGTGAGCAAACTACGGACTAGCCACGACTTAATCGTTCTAGCAATTGATTGTCATGATTTTGAGCATGAGGTCAGAAGTGACCTAACCATCAAGTTAAGGATTGGTGACTGAGGAGGTGCCAACAAGCGCTGGCCAGTGGAATCAATGTTAAATAGCGCTGAACACGTACGATTCTGCTATTTTTACATGTCACTCCCAGTGTCGTCCCGTCATGTCCCCGTGCCAAAAACGCAAAACTGTATCTGTGATGAATGATTTAAGACCAGTTGCTCTTACCTCGTGTATCATGAAGGTTTTTGAGAGGGCTGTTCTTTCACATTTTAAAATACAGGTTGCAGATTTTATGGACCCCTTTCAGTTTGCTTACAGAAGGCAAAGAGGTGTTGATGATGCCATTTTGCATGTTGTAAACAACATCTACTCTCATTTAGAGAACCCAGGAGCCTCCATTCGACTGATGTTCTATGATTTTTCGTCTGCTTTTAACACCATTCAGCCACACATACTCGCCTCCAAACTAGTTCACATGAACATAAATGCCTCTTTGGGTTTTAATCTCACTAACATTCTTTGGGTTTTAGACTATCTCACTAACCGGCCACAGTACGTCAGAATTAGTTCGGATCTAATCTCAGATGTACTTTTTACCAACACCGGTGCACCACAGGGGACTGTCCTGTCGCCTTTTTTGTTTTCTTTGTACACAGCAGACTGTAGAGCAACTCATGACGACTGTGTCATGGACAATTACGCTGACGACACGGCACTGACATGTCTGATTACAGATGAGGACGACAGACTATCGACAAGAGATCGATGACTACCTTGAATTACATGTTGGCAAGACAAAAGAGATGGTCATAGATTTCAGGAATAACAAACAGCATCCCGCTCCTGTTGTTATCAAGGGAACAGAAATTGAGCGTGTAGAGTCCTACAAGTATTTAGGTGTTCTTTTTGACAACGCGCTCAACTGGAAACAAAACACATGCTATTGTGAAAAAAACGCATACCCGTCTTTACTGTTTGAGAAAGCTCAGATCATTTCATGTAAGCACTCAGCTTTTACAGATGTTTTACTGCTCCAGTATTGTTAGCATTTTAACTTTTGGACTGACGTGCTGGGGGAGAAATTTATGTACCAAGATCGTCTTAACAAAGTAATCCGGAAAGGGGGTGGGGTGATTGGTAGGGCACAGGATAATTTGGACACACTGTACAACAGACGGATTACAAACAAATTGGCAGACATTCTTGATGACAAAACACATCCACTTAGATATGAATTTGACAGCAGACGTATCGAACGAAGTGGCAGACTCCGAGTACCCAAAAGTCGTACATCACGTTATGCCAACTCTTTTGTCCCTCAGGCTGTTACCCTTTTCAACAGTAATATCAGTAGATAGTGTCGGTCAACATTCTTCCGTCCTTAGTACTAGCCCTCTCAGTACACATCCGCTTAGATATGAATTTGACAGCAAACGTATCGAACGAAGTGGCAGACTCCGAGTACCCAAAAGTCGTACATCACGTTATGCCAACTCTTTTGTCCCTCTTTTGTCCCTTTTCAACAGTAATATCAGTAGATAGTGTCGGTCAACATTCTTCCGTCCTTAGTACTAGCCCTCTCAGTATTATTACTAGTATTATTACTATTGTTATTCAAAGGTAACAATATGTCTGTTACAGTTCGTTTTCTTTAATTGAGTGTGATGTGTTTTTTTTTTTTTTTTTTTTTTTTTTAATGAGTGATTGATGAGGCCATGTGTTGTATGGGCAGACAGTGAATTTCCCCGTGAGGGATTAATAAAGTATTATTGTATTGTATTGTATGGAGTTTCAGTTACGTGTTCCGTTCCGATTGGTTGCGTTGAGTAAATTCTTTGGATTATTCTAGAAAGTTGTTTTACTATATAAAGTTAGGCACTAGACGTTGAACTTTTTTCAAACCAAAACTGAGCAACACGACTTGCAGGTCTTTCAAAGTATTTCTTGAGCATAGTGTCATAAATGTGTTCAGAGTTTGGGTGAAAACTGTGCGAGAAAAATAGCTTTTAGAATTGGTCCTGCTGATACGGAAACTTTCGCCATTAGGGTTTCTATTAAATCAAGTGTTTACAATGTTCATCGGATGCAGTTTCATGACCTGAACGTTTTGATGCCAGCTTGTGAATGGGAGGAAAATTATTGAATTAAAAAGATGACCTAAAATTTAGTTAGAAAAAAAAAAGAAAAAAAAAAAAGTATTTAGACATGCTTTTTAAAGATAAAAATAGTACAGCCACAGTATGGGTATGAAAGTGGTAGAGATTGAACATAAAACACGGACACTTAGAGAGGATAATGTGCTTTTCCACCGACTTTTTTCAAGGGCATGTTTAAATTGGAATACAAAAGTTGTATTTGCATTTCTGGACTCCATAAAAAAAAATTGACCAAAAATGTACCTTATAACCCTAGCCCAAATATCTAACACTAATCATAGTGTAACCGTAATAAACTTTGACCATTAGGGTTTCTATTAAATATAGGGTTAACAATGTTTTAAGTATGTCCATCGGATGCAGTTTCATTACTTACTTACGCCTGTCACCCCTGCCCGGGTATAGGCCGTCGACGAGAGACCTCCAGCAAGTTTGCTGTCTCCGTTCCTCTTCCTACTGGCCATGGACTGGGTCATGAAGAGAACCACTATGCAGAGAGGAAGCAGAATACGGTGGACACATCTTGACGAGTTCGATTTTGCAGACAACATGGCTTTTCAACAAATGCAGGACAAGACCACGAGGCTTGCTGACATCTCGTCCCATCCACAAACAGAAAACGAAGACAAAGAACCAGTCTTGCTCGGTGGCACCCCTTCGGGAGCATCATCGACAAAAAGGGCGGCACTGATGCAGATGTCAAAGCACGAATTGGTAACGCAAGAGCAGCCTTTCTCCAGTTGAAAAAAAGTGTGGAGTTCCAGAGAGCTGTCACAACACATCAAAGTCCGGATTTTCAACTTAAACGTAAAAGCAGTTCTCCTATATGGAGCTGAGACTTTGAGATTGACAAAAACCAAAGTCAACAGAGTACACACCTTCATAAACATTTGTCTTATAATAATCTTGAAAATCCACTGGCCAGAGAATAATCAGCAACATCAGACTCTGGCAGAGAACACAACAGATAACAACAGAGAATGAAATTATGCGAAGAAGATGGGGATGGATTGGTCAGCCTGAGAAAGCCAGTTTCCAGTATCACTAGAGTCATGGAACCTCCAGGGAAAGAGGAAAAGAGGCAGACCGAGAAACACCTGGCGTCGAGACCTCCAAGCAGACATCAAGAGACTGGGAACCACCTGGAGTAAAATCGAAGGAGAAGCACAGGACAGAAGTCGCTGGAGGTCTCTTGTCGACGGCCTATACCCTGGGAGGGGTGATAGTCGTAAGTAAAGTCTACGGTATTGTTTGGAGCTCACACGTCTTTTATGAGCATTCAGAGTTGTTCATATTTGTAAACTTATCCTTGTGGTCCATTTCCCTCCTCTCTAAGCCAACCTCTGATCAACACACACGCCGGCGAACACAATCAAAGGAGTTGTGCTCACGATCGACGTCACACAGTAGAAGAGCGGCTCCGCACATTTTTAGCATTTTGCAACATAATTACTTAATTAGTGACTTTAGAACAACGACAGGGTGATTCAGCTCATCATGCCGATCAGTTCGGTAGCTTTTCGTGCCATTTGCGGTACCTTTTACTGGACTTTTCAAAACTTCACGGCACGCAAAGCACAGAGGAAGGCAGCCCTACGTTACCGCACTGTCAGTGTCAGCGGACCGGTGGCAGTCATACTCGTGTTTTTGGTCGGCTTTGTGCTCCGGTGCGGCGATGTCGAAGCGAACCCAGGCCCACCGAAACGACAGACTCTTTTGACATGCCAGGGGAACCAAGACAACCAGTCGCCCAGGGGTGAGACAAACGCAGTGTCTGAGCCGACTATTGCGCATGTGTTTAAAATGTTGAATGTGATGGACAAAAAGATGGACAGTATGAAAGCTACAATGCAGGAGCAGATGGACAGAATTCAGAGTGACTTTACTGCGGTGATGAAAGAAAACAAAGAGTTGAAGGAGAAAGTAACGCAGCTGGAGGATAAGCTGGATGATTTGGAGGGGCGGAGCAGACGCAAGAATCTGATCTTTCACGGAATCCCCCACCCCCAGGGGCGCTCAGAGACTTGGGCGGACTGTGAGAAAGCTGTCAAGTCAATGTTGAAGGACGAGATGGGCATATAGGAGGAGATCGAGGTGGAGCGTGCCCATCGTCTGAAGGGGGGCAAGGCGCCCCACCCCATCATCGTGTGCTTCAACAAGTACAAAGACAAGGAGCGGATCCTGTTTGAGTGCAGAACGCTGAAGTCTACATCTCTGAGGACTTCACCCCTCGGGTGAGGGACGTGCGCCGCAAGCTGCTACCCTTCCTCAAGGAGGCCAAGCAGGCGGGGAAGAAGGCCTTCCTCCGCTTCGACTCCCTCGTTGTTGAGGGAAAGACCCACGCATACGACGCTGCTACCCAGAGGCCAGTGGAGCGCAGGGGGCAGAAATGAGGGGCAGGCCGGCATGTTGACCCAGCAACCAGGAGAAGACAGCCCGTCCCTCATTTAGACCCCCAGGGCCCTCACCAGGACGACTTACCTGCACACACACACGCTCAAGTGCCCACACTCAACCCCACTGTGATGATGAAAGTGGTAGTGGTGAAAGTGGTAGCTCTGTGTTTCGCATCATGGCATGGAATATCCAAGGTCTTGTAAATAAGCTGAAAAGTGTTTCTTTTAGGCAGTTCTGTGAAAAGTGTCAATTTTTTTGCATTTTCAGAGATCTGGTCATGTAAGCAAAATGTTATAGAGGATACCTTTCCAGAGTATCAGGTGTTTTTTTCACCACGTACACAAAAGTTGAAAGGGGGCGTGGCCGTGTGTGTACATAAATCTATAGCCTGTCATGTGTTGCGTTTAATGCAGGCAGCTGAGGATATTGTGTTTCTAAAGATCGGTAAGTCTGTTTTGAACTCTGCATCTGATGTTCTGGCAGAATTTGTGTATGTGGCTCCAGAGCGTTCTGTTGTATATGGTGAAGATAACGTTGATGGTTTTGAAGTGTGGCTCAAGTGTTACGTGCTCATCCTGAGCTGCCTTGGCTATTATGTGGCGATTTTAACGCCCGCACCGCCGGTCTGTCTGATACTGATTTTATTGATGATAATACAGCCTTTACAGAAATTAACATATCTGCTAGAGGATGTACCACAAAGCCCACGGAGGTCAAAAGATATTGGCGTAAACAGTTTTGGTCGGAAACTGATAGAACTGTCAAGAGTACTGTTTGTTTATTGTCAATGGCAGAACGAAAGGTGACAGTGAGGGAGAAATTACATGTGTGGCCAACAGAGGCAAAAGTGTGGTGGACTACTGTATTTGCTCTCAATCCGTGTTTGACCTAGTGACCGATATGTTTGTTGCAGACAGGTGCGAGTCAGACCATTTCCCCATTGTAACCACGTTTACTTCTATTCAGTCTGTTTATTCATGTGATGATGATGATTTAAATGATATAATACTAGAGGAAGGGGTTAAATTTGTTTTGGAAAGAAAACTACGCTGAGTCCTTTTGGGCATACATTGAAGATAATCAGGAGACTCAATTTCAACACTTTTCGTCAGCGCTTGACTCGAGTGTAGAAGAAGGGTCGGCCTGTTTTGTAGCATTCATTCAGAAGGCGGCTGACAAAATGAGGTCAGGTAAGAAGGTAGGTGGTGAATCCCGTGCACAGCCGCCGTGGTGGGACTCGGACTGCGAGTTAGCAAAACAAAACAAGTACATACAGTTGAAGCAGTTCAGACACACATGACGACTTAGGGAAGTATCTTGACATGAAGAAAGAATTTAAGAAGTTGTGTAAAACAAAACAAGTAGAGTACAACGTACGGGTTTTGAATGAGCTCAACGATGCATGTAACGATGCAAATTCAAGAACATTTTGGCAAAAAATAGTCTCTGACTGGCGTTAAGAAGTTGTGTTCTGATGTTATTTCACCACGCGTGTGGTATGATTATTTTCGTAATTTGCTAAATGTGGATCAGAATGTTGATGATTCAGGTTTCAGCAGACAGGCCGAGGGTGTTTTGAATGACCATATATTATCTGATGATTGTGATGGTTGTCACAATGCAAAATTTGACGAGGAAATCACGCAGGATGAAATTCGCAGTGCTATTAATAGTATGAAGAAAGGGAAAGCATCAGGCCCTGATGGCTTGCCCACTGACCTTTTTCATCATGCAGGTGAAATCCTTGTGAAATTTCTGCATCCTTTGTTCAATCGTGTGTTTCAAAGTGCGGAATACCCTGAAAGCTGGACCATGGCTGTGATATTTCCACTACACAAAAAGGGTAACCCTAGAAATGTTGACAACTACAGAGGAATTTCTCTTTTGAACGTTATCAGTAAGTTGTACAGTTTTGTCATTAACAACAGGTTGATTCGTTTTTGTGAAGAGAATGATTGTATTCCTGAGGCTCAAGCTGGCTTCCGTAAAGGGTACAGTACTATAGACAACATTTTTTGTTTACAGGCACTAGTGCAAAAGTATCTTAGCAAGCAGGGTGGCCGTTTTTACACCATGTACGTAGACTTTTCTAAAGCTTACGACAGTGTGCACAGGACAAAACTGTTGTATCTCTTGTTACGTAAAGGAGTTCATGGTAAGTTGCTTCAGACACTGGAGAGTATGTACAAACATGTAAAAGCTGCTGTAAGGGTTGGAACCAAAGTTACCGACTACTTTGATTGCATGTCAGGGGTGCGACAAGGTTGTGTGTTGAGCCCACTGCTGTTTTCTATCTTTCTTTCAGAATTTCAGACAGAAATATCATCGTGCGGTGCACGTGGCATTGATATTTTTGCGGACCCACTGGGTATTTTCCTTCTTATGTATGCTGATGATATAGCCATTGTCTCTGACTCCAAAAGAAAATTAATTGTTTAGAAAAATACTGTAAAAAATGGGGTCTCACTGTGAACATGGACAAGACAAAAGTGGTGGTCTTCAAAAATGGAGGTTTTGTGAAAAATTGTGAAAAATGGTTTTATGCTGACAAGCAGATTCAAGTCGAGTCCAGTTATACTTACCTTGGTGTGATATTTTCCTCTACTCTGAACTGGGCTAGATGTGTAGAAAACTTAGCTGGAAAAGCCAGGAGAGCAGTTGCAGGCATCAAAAGACTATACTTCAAATTACAAAACTTGCCAGCTGACACTGTTTTTCACATTTTTTATGTCAAGATTAAGCCCATTGTGCTATACGGGTCAGAGGTTTGGGGTTTCCAGAGGCATGATGTAATTGAGCAGGTTCATATAAAGGTTTGTAAAATGGTCCTTGGTGTTGGAAAAAACAATATTGCGCTGGGTGAGTGTGGAAGATTTCCTATGTATATTCATGCCTATGTTCGAATGGTGAAGTATTGGTGCAGACTTCTTACCATGTCAGAAAACAGATACCCAAGACAGTGTTACACGATGTTATGTATGCATGATGCCTCAGGTAGATCGAACTGGGCTACGCAAATAAAGACTCTGTTGTGTATGCATGGGTTTGGGTATGTGTGGGAAATGCAGTCAGTTGGAAACACTCCTCTGTTCATTCAGATATTCAAAGATCGGCTGATGGATTGTTTCCGACAGGACTGGCATGCATCCCTTACATCAAACACAGAATACTGCCATTACCACCCAGAAATACTTAGAGCAAGTTACATAGGGCAGCTGACTTCTTGTGAACTCAGGCGGGCAATTTGTTTACTTAGATGTAACCGTTTACCTTTAAACGGAGTATCCAGATTTGGAAAACCCATCACTAATCCAGAATGTAATTCATGTGATTGGCATAAGGCTGAAGATTTGTGTCATTTTCTTTTCGAGTGTCCAAAATATTTCCCTTTACGTAAAAAGTACATTCCACTGTTTTACTACAGATTCCCATCCGATCTCAAAGTTCAGCTGCTGTGTGGAAACCTACATGATAAACTGGTCTTTAAAGTTGCTATGTATATTTCAGGGTGCCTTAAATTAAGGAATTAGAGGGATTTGCTTTGAACTTTCGTTGTTTTTGTTTATTTATGTGCGCTGATGTAATGCTATGTGATTGTGTTCTTTACAGCCACCTTCCTGTATTTTCTGGTTGTAAATTGTATTTTGTGTTCATATGGGCCTGATGGCCTGCAAAAACTGAAATAAATTTATTATTATTATTATTATTATTATTATTATTATTATTATTGAACACAATCAAAGGCGGACACAAGGCGCCTCCCGTCATTAGTACGCTCTGTGGGCTCGTGTAGTGACAGGAATTCTGAAGAAGAATAGCACGAGCAGTAAATTGACGTCACTATAAGCTTGACGTCGCGGCATCGCTGGTCTCACAACGCCAAGTTCACGTCAGTGACGAATTTGATGTTTTACTTCACTCATCCAGGGCTGACTGTTTGATGACAGTATATAGAGCTTTAATTATTCAAAAAGTTGAAGAGGTACAACGCTGGATTACGAATTCATTCAATATGGCAAAGTATCTAGTAAGAATAACAAAAAGTATAGACTCAAATGCGGATCAGCCGGTTTTTGTAAAACGGTCATTTTCTTGTCAACGTGTAATATAATTAACAATTTTTTTTAAATTGCTTCGGGAGAATTAAGGTAGGACTGAAAAATATCCTAAAGTTTCAAGTTGTCTGTCCACAAATGCGGGCTCTAGTCGCTGCCACACACACACACACACACACACACACACACACACACACACACACACACACACACACACACACACACACACACACACACACACACACACACACAAACTGTCGTTTTGGCGCCAAATGTTTCCGTAGCTAGACGTGACGTCATTTTTATATTGTTATTTTTTTGCCAGAATTCGCATCCCGCCCGCCCAGGACATACCGTGCATTCTATGGAACGCGCGCGCTCCAACCAGCCCCATTTAAAAGTTAGAGAGGCTCACGCGTGCATATTGAATAAAGACGCGTTTTCAAGAACGCATGGTCGCAAGCATATGAGATATCGGATGTATTTATTTTGTTTGATATATGTATCATACTACTGCAAAATTTGTGTGTTTGATATATGTACCACTACTGCAAAATTGTGTGTTATTTTTGTTTTGTTGTATTTATTTTCTATTTTGATAACCTCTATCAAAACGCCGATTTTTAAGCAATCTCATCTGGTGGTTTCGGAGATCCTGTGTATGTAGACAAAATATGGCTGCCATAACCTTGACTTGTTCCTTGTTTACGACACACCATTTCATTGCGGATTGTCATCAGTCCAAGTTTGAGTCAATGTTGTTACAAAATTCACTACGACAAAGAAACTGAGTTCACTGAAAAATAAGCTGATCTTCATTCGAAACTGCATTTTCATTCAAGTTTGAGCCCACATAGCATCACAATTTGAATATGCACACTGCATTTGGATCCGAACTGTACTTAATGCAGCTGAAATACATGCTTTCCATTTTGGTAAAAGCGTTATGCTGTAGTAAAATCGGTCAGTTGTTACACACGTACATGGAGCCAAACTAATATTTTTGCCCCAGTTGGCATCCTGTAAAACGTACGGTGGATGTTTTGTTGTGTTTCCTGTGTTTTATGATGCTGTATTAAAAATCCAAACATAACTAGTCATGTCTACATTATTTACATTTATTGTGGTTGCTATCAAAAATTTGCCGAAGTTCGAATTCGGCAATCATCATTTTGTACACCGTAATTTCCACATTTATTATCCGAACTACTTCAAATTTTGTAGTAGTGGTACCATGGCGGCCATGACCTTGACTCCGTATGTAAAAACGAGATTCTTATTATTAACACTTTTTTTTTTTCATTTTGCATGATGATGAGGATGAGGGTGATTATATGATGATGCCATGGTGGTCCATATGGTCCATCAAGGTCAAGGTCATGGCTGCCATATTGGAATTTGGTTTGTTTATGTGAGATATCTAGACTTACTGTTGATTTACTTCAAATTTACTACTTCGACAAAAATGAACAAAAGAGCGCGTTTGCATGATGCAAAAATTAGATCACAATTTAGACCGTCAAGGCCAAGGCAACAACGTCTCTGAAACCATTGGACTGATCTACCAGCTTTACCTCAGCGAAAAGAAGTGTTAATAATAAGAATCTCGTTTTTACATACGGGGTCAAGGTCATGGCCGCCATGCATATATTTGCGTTTTGCCTTTTTATGATAGTCATCTTGATAAATGTGCTTGATATATGTACAAAAGGTTTCTTTTTCGACCATGAATGTAAAATACGACCCGATCTCGAAAGTTGGTACTGTGCTAAGATTGTTCGCACTTCATAAACGCGCTGTACGTGAGTTGTTCTCAAAAACTTCTTACTACTTGGCTTAGATCACTTATTTTCCCTTTTAGCAAAATCTAGGTGGATGACTATGTCACAAATCCGTGAAATATTTACCAAAGAATCAGCTGAATTAGAGTCGGGCAGATGAGGTGTCCACAAAATTCCCGATTTGTTCCGCGACTTGCTTCCGGTGGTCTGTCGTTGTAGTTGCCGTAATGTTCAGTAACAATTAATACTAAACATGCAGATTTCTTCTTTCTTATCTATAGATACGATCTGAAGTGCGAGGGTTTCTGATAGAGACCGACATATGTAATTCGTGGAATGAGCGAGTGAGTGAATGAATGTAAGCAGCACATGTGGTGGCAAACAAAAAAAGAGTGAATTTCCCCATGAGGGATTAATAAAGTATTGCCGTATTATTGTATTGTATTGTATATCATTTGCCCGACCTGAAGCAGCCGACATCACTGACGCCCTGGACCACAACCGACTGAGAACCCGAGTCTTAAATTTACATGCCGTTGCTTACATAAGTGTCTAAATTCGGATTGCCTTGTCGTGTATTTTTGTTGATTTTCAGTTATTTTCTACTTTATATGTCGCATGTGACACTGTTTTTGTTTTTGTTTTTTGTTTTTTTGTTTTCTGACTCTGAGCTTGCGTGTGCATGCGCAGGTTTGTGTGGTGTTTAGCGCAAATGCATTTGTGCTTATCATGCATGTACATTTACATTAGTGAAAACCAGACCGTCGAATACTACACAGGAAGTGTTGACGTCAGCGTAGCCTGTTTGCGCAAATGCATTTGTGCTTATCATGCATGTACACAGGGAGTGTATGTGCATGTGTATATATTTTTTAAAAAGGGCAGCTGATGTTCTGATAACACAATGCAAGCTTACCAGCCTGGAATTCCATGGCATTAGCGTAGCAAGAGCATTCTCAGAATTTAATGAAATATTACGTCCCTTGAGCTATTCTGATTGAGTGCATTTTTTGGCTTTGCGCGACGCCTTTGTTAAAAGTAAAGAATAATTGCACCACAAAATTGCCTAGGTGTTGCCTTTTTAACATTAGTCTGTTTTCTTCCACTGCAACACCTCATAGAAGTTTCGGGATGCAACCCGCGCTGTACTGGCAGCGCTACCAGTCAAATAGTTCTGGAGGCAGCTTCTAGTACATGAGTTGTGTTTGCAATTTCAGGTTACGCCGTATGCCTCCTGAAGAGCCCCCCCCCCCCCCCCCCTTCTGAGAATGCTCTTGCTACGTAAATGCCATGGAATTCCAGGCTGGTAAGCTTGCATTGTGTCATCAGGAAATCAGCTGCCCATGCACATACACCATATTCATCTATAAATGAAAGGCTACGCTCACATCAACACTCCGCCTTCATACTGTCTAGCAATTGTAGTTCCTTTCACTTTATCTCTCTTCCCTCCCCAGATCGTGTTAATTTCTTTAATTATTACACTCCCTGGGGAAGGCAAGGAGACAAAGAGATGTGTAAAAATTGGAAGAATTAAGACTTGAAAACATTTCAATGAGACTAAGAATTCCTGTTCTTTGCATTTTATACCTGAAATGTTCTTATTATTCCTCAACTTTATGGCCAACAACTCAACACATAATAGGAAAATGCCCTTGTCTACAACCTCGCTCAATAGAGAAACAATAGACAATTAGACAAGAGTCACTGTTTTTATAAAATGTATCCACCCATTTTGAGATACCACTGCTAAATTTAAACATTTATAAATAAATGAATGAGAGACAGAGTCTAAAGCTTTTTTAACAATCAAGGTTTTTTAAATGTCTGTATAATGAAGCACATCAGATACAGACAAGATGGCGGCCATGCAACACCTCCTGGCTGCCCGCTCCGGCAGAAATGGTCGCCACCGACAGAATATTCTAGCCATTGTACCTTCGTTTGATATACGATGTCAGGCCCTGCAATGCTGCATCACGACCGGCATTTCTTTTTGATGACTTTTGTAAATTTGATGTGCTGTGACTGTTAATTGGATTTCATATTTTTCTCCGTTGTGCCGCTACGCTGACTCTTGTTGTACCAAGCGGATATCAGAAGAACAGCGCGCGCTATGCTGTGGCAATACACCCAACGTGCTTTCCTCCCCTTTCATCATTTCATCTCAGGAGTGGCTCTTCCGGCACGCCACGCTCAACAATCACGGCCTGCGCTAGCCTAGTGCACTCAACGAAGCCAGTACCAGCAAGCTTCAGGCCCACATTCCAGCCGAATGATGTAATGACACCTCCCAGACGCAGTGATTGTGTTTCTTACTGAACAGCCGCGTGTGTACTTTTTTAGAAACCATCGGAATGCTTTCACGTTAATGATGAAGTTCTACTACGTTTGTTTTTAAAATGAATATGAAGTTATATACTAGTTAAGTTCAGTATAATTAAGGTGGCGACTGTTTATGCCGGACTGTCTAAAAACCGGCGCTGTACTATGGCGGCGACGGGCCCCCAGGTGCTGTTTGACCGTTGTTCAGTTTATGTTCGGCCTAGATCGGAGATCATCTCCGTATCGACGCGGGTATTTTGTTTCTGTTGTTAACTTGTTTTATGTACTAGTTTTAGCCAAGTAATAACTTAATAAAGAACATTATAATAGTGTGTGCAGGAGACATAGGGCTGTCTTAGCATTAAGTTTTTGTCTCGGGTCGGGATGAGGCCACTGGCGCTGGCCATTAGATGCCTTGGCGACGGGCTTCACCCGTCCGAGTCATTGTCCATTGTGTAGCTCTGTTATTGTAATTTGTGGAATGAGTAAACATGTGGTGGCAAAAATGTGAATTTCCCCATGAGGGATTAATAAAGTATTTGTATTGTATTGTATTGTATTGTATTGTATTGTATTGTATCATATAAAGTCTAATATTGACAGAGATTGATCTACCAAAAATGAAAATGTTTTATTCTATTGGCGATACATGCGGATGCAATTTTATAACTTATTGTTTAAAAGTGGAAACCCATTTTTTGCATATACCTAAAGGGGTTTACGTATATGCCAAAAATGGGTTTCCACTTTAGATCATTATATTTGTTTTTCTATTTTTCGATGTATGTAGGTGTCGGAGAGTCTTGTCTTGGGGCACAAACTGGAGCCTTTTACTCGCATCTTTTTTTAAACTATCATAAACATTAAACAGTGTGCAGTTTTTGGTGCCTATTTTCTACAAAGTGTAGAGATGAAAAACCTTTCTGGAAAGAAGTGGCTGTTATTTTTAAAGAATATAATAATCTCTTTTGCCCCTAAAGTATCGATGCTTTCAAAAGCGAACAACTGTTTTTCAATCCACAGCTGTTGAAAAAAGATTCGTTTAAGTTTGTTGACAATTGGGTTTAAAAAAAAACATTTTTACTATTTGAGATGTAATGGACAATAATAGGCGACTGTCAGTTTTTTTTTTTTGTGAACGTTCTGGTGCTGATGTTTGTTTTCTTTATTACTATAGCAGATCGAGTGCTGTAAGAAAGTACAAAAAAAAAAAAACTGCTACGAATATGGACGGATGCAGTTGATGTAATCGATTGTACGCCCTTGGATGTTGTCCTTAAGCACAAAAAGGGCACAAAAGGTATATACAATGTGTTCTTAAATAAAACGACACCACCTTCATACATCGAAAAATAGAAAAACAAATATAATAATCTAAAGTGGAAATCCATTTTTTTGCACCCTATAACAAGAATATGGACGGATGCAGTACCGAATTGTCCATAGAGTACTGACAACCATATAGACAGCTAAAGGATTCAAACCTTTGTTCACTCTCTAATGAATCTATTGCGCACCTGTTTTTTTGTTTTTTGTTAGTGCAAAGTTGTGCATGCGTTTTGGGACAAATTATTGAACAGGTTCAAGGAAAAATGTGCTCCTTGTGAAAAATTTGAACTTAGTACAGAATTCATTGTTTTCGGGGTGAAAGAGGGACTGCGGAGAGACCCAGTGCTCTCTCTCTCTCTCGGGTAGACATGTTTTTTTTCTCCGGCTACGTTCCCAGGGACGAAGATTTGGACATTTATAGCTGCTAAAGTGGTGATTTACTAAACATTTTGGCAAGTGAGTCCGGAGATTGCTGTTCTTTCTGGAAAAGCTCCCATAAAGATATGCGCCGTATTAGTGACTGTTAAATGATATTTTACCTTATTTGACCATGATTGACCATGATTGTGGAGGAACAGATTGATCATTCTTGGGACAGTTTGTGGCCCTTAAAAGGGACATTTTCTGTCGGTTTAGACAAGGTTTGTTTACGGAAAAAAGTTTCCGCTTTTTTCCGCCCAGCCATGCTGTTGTCGCCTTTCAGTGCAGTTTCGCCTTGTACTCGGCGATGGTTCTGGTTTCTTTGGCTTCCAAGGTTTGGAGCTCCGTCTCGAAAGCTAGTAAGGGTTCACCTTTTAGGTTGGAGCGGGCAGCTTTGATAGCTTTGTTTAGCTCGTCCGTTTTTCTGTCAACTGTCAGGTTTCCCGTTTCGAGGATCTTCTTTCGGACCAAGCTTTCGCAATCTCTGAGTGTTGCTGATAGCGTTTTTGGGTCCTCGTCTATCTGGTGATGGGTGCCGCTGAGGTACGCTTTGTGGGCTATGTGGATCTCAAAGACTCCGCACGGCCGTTCGTACTTGATTTCGTGGTCCATTCCCGCTGTCAAGGTACACCATTTTTCTCTATTTCTGAACATGTAAGAGATGTTTCGAGATAGGAGCTGCTTGGTGCGGCGGCTGGCGCTCCCCAGGAGGACGAGGTTGACGGTATGGTGATGTCCAAGTTTGGTTGCCCTGTCAGATCCAATGTTTCCTTCTTTTCGGCCATGCGTTTTCTTTGTCGGTGTTCCAAGAGGCGGGCCTGGCTGGCCACAATCTCATCTTGGCTGGCCGCGTCTTCTTCTTCTTGAGAGTCGGCCTCCGTCTCTATTTCGTCGATCACCAGTTTCTGTTCCATTCTTGCTGTCAGGTAGTTCATGATAGGACTGATTGAGCATTGGTTGGTTGGTTAGTTCGGGCACCTGACGGGCGGGTTATGGGGGACAGGGAAATCTATTGCCAATGGAGTGCGACCTGAACACTGATCAACTCAGGCGCACTCCAACTGTGCCACTTTGATTTACCAGGACCTTTCAACGGACATGCTATTGAACAAATCCGTTTTTTCCCCATGGATTGTGCGTGCAGCTACCGGGGCCGGGACGGGATTCCAACCCATGACGCGGCGATTTCCTTCGCTCTCCTGCTCCGACGTTTAACCGCCTGAGCTATTTCGGACTCTCGGATTGAGCATGCTTTGCTTTGTTTTTATTCATTTTATTGTCCCACTGGCACCGCAGTATGTACCTGGTTTCCGAGAGAGTGAATGAGCGAGTCCCATTGTATTTTTTTCGCTTACGTTTTCCACTAATCATCATCATATCATTTAGGTTATCCACAACAACGGTCCTTATCTATAATACAATAAAAACTTCACTTTATTTACATAATCAGTGTTAAAATTCTGAACCACCATGATACAAATGTTAAAATATTAAAAATAACCGTAAAAAGGAAGATAATTCATAGGTAGTCATATATTGCAAAAGAAGGCAAAGGGCGAGCCAGAGCCAGCTACGAAGAGATGCATCATATTAAAATGTTTACTAACAAAAATGTTCAGAAGACATGCTCGATAAAAATGAAAAAGCAAACTAATTTTACTATAGCCTAACAAAAGAAATCAGTATATTGAAAACCCTATCAGTCATTCTTGTATCGTTGACAGTAGCGCCAACGACACCAGCAGGAACCACAATTTTTAATATTCTTTAAGTCCCCATTACCGAAAAAAAGGTCGGCAGGGGCCCGCAAAGAAATGAGAAATTAGGCCTATATCAGATCAGTCTAGTCAAACTTGAGGACTTAAGTATCGTACCGACTCTAACCACAGTGTCAGGTTCAGCTGAATCCAAAATAGTATGAAGAGCAGCCGAATCTGATCTCCCCAAACTGCAGCGAAGGCCTCACATTCTAAGATCGGGGGTGAAGCCGAACCGCAGGCACAAATGGGGTCAGACCATCGCACCCGCCAACTGTTTGTACACAAACGATTAATAATATCCACAGAGATCCACATTTATAGATGCCGTGTTCTCTATGTAGTCTATAGGCAAGGACACCCGGATGTTCCTGCGAAAGAATTTTTCTTTTTCTCAGCAAGATAATTTTCTTTTATTTGCTTATTAATAAGTATTCGTGTTTCTTTTGAAACCCCAAGCCCATTTGAGGCACCAGCCCGGGCAGCCCTGTCTACAGTCTCATTACCAAGGATACCAACATGTAATACAGTGTCGATACATCTACTTATTAACTAATGAATAATCATTTTGATTTCAACAACGATATCAGGACGAACAGATTTATTATCAAGATTTATGCTTTGTAAAGCAGATCTATGGGGTTCCAGAGAGCTGTCACAACACACCACACACCAAAGTCCGGATTTTAACTTTTACGTTGGTAAAAGCAGTTCTTGGAGCAGACTTGGAGATTGACAAAAACCACAGTCAACAGAGTACAGATCTTCATAAACAGTTGCCTTAGAAGAATTTTGAAAATCCACTGGCCAGAGAAGATCAGCAACGTCAGACTCTGGGAGAGAACAGAGCAGATAACAGCAGAGAATGAAATTGGGCGAAGAAGATGGAGATGGATTGGTCACTGAGAAAGCCAGCTTCCAGTATCACTAGGCAGGCATTGTCATGGAACCCCCAGGGAAAGAGGAAAAGAGGTAGGCCGAGAAACTCCTGGCGTCGAGACCTCCAAGCAGATATCAAGAGACTGGGAACCACCTGGAGTAAAATAGAAGGAGAAGCACAGGACAGGAGTTGCTGGAGGTCTCTCGTCGACGGCCTATACCCGGGTATGGGTGACAGGCGTAAGTAATAAGTAAAGCAGATCTAGAGTCAGGTACATCTGCAACGGCAGAGCCAAAACGTCTTAGCCTTAATGTCATCAATATGGCCGTTAGCTCCGCCGTGCATATGGCTGATAGTTTTGCCCAGAGATGGAATAAAGACATTTCCAGAGCCATCCACGGATCCATCAGCATAGGCGACCAGGGCATGCGGATAGCTGGCGTCCAGATATTCCAATGTAAGTGCTTTTTGAAGGTGAGAATTACTATTTTTACTAATATTTTAAATTTCTAATTTAACCGAGGCCGCGTGGAGAGTCCAAGGTGGCAGAGGAGATAAAGGTGTCGGAGAGACAGTATGGGGTATTATCCCAACCTGGGTATGTATTTCTCGGGTTACGGAGATAAGTGATCTCTCTACCCTACCATTTTGTGACATGGAGAACTTGATCTAAGTTGTCAGTTTTTTTTTCCTTCTGGGCATTGTTTGAGGCTTAAAAAAATACGATTTATATTATTTGCACAGCCCTTTAATCTAAAATAATGTAAGGGAAGAATATTTGCAAACGCATAGACCGCTTTATTGGATGCGTGAGCAGGTGTACCCAAAATGAATTTAAGAGAACGCATTTCCGCTGTTTCCAATTTTTGGAGTGTGTGTGTTTTGAAGCCGAAGAAAAACATTCTGCTCCGTAATTCAATTTTGAACGCACCAGAGCGTTACGCAAATATAACAGTATGTCCTTGTCCAAATAATTAAAAGCTCTCTTAACTACTCCAACCATTTTGTTGGCCTTATTGATGCAGTTCTGAATATGGGGGTCAAAAGATAGAACTTTGTCAAAGACCACACCTAAATCTCTTTCCTCCTCACAAGATACCATCTTGTTAATGTTGCTGTTCACTTTCATCAAGTAATCGTGTTCAGGGTTGTTCCTTCCAGCATGTAAGACCTTGCATTTGTCTACATTAAAATGTAAGTCCCATGTGTCGGACCACTCTTGCAAGTGATCCAAATCATGCTGCAACACGTCTTTATTGCTCGATTTTAGTATCATCTGCGAAAATTTTGCACATGCTTGATTTGCTTTTGTAATGAGTTTATTTTTGTGTGGGGTCCAGTTTAACGTAGATGTAAACAGTACCCCAATGAATTTAATTTGGTTAATAGGATTTATAACATATTCATCGGCATAAGTAGATATGGTTATCTGTTCTTGAAATTTAACTTTTGTAAGACCAAAAATTATAAGTTTTTAACATCGTCAATTGCCCTCTGAAACTTCCTTGATTTATCTAGCGATATTTGTAATTGACCTTTTTCATTATTTTTAGTTTTAGCCAGTTTCCATATAGCGTTGTGGTCGGCATATTGCGATAATTTAAGGGAAGTATTTGTACTTTTATCTAATTTCGATTTCAAATAGGCCGGAAGATCAGCCATCATTATATTAAACAATATCGGAGCAAGGCAGGTGCCTTGAGGCACACCACAGTCTACTTTATGTATCTTGGAGAGGGTTTGTTTAAATTTCACCTGCAGTGTTCGCTGGAGAAAATTTTTAAGATAAGCAAATATATTTCCAGAGAGACCAAGTGCCTTAATTTTCTGTAATAGCTTTTTTTTTAAGCAGGCCATTACTTTTTGTTTCTTTTTAAAGGCCTGCTTAATGGATGAAGAGAGATTATACAATTGGTCTGAGGTTATTTTTTAAAAGTCTTTCAAATACGCTAAAGTTATGTAAATTCCTTGGTTTATTTGGTTTTGGGATGGGAATCACTATTCCATGCTGCCAAACCTGCGGAAGATGACCCTCTTTATAGCATTGGTTAAATAATTGTAAAAGGATTTCCTTTCCCTCAGAGGGGAGATGTTTCAACATTATATAAGATACTTCATCCTGACCCGGGGAAGTATCCCCCACCCCCCCCTTGGACGAAATCAGCGAAAGCTGGAAGTCCCGATCCCTTTTTAATGTTCGATTCGATTCACCCGGGGAAGTATTGGTATTTCTAATTTGTGACAGTACTGCATCTAACTCTAATTTATTAAATGGAAGATTAATGGCAAGAGTATCATCCGATGATATATTAGACGGATCATCATGGACTATTTTATTTTCCTCCATAATTCTAAAATGTTTTGCTTCGTTTTTTAGATTGTCAGTAGAGCTAGTGGCGGCAAAAACTTCCGCCAATAGCTCAGCCTTCTCCAGGTCAGTGCTGTATTTAAGTCCATGGAGAGGGGTTATATTTACTTTTTAATTTTGTTACGATCTTCCATGCCTTTGTTGTATCGGTAGGATTTAAGATTTCCCTGCGAATTTGTTGGTCTAAAAATTTTAGTTTTGCCATACTTTTGTTACATTTAATGTTTGCCGACTTCATAGCTTCATGGTTAAGAGAGGTTTTATGTTTTTTCCACCTGTTATAGGCTCGCTCCTTGTCTTTTACAGCCCTGTCGCAGTCATCATCCCACCATGGGTTAGCCTGTTTGCCAACAGGAGCACCCCTGCTTCGTGGGATTGACATCTCTGCGGCATTAATTATAGTATTAATGAGCATGACATTAAGGGAGTCAACAATCAAAGTGTCGATCTCCCCAATGTCACGCTTAATAATAGCCTCATACAATGGCCAATTAGCCTTTGCATAGAGGATCGTCCTCTGTTTGGAGAAGGATTTTGATCAAATTGTATTTGTTGGTTACCGGGAGATGATCACTTCCCATAACATCATCGCCCAGTGTCCAATTTACATCCAGAAACAGATTAGGGGAAATTAATGTTATATCTACTGCGGAAGGGTGTTGGTTAGAGCCTGTCCGGTATTCTGGTTGCTTCTCCATTATTGAGAATTAATAAGTTTGAATTTATAATATCCTCTGCTTGTTTATATGCTATTTACGAGCTGGTGGGATTTTTGAAAACCACAGTGGGTGGTGGATGTTTAGGTCCCCAATCACCCTGTAGAGTCCTCAGCCATCCCAATTCAGTTTGATAGAGGGATTTAGGGGTGTACATGTTAATTAAGTTTATTTCCTTACGCAGAGAGGGGATTTTTATTTTAATACATTTACTATAAATAAGTTGAACTTCATGCAGAGGAACCGGAGATACAAGTGCCTGATGTTCAATCCCTATTTTAATATAGGTGACAGTATGTATTATTTCTTTTGGGTTTTTATTTAATTCTACTATAGGAGGATAATGAAAACCAGTTATACACGGTAGTCTTGATTTGGTGGTAAATAAGGGTTGTAAGCGAATAATTTTGTTCCTTAAAGGCCCCGCTACACGTGCCCGGTTTTGAGGCCGATTCCCGATCAGTTTCGAATCGGTAGGTGATCGGACCGGACTGCAAAAACGTGTGCACTGCCACACATTCCCCGATTTTAGCCGATCGGTTTGAACCGGAAGGTCAAGGTCGCTAAAACAGCCTCCTGTTCTGCAAAATGGCTGCTAGTTTTGACAGTGATGATGATGTGCTTGCATTAGCAGCAGTTTTGCATCATTCGGAAGAGAAGGGCGAAACATCGGCAACGAAGGTGGTGGGTTCGACCATGGTTGAGCCGGAGACCGACCCTTGGGGCGTTTTAGTGCCTACTGAACGAGCTGCGAAATAAAGACGCGGCAGAATACGCCTATTTTCTGCGCCTGGAGCCTCAACATTTTGACTTTCTGTTTGAGGCTGTCTGGGAGGACATTCAGAAGAAAAATACCGTCATGCGCAGGAGCATTGAAGCTAGAGAACGCCTTGAAGTGACACTTCGATTTCTGGCATCAGGTAGCTCAAAACATTTTACATTTTGTACAACTATTTTGAGGTAACACTTTATTGTTTAGTGGAAATAATTAATAGGAAAATAGTTCAGGGCATTTAGGCATGCATTATTAGTGCAAGAGTCTATGTCAAATGGGGCATGCACAATTACATCTGCAAGGAATCTAATATGTATATATTTTTATTATAATAATTTATTTTATAAAATAAAGTGTGATTTCGAAATTAGTAGTCTGCTCTAGTTGCTCACATGCATGCACACTTGCGAGTAATCAAGTACATGACATCAGCAGTTTAGTTTACATTGTCAGCATGTGAATCATCAAAATGTCGACATGCACTGATGCAGGGCACAGTGTTTAAAGTTATGAGAGTGTTCACCTCAATAATAAGGCTTGAAAATATTTGTGTGCTTTCCGACCAACTTTAATGAAACATCTGCTAATCTGAATTTTACAGAAAGAAAGCAGCTGTTTGCAAGACAGATTAATTTATAAAACTAAATCAGAAAATGTACATTTTCGTACGGGCATAGTAATTAGTATTAGTACCATGAAAAGCTGCAACAATGTGCTAAACATTTTTACCACCCACTTCATACTTTTTTCCTTTTATTACAATAAGGTAAGAGATAATTTATGGGCCTCTGTTGCAAAGGTAAAATTTAATTTTCATTAGAAGTAGCAGAGATCGGTGTTTGAATTTCTTTTATGTATCTTATACTTTAGGGTTTAATGATACATGACTAAAATCATGGGTTTTGGAATGCAGCCTTGCAACAAGCACATTTGCAATTGTCAGCATGATTGTATTTAGTTATGGTTTTTTTTTATATTTTGCATGTGTTTTCATTTTAGTTCTAAAATGTGTGTCTGTGATTTAATTATCTTGCCGTTACATGTTTATTGTTTGCATGTGTATAATGGTAAATGTGTAACAGTAAAGCATGAGACTGTATTTATAAAGAATAAGAGAATAGCAGAGAGATGACCAACTACACAGTACAGAATAAGAAAGCAGTTGTTCAAGATTACGCTCAGCACAGACATGAAGAATTTTTAGAAGATAGACATGTCACTGCACACACTCAAAGTCAAACATTTTGTAATTTTTATTTAAACTTTGAAATGTCATTGAACTTTAAGGCAGATGAAAACACTGACTAAGCATTAAAATGGAAACATTGTATTAGGTGTGGTTTGCTTTTCAGTTCCCAAACAGGTCTTTAATGACATGCTCTAGAAACTGAGTAACTTGTGCTAAATAAGGTACTTACATGCTAAACGTAAAGTTAACAGATCTGTCAGTCTCTGCAGTTATTTTTGTGAATACTATTCTGTCACTTTTTTAAGATGCATTTTTAAAATGAATATCGAAATATAATTCACCACAATTCTCTCCATAAAATACCTACTGAGCATAACTGATACAATTCATGTTTTTTTCACATGTATGACCCCCACCCGGGTCTGCCCTGGTGGACTTGGGTGGGGTTAACTACTTTTTAGTTCCCAGGGTCACCCTTGTCAGCCCCACAGGGTGGGTTTTCCCCTCTATTCTGGGGCATGTGTTTGTATGTATGTATTATTTTACAGGTGACAGTTTTACCTCCTTAAGCTACCTCTCAATCAATCCATCGTTTAGGACGAAAGCTTTTAAATACATCTCTGAGCAAACTTGAAAGAAACGTAGATAATATGTCCAAAAGAGCCATGTCAATGATTTCCTATGTTCCTCCGTTTTACAATTGTTAGTTTTTACATAATATCTCTCTTTATCGTAGTGTTTTGCTTGCTCACTAAATTCCTACACATAGCTGTATCATAAGCGTGCAGTCGCTTTCTATAAACACACTTTACATCGCGCACCGCCCCCCCCCCCCCCCCTCTCAAGACCCTGTCAGTTTGCTGTGTGTGTGTGTGTAATCTTCAGCGACTTCGCCGGGAACTTGTATCGGAATGTAACACAAGTGACCTGTGGGTGTAGCGGCTTGTTTTGTGCTATTAACATTGTTTTAATGTTGCTTTTAATGTAGTTTAGCAAGGACAAACATGAAAAGAGGCCTGTGCGCCTATTGTTTCCATCCTTGAGAAATAAAGTATCATTCATTCATTGTACCGAATAAGTCGGCAGGCATTGGGACAAATCATTCCTGAGACCTGTGAGGCTATCTACAAGGCACTGTCTGAGAAGTACCTAAAAGTAAGTAAAACGTCTACTTGGTGAAAAAAAACAAAAATGTAAACAATAAATAAGAAAAAGAAGACCAAACAGTGTGTAACCAAACATAAATTGTTATGTTAAATCAATAATAACTGAAGGCAATGATACACAAAAATTACAACGAACACGTACATTTGTTGGGGAAAAAATATTTTTATAACCCACGATCTGAAGTATGTGCAAACAAAAACATATTACAAGCGAATCTGCCATGTTAAAACACAGCGAAAAACATTTTTGGAAAATAGTGACCTTCAGCTGTGAGAATGCACCAATACGAATGATGTAGCATGCTTAAAGTATCTGCAAATTAAAAATTATGACTTTTGGTTAAAGGCCCTATACCGCCTCCAAAAAACCCTCCAAAAAACAGCACAGATAGCCTTGTATTGCGGGTATTTCGTTTTAGCTTCAGTCCATTTAGACATCCAGGTACACAGTTTTACGTCAGTTAGCGTGACGACTGATCCCGGTCTTCAACTACTTTCATTACCAGGTAGCCGTCTAAAAATAGTTTACAAGCAGACGACGTGGTCTCGGTTGTAGCTAGGGACATGTGCATAGCATTCAGAATTTCGGACATGCGCATATCATGCAATCAAAATGGCATCAGAGCCGGGATGTAAGAAAAAAACCTAGATGCATGCGTCCGAAAGCTACGGTATCTGTCGCGCCAAAACAGACTCCGGCTCCCAAGCGAAAACGCATTGACGGCATCGGCGAAAAAGGCAAGACGAAAAGTGTATAGCAAGACAATCCGGGCCAAAACTGGCAATGTGCCGATTCGGAATCAGTTTCAGAGGTGGACGAAAACAAAGGAATCTCTCGGCTTTCGGGGGACTAGAGGAGGAGATGAAAAACTCCAAAACTGCTTCTGGACTTGTAAGTACACTAACGGATATTTCGTTATAATAGCAGACGAGAGTAGTATTGTGTGTGTCCTCGTGTCGCCCATTGTAGTTTTGGTGCATTTCGGCCCCCTCATCGCCAACTGTATCAGTGTATCGAAACCATTTTAGACAAACTTGGAAAGTATGCCTACACTCCTACAGTATGCATGTGCTAACTGCTTGTGTAGAGTGAAAGTTAGTTGACGATAAAGGAATGCAGCAGTTGTTATACGCACTCGGTTCCGTGCATTCAACTGCAAGGTGGAGCTGCATCATGGAGGAGTTGAAAAAAATCCTTTCCCTAAAGACCGTCGTCAAACGGGAGACGGGGGAAAAAAGTCAACAAGGATGGAGAAACAAGGGTTCGTTGATGCCATGACCGAACTACTTGGTAATGGTGTGAACATCAAGGAGATGCCCATGTGGGTATTGGTTATGTGATGAGTGAGTTCCTCTATTTCTGTTGCATGTACTTAGGGCCTTGTCTGCCTTTATGTTTTGTTTGGTGTGTGTATGACACTGGTGACAGCTGCATTATTTTAAAAATGAAACTGAGACATATAGCTACAAGGATTGCAGTTTCCAACATCAGTTTTGTTATTTTTTTCCGGAGAGGCTGAGTCAGAGTGTTGAGTAGACTAGATTGTAATTGTTGCTTGGCACTTTTGCAAATATTTCAGTCAAACTGGCAGAAGGTTAGTTGATCATAAAATGTTCATATCTATGCTAATTTGTTTGACCAATTGTATGTAATATCAAGGGACAGGTGAGGTCAAAAAAGGCGGCACTGATCCAGATGTCAGAGCAAGAATCGGTAAAGCCTTTCTCCAGTTGCAAAAAGTGTGGAGATCCAGAGAGTTGTCACAACACACCAAAGTCCGGATTTTCAACTCCAATGTAAAAGCAGTTCTCTTATATGGAGCAGAGACTTGGAGATTGACAAAAACCACAGTCAAGAGAATACAGACCTTCATGAACAGTTGCCTTAGAAGAATTTTGAAAATCCACTGGCCAGAGATGATCAGCAACGTCAGACTGTGGGAGAGAACAGAGCAGATAACAGCAGAGAATGAAATTGGGCGAAGAAGATGGGGATGGATCGGTCACAGTCTGAGAAAGTCAGCTTCCAGTATCACAAGGCAGGCATTGTCATGGAACCCACAGGGAAAGAGGAAAAGAGGTAGGCCGAGAAACTCCTGGCGTCGAGACCTCCAAGCAGACATCAAGAGACTGGGAACCACCTGGAGTAGAATCGAAGGAGAAGCACAGGACAGGAGTTGCTGGAGGTCTCTCGTCGACGGCCTATACCCGGGTAGGGGTGACAGGCGTAAGTAAGGTGAGGTCAGCAATGCGTGAAAAGTGCATATGTTGACAAGATTGTGCATGTACTATTTGACATTTTAAGCACCTGCTCATATCAGTGACTTGTCAGAAAGGTCATAATCACGGAAGGCAAGATAGGTGGTGCAGATCAGTCATGCACAAGAGTCATGCTTTGCCGTTCTTGTGCCGTGTTTGTTTTATTTTGCTTCATATGTACCATTCTTCTCTGTCTGCAGGGAGCACCTATGCACATATCAAGCACTCCAGTGATATTTGGCACGTGGCGAAAAACCTTGGCAAGAAAATCATGAAGGTTTGTATATTTTCTAAATTCCAATGAAGTGGAACATCTTCATGATCTCCCCCCCCCCCCACCCCCCCTGGTTTGATTTTTTGGCCCATGGAAGCAAGGTCTGTGGCCTAACACCCCCCCCCCCCCCCTTTCACGATTTTATTTTCCGGCCCCCGCTGAAGCAAAGTGTAGCATCGTGGAGGCCTTTTGTATCAGGTAGGTTCAAGAAGTTGGGCCTCCCCCCCCCCTTCCCACTGCAGAAGCAAAGTGATCCGGCCCTGTGATATGTCCAGTAAGTGTTGAATGCAGGATTGAAAATGAAAATATTGTTAAATCTGTTCATGCACTAGATAAAAAGATTGTCTGAAAAAGCATGTCTATTTCCTATGTTTTACTGGCTTATGTGTGATAGCAAAAATAGGCCATGCAGCGTCTGTTGTCCGTGGTAAACTGTAACGTTTGCATTCTCAAACTATCAAACCTCAGACTTCAAAGTGTCCTTGGGCTCAGTTTCTTTGGCTGAGTCTGTAATTATGTTAAGACATTCAACACTTTTGATGTGATCTATGAGGATGTCAAGGTCACTGAAATTGTGCAGATCAGGTGCACAATGGAATCAAAAAGGTTGTGCCATTCTTGTCGGTTATTTGAGGGAAAAGCTTTTCCAGTCAACAAATTCCATCCCACGTTTTTTTTTTTTTTTTTTCTACATCTTTCCATGACTGCACTACTTTGTCTCCATGTGTGTTGGATGGTATTTGCAGACATGGCGTGAAATGTTTTTAAGATCATGTAAATTTGAGGCTGACACGAGCATGAAGCCAGTGGTTTAATCAAGACAGATGCGTATTGTTTTTGTGTTTTTCAGGCAAACTCTAACAGGGGCTTGTTGTGTTAATTGTGATAATCAGTTGGTTGCAACAAAGCTCATGGACTTGGGTCTTGTGTTGTGAAAGAAAAAAGGTTATCAAAGTCTCATTCAGGGAAAACACATTGTCTAAACTCATTCTACCCCAGACACCCCACAGCATGATAGTTCAAGGGTGATGCCAGATCTGGCATAACCCTTGAACAATCATGGTCAATCTGTGTCCTGCACTGCAATGCAGTCTTCAGAGGACAACGGCATCATTTAAGGATTTCGGTTAAAACTTGTGGAGGTGCCAGGAGCTTTGTTACATCCAAACGATTTGTTACAAAGCACCCGAATATTCACTTATGTTTGATAAAATCATTGGATTGAAAGCCTGCAGACTGTCATTTTTGGCTTACGTGCGAAGCAAAATGGAGTATGATCTGGGCCAGTTTGCATTTTCTCCGAGACTATTCAAGCTACACTCTTCAAACTTGGCCCACGGATACTTTGTGGCAAGACCTTTCTAAACATACCAATTTCAGTTACCTATCACAAAGGTCAAGGTTACAGGAAATCAGGAAACATTAAAAAAAGCTTTTTTTTTTACAAAATTTATTTTTCCACAAATACTATTCACAAAGTCTGACCCAAACGTGGAACAAAGATACCTGATGGTGAGACTGATGATGACCTTCCTATGTATCCTAATTTAGTTGACTCATAACAAAGGTCAATGGTCACTGGGGTTTCACAGTTGTGTGAAAACTGATTAAATTTTGAGAAATCATGGATTTTGTTTGTGCAGAAGCCATCCTTTTTACTTATTGTCAGACGTGTAGATTGGTCATACACGTGAGCCATAAAGGTTTTGCCTTTCTTGTTATGTCCAAGCTGTCAATAGACTATTTGCAGTTTTTGACCAAATTTTGATTACATACAAAACTGTTACTGTTGCTAGAAAAACTTTTTTAATTTATATTTTTGGGTGGATACATCAGAGTAAACATATTCGCAAAACATAGAAAGTTCCCAAATATGAGTAACACACATCAAGTTACAAGAGGTATAGACAGCACACATGCATCCTCCAGTTCTATAAATAGCACTGGTAGTTGCAGGCGTGTCAAGTTTTGTAAGAAGACATAAACCACGACTAACAAACCCTATATATCTGCACAATCCTGTTAAGGTCCTATGGTTGAAACCTCAAACATTACAGCCTGCCAAAAAGTGCAGTATAAAGGAGCCATAAATGACAAAAATTGTTGCCTTGACCAAACATGTACTTCTCACTCTGGTAACTCGTAATTCAAATGAAGGTTCCTGAAACAGGCAGAGCTTCTTGTAGTCTACACATGTAGACATAAAACTTGGCTACTAATGTAATACGATATATGACAGTGTCAGGTCTAAAATTCCTAGCTATACCAAAAACAACTAGACTCCTTGTAAAATCAAGATGGAACAGTTAGCACAATTATCTCATAGTCATTGTCCTATGTCAGACCAGAAAGTCTGTACACACAGGCAGTCCCAAAATAAGTGGGCGAGAGTTTCTTCCTCGGTCTGACAAAGAATAAAAATTACAGACTCGGATAATTTGCGCAAAAAATAAAACAAGTTTTAAAACCAATCTATGTAAGAACCTTGTCTAAAACCATCACAGCTGTGACTCCAGTGTTAGAAAAGGAATTGCTGTATGCATTGCATATGCCATTGATCCAGCGAAAAGTTCATAGTTACATAATTAAAAATGTGGCTATCGTCATCTTGCAGAATAGCAGTTTCAGCGTTCCAAAATTTACTCCACCAAGGCCGAATTGGTTCTGTTTGAGAGAAACAATTAAATCTTGATGGAATAAAACCAGTGTACTGGCCAAAGAGATCAGGATGACGATCTCGAACAGCCCAGACACAGCACGAAGGTATGACCCGTCTCTCTCCCGCATCAAGTCGGCTATGGCGTCACATGGTAAACTGGTGATAGGCAGCGTGTCTGTTGGCCTTTACTCCTCATCATCAAAGACCAAAATAATTATGTCCCTCTTCATTACTCATGCCAGCTGCAGGACCATGGAGTCCAAAAAAAGTACTGCATTTCCTGGGGGAAAGAATACGAGTTCAGTAAGCTCATACATGCCGAGGTAAAAAGCAATATTTCGCCATAAACTTTAACAGATCTCTAGGATAAATCAGACTTGTCTTTTATTCTGTGAATTATATACAAATATTTTGTATTATCTTGATGTGAAAACTATATGTTGTATTTTTCTTTATACTAATTAGCGCTTTTTTCCTATGAGTATCATTTTTTAAATAATTACTATTCACATCTGCAAAACTCTGAAGTATGTACAGAATAAACCTTGAATTTCTAAATCACAAGAACTGAGTTTGTTGTGTGGTGTTGGGGGTGGGGTGGATGGGGGGGGGGGGCGGCGAACATACAAAACCGCAAAGATACATCAGAGGAAAACATATCAAAGTACACAGGAAAGGCACAGTTTTGTTTTATAATGATTATATTGAGCAACATTCTGCTTCATAATCGTGCTGATAACCGAAACCTGAATCAAAATATCCTTGTCTTGCGACTCGGATATTCGGGTCTTGTAAACACATCTGCCCATTATCGGCACTATATCGTTATCAAGCAAAATGTTGCTCAATATAACATAATATGCCGATGTCATAGCTTTCATGTCGACAATTACTTTCCTCTTGTACATACCAGTCAAATCAAGTTCAAAACCATATATTTCTCCAATTTCCCCTTCCTTCTCAAAATCCTGTACGTCTGCCAAATCTTTCAACTCTGTTACTGGACATGCAAATGGTATGATTCTCGGCTTTGGACCAGCACTCATTTTTATAAACAAAAATAAAATTATTTAATTTCCAACACAACACTAAAATCATTCATTACAACTGGTTTGTTATCCTGATTAGTTACAGATATTCACAGTGACTCAAAGAAACTAGAACCCAATTTCTTAAACTGATCATTGGGTTGTGTTTGAAGAAAGGAGACTATCTCCAAAAGACAAATTTTATTCTACACTTAGTGGTAAAGGTATTTCTGACTCTGAATATCAACATGCACTTGATGCGTGGGATAAAATAGGGTGTCAAACGATTGGTGACTATCACGACCAGTACTTAAAGGCTGACGTTTGTTTGCTAGCAGACGTATTTGAAAGTTACCGTGAAAAGGGTTTGTTACACTACAGTCTTGACCCAGCTCGTTACATAACTAGTCCTGGCATGACATGGGATGCATTTTTAAAATCCAGTAAGATATTTATAGACCTGTTGTCTGATTGTACGATGGGTGAAATGGTGGAACGTGGATTGAGGGGTGGTATTAGTATTGCAGCAAAACAATTATGCCAAAGCCAACAATAAATATATGGACGGTCATGGTGACCTTGGGTTTGCCCCCTCAAGGTCAAGGTCATTCATTACCTATGTAGACGCTAACAATTTGTATGGCTGGGCGATGTGTGAGTTATTACCCTTGAAAAACTTTTGTCTGTATGATTTGTCACAGTATGATGTAACACAGTCAGGGTTAACAAACAATATTATGACTCTTGACCGGAATGACGCGAAGGGTTGGATCTTTGAAGTTGACCTGGAGTACCCACACCATCTACACGATTACCACAATGATTATCCGTTGGCTGTTGAGAAAATGTCTTTGACGGGGAAAAAAAAAGACACTAAACTTGTGCCAAATCTGAATGATAAAATCAATTACGTGTGTCATTATCGCTTGTTGCAGTTTTACATCAGACATGGGTTAGTACTAAAGAAAGTTCACAGAGGTATTCAATTTGAACAGAGTGCTTTCATGAAAGATTACATAATGAAAAACACAACATTGCGTGCCAGAGACGGCAACACTACATTTGACAAAGATTTCTTTAAGCTTATGAACAATGCCTGTTTTGGTAAGACTATGGAAAATCCTCATTACAGAAAAGATGTGAGACTAGTAACAACTGAATCGGGTGCAATTAAACTTACAGGTAAGCCACAGTACACAGGGTACAAAGAGTTTCATTCATCATTGTATGCAGTGTCACTCAAAAAAAAGATTGTCAAACTGGACAAGCCAGTATTCATTGGTATGGCAATTCTTGAGTTGTCAAAACTGTTGATGCTTGAATTTTATTATGATTACTTTAAACCAAAGTATCCTGAGTGCCGTCTGCTATACACTGACACTGACTCTATGATCATTGATGTGTGTACTGAAGACTTTTATGAAGACATGAAAACAGAACTACACATGTACGACACGTCTGACTACCCTAAGGATCATCCACTGTTTAGCACACAAAACAAGAAAGTGCCTGGAAAGTTTAAGGATAAATTGAATGGTGTTCCAATAGTTGAGTATGTTGGACTGAGATCAAAAATGTATTCTATACTGCACCAAAAGGTAGTCAGTCGAAAGCCAAAGGAATAAAAAAAATCAGCGATAAAAAATAAAGACATTTGTCATGAACATTATAAATAAGTGTTAGATGGGGCATTAATGCCTGATTATCCAAACAAGTCACTGAGATCAAACAAACATAATTTTGAAATGATCCAAACACACAAAATGTCACTTGCAGTTGGGGACACAAAACGTGTATTTCACAGTAAGGAAAAAGCTTATGTGCCTGGACATTACAGGCTCAAGTTATCTGAAGAAATAGCCGATGAACTGGTTGATGAATTAATTGATGAGTTAGTTACTGAAATGAGTAACGGTGTCTGCGGGAATAATCTGTAATTCTTCTCTGACAAATGCCCTCTGTGGGGCAGGGTCATACAGGTAATATATTGTTGCGTCAGGACTGGGGACTATTTTTTTTATATTATGTACAGACGTTGACCAGATGGGGTCTGTCGCTCTGCGCCTGACGTCATTTTCTGATTCTCCAGGTTGATATAAATATCTTAACTGTTTAGTAAATAAACTTGTGTCGGGTGCGGGGGTTGGTCCTGTTTTTGGGTCTGTAATTGTTTTCAATTTAATAGCCTTCATTATTCATTGCTTTTATCACAGATGGTAATCTCTTAACCCACTCAGTGTTACGGGTGTCATGCATGAGTTCCTTTCAATACTGGTAGCTGAAAAGTCTTTCTGATAACTGTTTGTTAAAATTCTCTACAATTTGCCTGTGATCTGTGTACGCCTGGAATGCCTCGTCTAACCAGTACGCCATGCTTCGCAAATAACTGATTAACTGCGCCCTTAAATTCAGATCCGTCATCAACTTGTATGAGTCTAGGGAATTTTAAAGGGCCTCGACTATATATCTTTGTTAATGCTGTAGCAACTGTACTGGCTGTTTTGTCAGATATGGGTTCGGCGTCTTTGTACCTTGAAGCTATGTCTACGACAGTCAGTGCGTATTTGTATCGTTTCTTTCTTATTGTATCATGTAGTAGGAACAGGAGGTCCATTTGATGTGTGTCATTGGGGGTAGTGTTTTCAAAATGAGGTCTAGATATTTTTCTTGGAGCAGGAAGGTATATCTGCCAAATTGCTTGTCTCTATAACCATTGTTTTATCTCATTGAGTGATATATCTCCGCCCACAGCGGCATGTAATTTCTGAATAGCTGTTTGTCCTTTCCAATATCCATTTGGGGAGTAATATATTTTCGATAGTTTATTTTCTACGTTCATTTCTTCTAGCAATATAAAGTCCAGTAAAATAAACAAATGTCATTCCCACTAGAACAAAGATTATCTCCCCGTTTCTTTGTTGTGTGCTTGGTTTGTAGTAATCACTAAGTTTTGGTTTTGGGATAGACATGTACTAAAAAATACTCACGAATTACTTACTTACTTACGCCTGTCACCCCTACCCGGGTATAGGCCGTCGACGAGAGACCTCCAGCAACTCCTGTCCTGTGCTTCTCCTTCGATTCTACTCCAGGTGGTTCCCAGTCTCTTCATGTCTGCTTGGAGGTCTCGACGCCACTCACGAATTGCGTCATCTGTATTTGAAAACGTATCTTGTGCGTGACCTTCAAGTCTGAGTTTTTCATTGATAAAATCAAGTTTTCTTTGCTTCTCATAATCTTGTTGAGCTTGTGCCAGTTTTTCAGACGCCTCATTGTGACGCTTCATTTCTTCTGCAGATTCCTCTCTGCCTACTTTTGAAAAGAGGTAATTTGAGCCACTGAATGCCAGGGCGTTGACCATTGCGCCTCCAATTATTAGAAGTCGCCATACTTATTTTATTTACATAGAAACATGTTCGGGAATAATTCCTTGCTTGACGAGAAAGTCTTTCGTAGCAATTGACGCTGTAACAACTACAATTAGCTTAGCACTGTCTTCAAAATCCAGTCTACTGAGGTCTGCTTATCACGGCAGAGTGATATACAAGGCTCATTATGTTCTTTGTGTCGCTCTTTTTCTAAGGCAATAAAAATTAAAATAATATTTTATTCACTCCATATAAAATGGGTCAACGGCTTTGGATGTTACTGGTAATGTGGCGACTTCTGGTTTTGTTTTTGGAGTGTCTGATTTTTTTGGTCACTGTACGAGTCTGTGGTTTGTATTTTTTGTATAATTGATACCCTACGTAACCAAATCCGACAACAAATCCGGCTATATATTTTGTTGTTTTAGGTTTGGGGTCAGGGTTAGACTGGGTTGTTTGTCTCTCACTTTGATGAGGGAGTGACGGTATTGACACAGGTCCTGACGGTGCTGACGGTCCTGTCGGTGGATCAGTTACATGAGTCTTTTCTGTTTGTGCTTGAAGCTGTAATTTTTTTTTGCCTGTTCCATTCAGCCACTCTTGTTCCAGCCTCAACCCTGCCTGGACTTTTAGCCTTAGTCACAGTTTGAACCTGCGTAAAGACCGGACTGGGGTTCGGTTGTGGAGTCGTCTGGGTTTCGTCCATTTTCTTCTGCAGTCAAATTTTTATTTATATTGATTTCAATATGACTCCCGGTAACAAGCAATGTTACGACAGGTGCAAGGTAATTGCCAAACTTGTAAAACATGACGCATGCTAATTTACCAATTGAACTTGAAACAATAGAATCCACAGGTAGAAAGTGACTCACTGCTTTTGTGTATAAACATACGGGGTGAGTTCGAGCTCACGAATGTAGCACACCAAAAAAAGTTCAGAGTCAATTAGCGATGCAAAATTAGGCGATTTCGTCACTAATCAAAGTTCTACTGTTTGGATTTCACCACCAGTGTCTTGGCCTATCTACGCTGATCACAACGGTGTAAATTTCGACTTTGTGCGACCACAGACTTCTGCCATCTGACTGGTTTTCCTGTATCACCATTAAATCGTCGGTGTGACTGTTAGTACCACTGCCAGCTACGTGCACTGTGTAGTACTGTGTATTACTGTGTAGCACTGTTGTGTCAATCGAACTGTGCTAAGATGGCAGACAAAGAAGCTCTATCCGCATATCCACTCGAGGTCTCTGGAACTACATCACCTTGTAGTTCCAGAGACATTCAGCGTATAATCGACAAGCAGACACAGGTGATTGACGAGAACCTGGGGTCTCTTCGTGCTGACCTTTGTGATGTGCTGACCTCTATACAGGCGATTGGCACCGACATTGCTGACTTGAAGCAACGCGCTCGCAGCCTGGAGGACACCTGCAAGGAACTGACTGAGAAGCAGGAGGAGGTTTCCGAGTCTGTAGAAGACTTGCAGGAGGACATGGAAGATCTGCGGAAACGCTACGAGGAAGAACTAGACAAGCTAGAGGCGTTCTCACGTAGGGACAATCTGCGACTCTTTGGAATCGTGGAAACGCCAGGCGAGACCTTCGATTCCTGTGCCACCAAAGTACTGGAATGTCTGCAGGGCACAGTGCCAAATAAAACCTGGACTGAGGATGATTTGGTACGCACACACCGGGTGGGGAACAAACCGGACTTTGCTTCTGTAGCTGCCAACCGTGCCAGAGCCAACAACAAGCCCCGCCCCATGATCGTGAAGTTTGCGAGATGGAGGGACAAGCAGAAGGGGGTTAATGTTGCTGGTGACTTAACCAGCTATTATTTTCCCACTCCACAAGAAAGGAGATGTAAATAATCCAGATAATTATCGTGGTATTGCTCTGATTAGCTGTGTTAGTAAACTGTATACCTACATTTTGAACAGAAGGTTAAGAGACTGGGCTGAGGAACATAATATTCTGTCTGAAACACAAGCCGGGTTTAGGAAATCCTATTCTACTGTGGACCATATATTTACACTTTATGCTATTGTTCAAAAACAACTTCTACAAAATAAGAAAGTTTATGTGGCTTTTGTTGACTTCCGCAAAGCCTTCGATACTGTTAAAAGAGGTGTGCTTTGGAATATTTTATTGAAGGCTGGAGTGCGCGGCAAAATGCTTTCAGCTATGAAGGCAATGTATGACTCGGTGAAATTTTGTGTTAGAGACAGCCTGAATTGTACAGCGTTTTTTTTAGTGTTTCCAAGGTTTAAAACAAGGATGTTTAGCATCGCCGACATTGTTCTCCTTTTTGATTAACGAGCTTGCTGTGTACATTATTGAAAATGGTAAACATGGTTTCCAACTAAAAGCCGATGCAGCAGAACTGTTTTTGTTGATGTTTGCAGATGACATTGCTTTGTTTTCATCAACCCCCAATGGCCTTCAGACTCAGCTGAACAATTTATACAAAGAAGCATCTAAGCTTGGTTTGTCTGTTAAGACAAAAATAATTGTGTTTCGAAATGGTGGGTATTTGTCAAAATAATTGTGTTTCGAAATGGTGGGTATTTGTCAAAATAATTGTGTTTCGAAATGGTGGGTATTTGTCAAAATATGAAAAATGGATTTACGGGGGAACGAGGGTAGAAGTTGTCAATATGTATAAGTACCTTGGGTTAAACTTTACCACACGTTTGAGTTTAAACACATCCGTTGATGACTTAGTGACTAAGGCAAAAAAATGTGTAATCGATATTTTCTGTATGTTGAAGAAAATTAACTGCGCTAGTCCTGATGTTTTTTTTCAAGCTGTTTGTCCCAATTTTGTTGTATGCCTCGGAAATTTGGGGTATAAACGAGTGTGCCGAAATTGAAAGAGTCCATACATTTGCATGTAAACGTTTTCTTAATGTCAACTTCCGCACACCGAATCTGATGGTTTATGGTGAACTTGGTCGATATCCCCTGTCAGTATTAACGTCAGTAAGATGTGTTTCCTACTGGCTTCGACTCTGCGCTTTACCTGTTACTAGATTTGCAAATATGGCTTAAGGATTTAGACGATAAAGGGAAAGAAACATGGGTGTCAAAGATAAAGAATTTGCTTTTCCGAAATGGGTTTGGTAATGTATGGATTTCACAAGGTGTTGGAAACAGGAATGCTTTTATAAACAAGTTTAAACAAAGGATGGTTGATTGTGCCAAACAAAACTGGTCATCGAAGCTTTGTGAGAGTGAACGTTTTACTGTGTATCGTAGTTTTAAACATACACTTGTCCAAGAAAATTATTTTGAACTGGTTAAGCCAACCTATGTCAAAAATCTATACATTAAATTTAGACTTGGCATAACCGAATTGCAAAGTAACAAACAAAGCTGTAACGAAAGTGTGTCCATTGTGTGCCAAGGCTGTGGAAGATGAAGTTCACTTTATGTTTTATTGTCCATTCTATGATTTGACCTTGTGGAACTCAGAAAGAAAGAATTGTGTATCCTAGACACTACCAACCCGCAGTCTATTGCCGATTTAGCAAGATTTGTATGCCATGCTTTTAAACTCCGTAGCAGCATGCTTGTATGATTCCACGTGCAAACTGTGGTTCTTACTCCGACCTGGTCTGTGTAGTACACGGCTGTGGCCTGGATTTGGATACCGCATTTTACATGTAGGTCAAAAGTGGCTATTATGTGCTGGCGTAGATCGAATGGAAATGCGTGTGTCAGTGTGTGTGTGTGTGTATGTGTGTGTGTGTGTGTGTGTGTGTGTGTGTGTGTGTGTGTGTGTGTGTGTGTGTGTGTGTGCGTGCGGTGTGTGTGTGTTGTATAAACATCGCCTTATGGCCTTTATATACACCTGAATTATAAATTATGTAATGTCTCACTCCATTGTATGGACAATTTGTCTGAACAATAAACTGAGTCTGAGTCTGAGTGTATAAACATACAAAAGATCGACTCAAATCACGAGTCATTAGTGAAGCGATGTGGTTTTCATATTTCGCATAAAGTTTAAATAGTTCGTCAGAGGTTAGAGATTCTATGTCTTCTGTCATGTATTGTTTTCTGAGATACGCTTTTGATTTGCCTGACACAACTACAGACAAAAGACGCTGTTTTTTCGAGTCTACATCGGGGGTCTGGGTGGTTGCCGTGGCGGTGTTGGTGGTGTCAGGCGATGGGGCGTCTGCGCTGGCCTTCTGTTGTATTAGTTGGTCGGTGTTGCATCCCATCTCATGGGTTCCTGGTGGTGTCGTGGAGCATTCTTGGTCGTTGGGGTGGCTGTGGTTTCGGTGTCTTTGTTTGCTGTGGTCACTGTCGCTTGGCAGTCGCTGTCTTGTTGTGGTTTGATTGCTTGGCTTCCGCTGTTTGTAGTCTTGGGTGGGCGGAGGTCGGCTAGTTCTCCCGTTTCGATTAGCCATCGTGTGGCGACGAGTGCTGTATGGTATTCGTCCCCATTCACTGCATCGATGACTGGTATTGCTGACTGTAGGATCAATACCAGGTCGATGACGTCCATTTTCTTGAGGCGGATCTTCTTTTCTTTCTTGGTCCACGACCGTTCCTTTAGTAGGTGATATGGGATGTGGACTGACGAGGGAGGGGAAACAGATTCTGTGGAGTTCATCGTGTCCCCGGTGTCCGGTGGCAGTATGATCGATGCAGGCCATCTCTTGTGCGTCTGGCTGCTGGTTGTGCTCTTGCGAGGGGGGTTTTATACCGATATCCTGAAATAGATGATGGAGTTCTTGAGGTGGCGGGAACCTCCGAAATATTTCTTCCATCATGGAGTTGTTGGCTGAAGCCAGTTCTGGCAGAGTGGAGGTTGGGTCTCCTGCCAGTGGAGTGTCTTTGCAGCGGTGGAGACATGGGCTGTCTGTAGCTCCTTGTCTCTCGTTCTTTGTAAGGAGGTTGTTGCGGCTGAGGAAGGTGGGTTAGGTACTCCATTTGTTCTTTGTTGTTCTTCTTCCTGTTCGCCCTAAGAAGGGCGGCTTGACTCTTTCTTGAGGCCATGTGAGCTGTATCCTGAGGCTTGAGTAGCGTGAGTGGCGTCTCGGGTGACTGCACAGCGGAGCGGTGTGGTGGTCCGTCCTCGGCTGTGAGCTGCTCTGTGTGATGTGATGAAATTGAGCATTGTTTGTTGTTTTCTCCATTTTTCTGTCCCTCTGCACCGAAGTGATCAGGGACTAGCACTTTTGGCTTTAGTTGACAAATACAATATAAAATTTTTAGTTCTAGCATTTATTTGTTAGTTTTTATAAAAGATAATTGTGTACTAAAATTCCATATTTAAGATCCAGATTAAAATTTAAGGTCAAGTTCAAGGGTTAAAAATTAAAACCAATTTTTTTTTGGCCGGTATCCTGGTCAGACCTGCTGCGTCACTGTGGATCAGCTGTGTGGATTATGTCTGCTGATCTCTACATCCTACAGCCAGGTCGTTTGGACCATATTGGACCAGCGACAGTATAAGATTAATTAATTAGGTTTGACTTGGTGTCCCTGGAGTCACAACAAGGTAAACCAGTATTTATTTAAGTCGCCATGAACTTTATTTACTATTTAAAAATCCAAATTAAAATTCCAGGATCACCTATATAAAAGAATGTTTAAAAGTAGTTCAAATTTCCGTCATATTTTTCATAATCTAGTTAACAGAAATTAAAGAGAAAGATTCAATTTGAGCCAATATGTACAATCCAATATTTAAATTAGACGCTGCAACTGTGTCGAATTAATTGCAGTATTAATGCTATATATAATGTTTACATCGGCTGTTTCTAGGAGTAAATCCATGTTTACCTCCGGGTGAGAGGCCCTGATATCCCTAGTCTCATTGGAGAGGACATTTTTTGCGGCACCCATGCGAGCTGCTTTGTCTGCTATCTCATTCCCAAGGATTCCCACATGAGACGGAATCCACTGTAAGGTAATATCTATTCCTCTTCTTATGATATTATTTATTTCTAAGACTATGTCTGGACGATTAGCTTTATTTATTAACTTTAAACTTTGAAGTGCCGCCTGAGAGTCAGTGCAGATCAGGAAGATTGTAATATATGCAGCGCAGAGTTTTAATCTATGATAGTGCAAAGGTAATATATATTAGTTCGAGCATAGATGGCCTGATTTGAGGCGTGAGGTGGCACACCCAGTATATATTTTAAAGATCTCATCTCCGCCGTCTCATTTCATTCATTCAGTCCTCTCTGCGCCGTCTGGTGCTTGAGGCGACGGCAAGGGAGCGCCACTTTTGTCTGTCAGCTGCTATTTTGGGTGCTGTTTGCAGAGTAAGGCCTCTGTTCTTGAGCTCTCGCTCCACGGTTCAGCGCCACGTCTCCTTTGGTCGCCCACGGTTTCTCTTCCCCTGTGGTGTCCATCTCAGTGCCACCCTTGGTAATAAGTCGGGTGACATTCTGCAAACGTGGCCTAGCCATCTCCATCTCCGTGTGGCGATGGTTTCAGCGATGCTGTCTGCGCCTGCTCTCTTCCGTAGTTCTCTCCGCCGTCTCGAGGGCCTTCAATGTTTTTTTTTTTTTTTTTTTTTTTTTTTTTTTTTTTGGGGGGGGGGGGGGGGGGGTAAGTAAACACTCAGCCCCATATGTTAAGTTAGATCGAACATTAAAAAAAAGCAGGCTGTCATTTTACGGTTTTTTTTTTTCTGAAGGATTGTCTTAAAAGAGAGTAAGAGAGTAGAGCTGGTCGGCACATGATCGATTTTTTTCGAAAGCCGGCCTGCTCAATTGAAATAATCTGCTCCCTATCCAAAAAATAATCTAGACGATATTTTAGTAATTTTTCCATAACTTTACTAAGATGTGAGGTTAAAGTTATTGGTCGGTATGAGGTTATGAAGGCCAACTTGGCCTGTGCTATAATTTTATTGCACTCTATGTTGGTTAGCTTCATTGCTCGATGGTTCAAAATGGTTCGATGTTTTTTCCAGACATTATAGGCATGCTTTTTGTTTTTAAACAGCCAGTGCACATTCTTTATTCCACCAGGAATTAGCCGGCTTACTGCCTTTTCAGCGGACGTAATGATTAGTTTGGTGAGACTGGTACATAACATATTTACAATCGGCCTTTTCATATATAGATTTCCCTTTATTTTGAGTATCTGTTACAGAGTTCACGTCTAAGTCTAGGTGAATAATGATTGGAAGATGATCACTGCCAAAGGAGTCGTCTCCCACAATCCAGGCAAAGAGGCCAGGGGAAATGGGCATTATCCGGAATTCCGATGCTACTCTCTAACCCCATGATTTCGAGAGTTAACTCCCCTGTTACAGGGAACGCACAATGCCATTTTTTAACAAAATGCCTTCAGTCAAACGTTGCGCTTGGGGAGAATGCAAAACAGACAGCAGATATCCTGAACGCTGCATTGGAGTAAAATTCATTCCATTCGTGAAACCAGGGAAGCACGGGTACCATCTTCAACGATCTCTTCAATGGATCAAAGCCTGTAATAGACCAGCTACACAGTTGAACGTCAACCTACTCAATCGCAATAAATTCATTTGTAGCAAGGTAAGCATGTCTGCGGATTCTTGTTACTTTGCTGCCCTGTGTCATTTGCTTGCACTCGTTTCCTTTTATACTCCGATTATACTTTCGATTCAAATACATGCTGTTTTATACCGGCTGTTGCGTGTACACGCACTGACGCAGCAGCAGTTTAAAATGACTTCAGATTGGCGTTCAAATCGCCAATCTGAACGACACGATCTCACTCTCAACCTCCCTCTCCCTACCTCCTTTTCCCTTCAATAACCATTTCATCAATTTAGACAGAACCACAGCATCAGCTACCTTTTTTTTTCTTGTGAGAACTCCCAATAAAACATGATATAGTATAGTAGTGTACATTGCAGTAATGTTCTTGTACTGTTGCAGCTTTAAAGATGGTGAACCTACACAAGAAAACCCTGTTGTGGTGGGGAAGCAAAGCGGCCTTCAAGAAAAGCGCCTACCAAACGTCAGTCTCTTACCGAACTTCCATCTGCACCCAGAAAAAAAGAGGAAACACTACAGTAAGAATGACATTATTTCGTCACTAAATTAGTAAATGTAAATTGAAATACAAACAGGTGTTTCATCAAAGTCATGGTGACTTGATGGAAAAAATCAAGCGAGAGAAGGAAAAAAGTAATGGTTTTAGCTTTACTTTGTGCTTGGTTGAGGAAAGGGGCATGTCACATTTGTTGTACAAGTATTAGAGTTTATTGAGGGTTGTTTTTGTTTTGTTGTCGCTATGTAATGGATTGAACTTTGAGAGTGGTCAGAAATGATATCCGAGTGATGGTTGTAGCACAAATATAATTTTTATTCATACAATTCTGTTTACAGGATACTGAAAAGACAAAGGAGACAGAAGGCAGAACATCGGGGACTACTACTGCTGCTGACGATCGAGCAACACAAGTTAATGACATAGCTGCTGACGAACAAGGTGCTAATAACACAGCTGCTGATAACGAAGCAACGATAAGTGAGTGTGGTGCCAATGGACGACAGACAGAAGAAGATCAAAGTGATACACAAACTGAGTTTTGGATCTCTGCAGCAACTGTGGTCACCGTGTTGAGCTAACAAAAGAAGCTGCAAAATCATTGAGTGCAAATCAATTCATGAGCCTTCTGAAGTCATCCGATTCTTCATGTTTTTCCTACACCGGTGTTCCTACAATCCGTGTCTTAAAATTTGTATTTCTTTGGATGCAGGAATCATCTTCAGGGGTTAAGCTATGGGACGGAAACAACCGGCTTGTGGCTGGTAGGCTGCAAGGGCGAGGGCGTAAGCAGCACAAGATGACAAATTTCAAGTGTATGGTACTAACATTGGTGCGTCTTCGGAAAGGGTTTGACATGGACCACCTATCCTTTCTGTTCGGAATTTCACAGAGCCACGTTAGCAGGATATTCACTACATGGGTCAATGTCATGCACCAATGTATGAAGCCACTGTTGTTGTGGCCAGAGAAGGATTTGTGTAGGAAAAACTTGCCTGAGTCATTTGATGCATTCCAAGGACTCGAGCAATCATTGACTGCACAGAGATCAAACTTGACAAGCCATTCAAGCCTGTTGCACAGAGGCAAACTTGGAGTGCCTATAAACACACCAATACAGGAAAGATACTGGTTGCAGTGATGGCTTCTGGAGCCATCACATACATTTCAAAAGTGTATGTTGGCTCGGTTTCTGACAAGGTAATTGTACAGAAAAGTGGCTTTCTACAGTTGGTAGAAGAAGGCGACGATATAATGGGGGATCGAGGATTCAACATCCGCGAGCTGTTGCTGAATCGCAAAGCAACCTTGAACATCCCAGCCTTCAGCAAAGGACAAGTACTATCTTCCAACGCCGTCCAGAAATCGAGGAAGATTGCATCTGTCCGAATCCATGTAAAACGCGCAATCGACAGGATGAAGAATTTCAGGATCATCAGAGGTGTCATTCCAAACAAGATGCGCTTCCTGCTGAACCAGATCAGCGTTTTGTGCAATCTTCAAAAGAGATTGTGCTAGGCCGGATGCTTCATTTCTAAATTTAAATAAGGCCAACAACAAAAACGTTGGATTAGGATAACCCGACCGACCCTATCTTTTCTTTTTGTGCCGACCCTATAATTTTTTAATTTTAGTTTGTAAACAGAAACAAAAAAGAAATTTTAAAACTTTTGCCTCAGTTTGCACACCTACCAAGACCAAAGAATGTAACAAGGCAGTAATACTATCAGTAACATCCCCTGAACTCAGCTTCGCTGAGGCCAAAATCGCCAACTTCAATTTTTGTTTTGGTCGTGTTACCCTAATCCAACATTTTGGGGGTGTCCTATTGCACAATGAACTAGAAGATTCTTGTGGTATTTTAACTGTATAGATAGTGTTTTATTTTTGTGATTTAGGAATGCTGAAGAAGAGGAAAGAGCAGCAACAAAAGGCACTGTTGTGATTTACTTCATTGTTGTTGGTTAGTTTTCATTGTTGCTGTCGGCCTGTGCCAAACTATTGAGCTTTGTCTAGTCGTAAACAAATGCAGCTCTCTATACAAGCTCTGCGTAAAAGTGACTGAAGTAGATGGTGTGGATTCCTGAGAAATTTTAATTACAATTTACATGTACTTCTACAGTTCTATATTTTGAAGTAGGCATACCCTTCCTATTCAGCTCCTGCTTAGTGTGATAGTCTCCTTACTGTACTGTGACTGTGAAGACATTTTAGTTTCCCCTGCAGGTCATAACAAATAAGAGGTTTCAATAATGTAAATATCTTTGTTGTCTTTTTGTATTTCCAGACTTATCTGGAATATAGCCGGAAATCAGAACGAGCCAAAAGTCTGTGTCAGTTCTGTCTGTCGGTTCGTTGCATGACATATATCGCAAGAACCACTGAACGGATTTTGACCAAACTTCATAGGAACATTAACTAAGTTAGTGGCCAGTTTCCCCTGCCAATGTATTTGCTGTACCTCGAAGGTCAAGGTCGCTGGCACCAATTCTTTGCCAAACACACACTGCGAAACTTTGACAGTGTGATGAGTTAGATATATACTTTATTTTCCACGTGTTTTCCATCAGTGAACTGTGGCCTCAGTGTAGTGCGTCGGGCGGATGATCCGAAAAGACGGAGTTCAAATTTAAGCTCCGACAAAAATTTATTTAGTATTTTCATTATTATTCTTGTATGTACATGTATACATAATAATAATAACGTGTATTTATAAAGCGCGTATCCAGAAAACTGCTCTTAGCACTGTACAATGAAGAACTCATCCACTCCACACACGCACACACACACACACGCACGCAATAAATGGCAAATATCAGCGTTAATCATGCAAATACATTAACACTATAACACTATACATGTAGAAACAAATTTTAGTCCAGTGCCCTAAAACACACACACACACTGACATGATAATTATGCACACACTCTCTATCTCTCACATTCACGTAAACACACCTGGAGTCATACATGTAATACTTTCAAACTTTAACATGCTCAACGGTAGGGAAAAAACGACAACACTGTAAAATTCCACACTCACTCCCAGAAATCATTCAAGAGTGTCAAATTAACTTCCACTCTCAATCCCAACTCATGTGGGGACAACTGAGACATAATGACTGAGCTCATTGATGTACCCAACATGCAAAGCAACCCCACTGCTAGCATCCCCAAAAACAATGGTGTTCAGACTGTCGACAATAATTATGGGCAATGACAGTGCTTTGCTGGTGTACATAACTGCAATATGATCAGCATATGTGCCATCTTTGCGCATATCTTCGACATAACAATCAATGTCTTTTTAGCAAGAAACCCAGACACGTTGATCTTTTCTTCCAACGGCAAAGCTGCTAGAAAATCACACAGCACTCGCATGTTATGTTCAACATATTCCATGTCTAATCTCACTAGCTGACTGCTGACTGTCCAGAAAAAGCAGTTTCCATCACTGGGAGTGTGTCCATCCACAACAAAGTTTCTGTCTTGCAGTGACTTAATGTAGTTTTGCATGGACATTTCAACATCATGTTCAAGAGCCAAACTAGCAGCTAACAGGTCTCCTAAAGACAAACGCACAGGCACAGTGTTCGCTCGAACTCGTGTCCCTTCAACAACTGCAGGGCTGATTAAGTTGTTGGCCGTCTTGCAGAAGTCCCGGGATCTTAGGACGTTTTTGACATTTGACGCTGTGATCAGCCCTTTCCTCATGTCCACCCAATTTTTGTTCAGGTGTTGTCCCCAGGGAGTGTCCTCTTCAATACACTTATACGAGGGTCTTTAAAGTACAGCAACTCCTTCTGGAAGTAGACACTGCAGTCACAAGCTGGTGGCCTGCAGACATGTGTAGAAATAAACTGTTTTCCCTTGTCTGAAGGGGTCGCAACTCTGAGAGGAGGTGCAGGTGCTAGCTGAGGTGTCCTTTTCTCCTCAAACGCATCCAGACCGCAGCAATCTGGTAACGCCTGCTTGATGCCCTCAAAAAAGCTCTTTACTTGAGGTAATTCTTTACTGGCAGGAATCGGCTTGTAGCATTGTTCTGTTGGTCGCTTTTCCTTACTGAAACCAAAAAAGTACAATATACAAACTAAGAAGTAAAATTAAATAAACCATATATATTTTGGCCTAAAAGGAGAGTGGAATTCTTGCTGCATTCGTGTATTTACACGTGCAAATTGTATAGGGCGACAAAACTTGTTATGCACGTGAACTGAATGAAAAGTCAAGGAAGCTCTGAAAAAATTAGGAATGCAAACTTCCCTGCCTCTTGGAGACGAACTAGTTTAAACTTTGGTTTAAGACCACCTGCCACCCCTCCCCCCCCCCCCACCCCCTATCCTCTCCCCCCCCCCCTCCCCCGCTTCCCACTCCTCCCCAAAAAGAATGACGGTACTTTTTTTTCCCTTGCCTTTTTAGTTTAAAATTTTGTATCACGACACCGAGTTACTATCACTGCTTGTTCATTTTTTTTAGTCTTTGCATGGTGTGCAAAATGTGCCAAGAGCCTTTTTTTAGGGGGGAGGGGAAGGGGGGGGGGGGTCAAAACAAAAGATTTAGGTAAAAAAAAAATAGGGACGGTCAGTTAAATTCAGACCCCCGTGTATACATAAATTTTAAAACATTCATCCCCTGCACACAGGAAACGGGCCATTCCAGTATTTCTCATTCAAGCTTTTGCCGCATTTATTTTGGCTTTTGTAAAAGAAGTGACAGAATAATAATAATACTGGATGCTACATACACGCTTTTCCCCAAATTAAATCAGGCTCAAAGCACGGCGATCTATACCAACATACATGCTCACATGTTACACACAGTCTCACATACATCTATCACTCAAACATGGAGATCGCTATTAGAAGTCGGAAAGGAAACCGTATTTTTGTATTTTGAATTTTTGATTGACTGCATCCTATACCATTATTGAAGGGAGGGAGGAAACCGCAGTAAACCCGGCGTACCTAAGTCACATAAATTCACCCTCTGCGGGGTTCGAACCCGCGACCTTCGGCATAGGGAAGAAATTTAAATTCCTGATGAACCGAAATAAATGCGGCGAAACTTTGAATAAGGAGAGAAACTGGTGGATAAATGTTTTAAATTTTATTCCACTGGCATACCTGGTTTTAACCTCTTGCATCAGAGCCTATACTCGTGTGGAGCCAGCACTTTTAAAATGTGAAATGTTTACATGTTAAAACCATTCCTAAACACAAACTACACACATTATGTACTTGTTCTCTGAAGTCTGTAGGCATTGTGATTTGAACCCTGTGATAATGTGCATACTCACTGTGCATCCTGTGATGTGTTGTGGTCCCCAGTATTTATGTCAGACAGCAGCAGAGCCTGACTATGTGTCGTGGAACGCCTCACCCACACACAAGGTCCTGATGTCACACATGTTGCTGGGTCCTTCCTGTAGTCCAGGATCTCATACAGCATCGCCAAGGCATGTCGGCAACATCCATCCATACTGAAACCAATCAGTTTAGCAATTTAAAATTTGCATCCTCTACCTTTCATTCAGTCAGTAGTTCAAAGTGAAACATCAATATTTTTGGCTGATAAGTTCATGTTCTGATTTAGTAAATATGTACAGATGTCGAATATAGAGAACTCTGGCAAAATATTCAGGTCTGTAGTCCCAGATAACAAAGCAGGGTTCGACAGTTCGATGTTCCCATCTTTGAGCTTTGCTCCGATCACTTCTACGGGTAGTCCAATGTCAAGAGTCTTTTGTACGAGATCAAAAAGCTCTGCTTTTCTGCTTTGGCCAACACAAAACTCCTCTTTCTTGCAAAAACCTTTGTAGCTCGCTCAATCGCCATGCTTTCTTCTCCACCATTTTGATCCCAGTAACATGGGAGTTAACTCTCTAAATCATGTGGTTAGAGAGTAGGCGCGGAATTCCGAAGTAGGTCTATTAAGGTTAGATCAAAAGCTGTAGGTTGATGATTAGGTATCGACTCATTACCAAGGGTGGCACTGAGATGGACACCACAGGGGAAGAGAAACCGTGGGCGACCAAAGGAGACGTGGCGCCGAACCGTGGAGCGAGAGCTCAAGAACAGAGGCCTTACTCTGCAAACAGCACCCAAAATAGCAGCTGACAGACAAAAGTGGCGCTCCCTTGCCGTCGCCTCAAGCACCAGAAGGCGCAGAGAGGACTGAATGAATGATGATTAGGTAAGTCAGGAATTCTAGTAAAGTGGTCCCCAGTATTTGCCTGTATTGGCAATGAGGAGTTTAGATTTTAAAATATCCTCAGCCTGAGTTTTAGCTTTCTTTAATTTACTTTGAGGATCGGCGTACCATAGGGGGTGGTGGATGTTTAAGTCACTGTTACGATTGTGGTTGTGTTATCCTGTGCATGTGTTTATCGTAGGAAACGATCTGATATTTATTTGAGCTATCATGGTTACGTTTCACGTGCCTTTTTAGTAAGATATTCTTTTGTTCGTGAGTAGAGCCAATTTCGTTTTGTTAAGTTTAGTCCAGAACGTTCTAGAAGGGTCGCACTGTCTAGTTACTCAGCGCTGAACAACAGTTAGATCCCCTGCCCGGCCCCGCCTATCAGGCACCCAATCGCCAGCCCACAGAGAAATACGCATGTATAGAATAAGACGATCATTTGCATCTGCAAAAAGATGCATCAGGTCTCTTATATAACCCATGTCTTTCTCCGAAACTTAGGAAGTAGGCAGGGGAAACATACATACACAAACACGAAGGTGCATTACTATATGTGGTCGGGTAAATACCCTGTATTCCCACAGTAGACGCACAGAACATTACACAACAATGTAACGATACAAATTTGCCTCGAGTTATACTGAGATACTCACAAACCAGATAGGTGAGGCTAGCGCTGGCAGAATTGTACAACAAACCAAGGGGAATTACTCAGCGCTGAACAACAGTTAGATCAGGCCAGCCCACAGAGAAATACGCAGGTATAGAATAAGACGATCATTTGCATCTTCAAAAAGATGCATCAGGTCTCTTATATAACCCATGTCTTTCTCCGGAACTTAGGAAGTAGGCAGGGGAAACATACATACACAAACACGAAGGTGCATTACTATAATGTGGTCGGGTAAATACCCTGTATTCCCACAGTAGATGCACAGAACATTACACAACAATGTAACGATACAAATTTGCCTCGAGTTATACTGAGATAGGTGAGGCTAGTGCTGGCAGAATTGTACAACAAACCAAGGGGAATTACTCAGCGCTGAACAACAGTTAGATCCCCTGCCCCCGCCTATCAGGCACCCAATCGCCAGCCCACAGAGAAATACGCAGGTATAGAATAAGACGATCATTTGCATCTTCAAAAAGATGCATCAGGTCTCTTATATAACCCATGTCTTTCTCCGGAACTTAGGAAGTGGGCAGGGGAAACATACATACACAAACACGAAGGTGCATTACTATATGTGGTCGGGTAAATACCCTGTATTCCCACAGTAGATGCACAGAACATTACACAACAATGTAACGATACAAATTTGCCTCGAGTTATACTGAGATACTCACAAACCAGATAGGTTTGGCAGAATTGTACAACAAACCAAGGGGAATTACTCAGCGCTGAACAACAGTTAGAACACCTGCCCCCGCCTATCAGGCATGTTAACAGTTTATTTTGTTTATTAAACTGGCTGGCGTCATTCATTTAATTTTTTACAATATTTTTTTCCCATGCAGATCAGGCAAGTGGATCTCAGTCATTGTAACTTATGTAAGAATGTTAAAGATACATTCAGGCAATAAATGGTTAATTATTCATGTTACGATTGTGGTTGTGTTGTCCTGTGAGAGCATGAATGTGCTAATCGTAGAAAACGATCCGATATTTATTTGCGCTATCACGATTATGTATCACGTACCTTTTCAGTGAGATTCTTTATCGTTCGTCCATGATAGCGGTTTTGGCTTTGTTATGATACGTTAATTTTAGTCCAGAAGCTTCTCGAAAAGTCGCACGGAGAAGAGCGGTCGATTTTTGTTTTGCGTTGATTATTTGAGAATGAAGCAGAACATTCGAAACGCGCTTGTCTAGTGACCTCGCACATGTGACAGAGTACAGACCTTCATGAACAGTTGCCTTAGAAGAATTTTGAAAATCCACTGGCCAGAGAAGATCAGGAACATCAGACTCTGGGAGAGAACAGAGCAGATAACAGCAGAGAATGAAATTAGGCGAAGAAGATGGGGATGGATCGGTCACAGAAAGCCAGCTTCCAGTATCACTAGGCAGGCATTGTCATGGAATCCCCAGGGAAAGAGGAAAAGAGGTAGGCCGAGAAACTCCTGGCGTCGAGACCTCCAAGCAGACATCAAGAGACTGGGAACCACCTGGAGTAGAATCGAAGGAGGAGCACAGGACAGGAGTTGCTGGAGGTCTCTCGTCGACGGCCTATACCCGGGTAGAGGTGACAGGCGTAAGTAAAGTATTACATACTGGGATGAGCAGCCGAATTTTTGTAGACAATTTAAGTTATTCGAGAAAGTTCTTTTATTAATATTTATGAGTTTCAGTAACGCGTTTCGTTCTGATTGGTTGCGTTGTGTAAATTCATTGGATTATTCTAGAATTGTCTTGCATTGTCAGTGTAGAGACACACAGTTTATCGTAGGTATAGGGTGTACATTGTGAGAGACACAGCGTAACGGTGGTGTACGTTGTATGAGAAACTTTGTGTAGTCAGTGTGGACATTTGCAGATAAGACATTGTATCAGTGTAGGTGCATTTGGGAATGCATTGTGTGGAGATCGCATCGCTCAATTAAAATATTGTTGGAACTGTTACTCCAGTACATCCTTAAGCCACGTATGACGGGTTGCAGCTGAATGAAGTTTATTTAAAAGAACCTTACGTGTGTGCGTCTGGTGTGTTTATCATACTACGACTACGACCCCACCACGTAACATATTGGCACCTCCGACGGGACTTCTTCAGCCGGAGAAAACAGCCAGCAGTGAAACGCAGAGATGGCGACATCGGCCGGAAAATTGGAAAGGAATGTGGACTCGAGTTTGTAAAGGAGAGAGAGAAGGAGAGATTAGAGAGAGAAAAGGAGAGACTGGAGAAAGAAGAAAAGAAACGAGAGAGAGATTGAGAGACTGGAGAGAGAGGAGAGACTGGAGAGAGGAGAGACTGAAAAGAAAAGAAACGAGAGACTGGAGAGAGAAAGAGAAAAGAGAGTCGAAGAAGAAAAGAGACTGGAGAGAGAAGAAAGAGCCAAAGATCGTGAAATCAGGACTCGAAATTCAGCGAGAAGACGCAGAGAAACAGTGAGAAGAATCAGCGTCAACACGAAATTCATCTAAAGCAGATGGAGATAGAGCCAGAGGGCTTCTGAAGCAACAGCAGATAGCAAATAGCCCGTGCGCCAAAGCTACCACCTTTCGTTGAAAATTCAGATAAGATGGACGCTTATCTAGAGCGATTCGAGCGATTCGCAGGCAGTAATAACTGGAGTGCACTTCTAACTGGCAAAGCGCTTTAATTTTACACTCGTTTGCCAAGAGAAGAAGCCGAAGATTATACGCAGTTGAAAGCCGCCCTGCTGAGAGACAATACGACTTCACTGAAAAGGGTTACAGGCGACGATTTCGGAACTGCAAGCCTGAAGAAGGAGAAACACCCGGCCTATTCATTGAAAGAATCAGGAGCTACATGGAGATATGGATAGAGCTGGCTGGTTTAAACAAAGAGTACCAGGACCTGTGTGACTTCATCATCAAAGAACAAGTCTTCAACGCATGTTCTAAGGACCTGGCCGTCCACCACAGAGAGCAAAAAGACCTGCAGTCCCTAAAGACCCTGGCCGACCGCTCAAAGATACCTTGACGCACACAACATGAAGTTCGGGTCCAGTAAGCCGCAGCGTGTGTCTGCCAACCTCTGATCAACACGCGTCGGCGCACACAAATCAAGCAGACGGACACACGGCGCTTTCAATCGTAGAAGGATTGAAAAGAAGATAAGTAGCGACTGATCTCTCTATTGTTCGTTTGTCTATTTGACAAAGGGTATTTGCCCGAAATATTAATTGATTGTGTTGTAACTTGACGTATTATTTGCAAGATCAATCTTTGCAAGTTTCTTGCTGATTTTCACACATAGGACTTACTGGTCACAATTTACAATCCTACCCCAGAGCCGGATCAAGCATCAGGCTTATGCTGAATATACCGTAAAAAGACGCCTGAAAACTGCTTACGTTTTCTGCAAGAGATATTCACTCTTACATTGGCAGTTAATATACATTACGAGTCACCATTTTCTGACGACATAATGCTGCGTTTTGTGCCCTTTTTTTTCTGTGTAAAAGACAGAAAACGAACATTTGATCACGTTAAAAGAAATCCCAACTGGTCAGTCTCAATGTCGAAGGAGTACTATACAAATTATGTATGAGACCTTAAAAAAAAAAAAGAAGAAAAAAAAAAGGCACAAAACGCAGCATTATGTCGTCAGAAAATGGTGACTCGTAATGTATATGAACTGCCAAGAAATCGTGCTCGCAGAAGAAAGCTGGTTCAGTCAGTTTTACTTCGTTTTTATCAATTTCGCAGATATGAAAAGCGGTAAGAGCATCTTACTTATACTTAATGGTCAAAACTTAAGGGCCACCAAACTTTTTTGTCATTGTTTATCGTCGCAAGTACGCTAATAAAACACAATGTTCTTTCGATCCAAATCAGGGGTTAAAAGTTGACCTTCGACAGTCCACTGTACAGGGAACAATAGACAATTCATCAATTTCCACGAACGTCTTGGGGTGTCCCATTCAGTGATCCAGAGGCTGCTGGCACGATTCCAAGAACCTGGAAGGGCAGAACGACGACCCTGCTCAGGACGCACCCCGCTGCACTATCAGAAGTGTGGCGGCTCTGCGCGAATTGTCACGTCACGTCAACCATTTTGCGACGAACTGATGCAAGCCGCCTGCACTTGAAATGTTAACGTCAGCAGAAGCACAGTCTGCCGACGTCTGCGCGAAATTGGCCTGGCTTCATGCAGAGCAGCAGTAAGAATACCCCCCAGTCCAGCTCATCGCAGAACCCGGGTTGCCGGCTGTGTCGTCAATATGTGAGGTGGAACAGACTCCAGTGGACTCAGTCTGTTTACTAATGAGTCACGCTTCACTGTGTCCTTCAACGACGGCAGGGTGAGGCCGGTCTGGAGACGCCAGGACGAGCGATTCACGGGTGGATGCGCCCAAGTATGATAGGCGACAATGCTGTTCTGCAGGACGACAAAGCTCGACCTCATCGCGCCCGTGTGGTGGGTGAGTACCTTTAGCAACGCGGGGGCATCACCTGATCTGGCTCCTATCGAGCACCTCTGGGACGTTCCGGAGCAACGTGTAGTCAGCATCCCCCCCCCCCCCCCACCTCAAGGCGTCTCCCAGCTGACAGTTCCTGCATCAAGAGTGGGAAGCGGTGAACTCCTTGCGTCAACGCTGCATTGAATGCTTGGCTGCAAACGGTGGATACACTCGCTACTGATTGGACCAGTCTTGTGTGACTTCAAATGAGGGGTGGGTACTGCTGTTGTTACAATTGCTACTGCTGTTGTTACAATTGCTTGATTTACTCAAAACTTAAAATGAAATTGCTACTGAATAAACTGATTAGCAAAGTACTGACTCCAAGTATTGTTACATTATTTGTGTGGTGTTGTCCGTCGGTGCGTCTGCGATAAATTAAGTTTTGACCATTGAGTATAAAATATCTCCGGCGTTGACTGAGTTGAAGCAAAGATGGATCTTTCATGTTTTCAACTAACGGTAGTCATTTACCATCTGGAATCAGTCACTGATCCGCGCCGGCGGGGACGCACTGCCGGAGTCATGATTAGTCGCAGACTGGGAAGAGGGGCGGGATAATAACATTTTCGATCCGCAATTGCACAGCCGAACGCGCCATCACACAACCATACGTATCTTCAATAAACCCCAAACGTGGCGGCTATATATAGTCTTCCAACCTATCCCGAGATATTATTTATTTATGTTAAGCCATCCAGAGAACTGATGCCGCGCCGGGTGGCCCGCTACTGACAGTTACTATTACTTGTAGTAATTAGTTCAGGCAAGGACAAAATCAGTGATACATCATCCTTTGGTTCAGGTTAGCAAACGCGCTATTATTGGCCCCCATGTAAACAGTTTAAATAGATAATGTCCATTAAGTCGCTCGTGTGACGGTCAGTCCTCTGCCTTAATATTGTCAGTCTGGGGTGTGCGTGCCGGGTCAGTGCAATCTGAGTGATAGTAACCGTACATCAATGACCATATAATAAATGAACACACTTTTCCCCTCTCTTTTGTTCTGGTACAGAGTCGGGTTCACTACGGAATATACTTGTATCTGCTAAGGCACATATACGAGCATAAATTTAAAAGCCAGGTTACAAATTAAAAATTAAATAATTATATACTAAAATGGTCTTGGATAGGGCTATTATTTGGTTGAGGGATGGGGACAGTACAAGGCTTTAGCCTGCCTTGAATGCCGCTTTCATCGGAACTGCCGTCAGATGGTATGGCAGAAGGTTCTCTGTTCCGTCTGATGTGCACAGAGACAAATGAACCTATCAAGAAACATTCATCCCACCGTTACCGCATACTTTCACGAGGATAATATATTCTTGTTTTTACATCAGACGGATGGCATTCACTGCCTAGCAATGTTCGCCCATAACCAAAGACAAAACTCCCCAAGAGGCATAGATCTTCATAGGTTCCGCGCAGACTGCGGGGGCTTGTGAGAAGCTAAATGTACTGTATGTATCTTGGTGGCTTCTGTTGCCTCTATGCTGCTATGTTTAAGCAGCCGGGATAAAATCGCGACCACCGAGCCCAAAACCCTCGCGCTGGGACCATATGGCGTTGAGGCGCGTCCCCTGGGTGGTGGATAGGGGGTCCCTCGTGAGAGGGGTGCACCAAATGAAATAAGGTGCCGTGAACCAACATGGTCTAAGGGAAGGTGACCCCGACAGAAAACCCCTGGTCCTAGTAAGGGGGTTGGGCGTGGGGGTAGCTTCACCACCCTGCAAAAAAGGAAATAGCTACAAAAACGCCGACGAAAAGACTAACAGTAATTCCATTCCTGGAGAAGGAAGGTTCTTCTACCAGAAGACTTATGACGTCCTGTGGTGAAAGCCGGAAGTCTTCGGAAGCCACAGGACCGAGCCGCCTCTCTCTATCCAGGGATACAACCATGGGCACATGGAACGTCAAGACCATGTACCAGAGCGGCAAGGCCGCCCAGATAGAAGCGGAAATGCAAAAGTACAACCTTTCCCTGCTAGGTATCAGTGAAGCCAGATGGACGCAGTCTGGCCAGAAAAGGCTGTTAAGTGGGGAGATGATTCTGTATTCAGGTCATGAAGAGGAGAATGCCCACCATACAGAAGCTGTAGCATTCATGCTGTCACCAGTGGCACAGAGAGCGCTGATGGGCTGGGAACCTCTTGGGCCAAGAATTATCACAGCAGCCTTTAGAACCAAGAAAAAGCTCAAGCTGAACGTCATCCAGTGTTATGCGCCCACTAATGACAATGACGAGGAAGAGAAACAAGAGTTCTACGACCGACTCCAGAGTGCCATGGACAAATGTGCGGAGCGAGACATCACCATCGTCATGGGCGATTTTAATGCCAAAATAGGGGAGGACAACACCGGATACGAAGAGGTGATGGGGAGACAGGGACTAGGCTCGGAGATGAGTGAGAACGGGGAGAGGTTTGTAGACTTTTGTGCTCTAAACCGACTTGTCATTGGAGGCAGCATCTTCCCACACAGAAAAATACACAAAGCAACTTGGGTCTCACCTGACCATACAACAGAGAACCAAATAGACCATATCTGCATTAGAAAGAAATTTAGAAGATCCCTTCAAGATGTTCGAGTGAGGAGGGGAGCAGATGTCGCCTCAGACCACCATCTGCTTACCTTAAGAATGAAGCTCAAGCTAAAGAAAAGCCGCACAGAGACAACAAGAAGACAGCGCTATAATGAGAAACTGAAGTTAGAGAAGAGTTCAAACTGGTGCTGTCAGTGGAAGGCATTTAGAGAGGCGCTGAACTCAACCTGCAAAGACACTGTAGGGTTCAGGAAACACCATCACAAGGACTGGCTGTCGGCACAGACCTTGAAGAAGATAGAAGTGAGGAAGCAGAAGAAAGCAGCTGTCAACAACAGTCACACGAGAGCAGCCAAAGTAAGGGCACAGGGGGAATAATCGGAAGCCAACCGCGAGGTGAAGAGTAGTATCAGGGCAGACAAGAGGGCCTACACAGACAGCCTGGCAGCAGAGGCAGAAAAGGCAGCAGGCAGCGGCAACATGAAACAGCTCTACGACATTACCAGAAGATTGTCAGGCAAGTATGGCCATACAGAAAGACCCGTAAAAGACAAAGAAGGCAAGCCTATTGCAGACAGAGCAGACCAACTCGACAGATGGGCCGAGTATTTTGAAGAGTTACTGAACAGACCTAGCCCACCCGACCCCCCAGACATCCAGCCGGCAGAGACCGACCTACCCATCAGCTGTGACAGACCCAGCCGGGAAGAGATCAGAAGAGCAGTGGCATTCTTGAAGAACGGCAAAGCAGCAGGCCCAGATGGCATCCCAGCGGAGTCTCTGAAAGCAGACCTAGAGACAACAGTGGAGATGCTGTACCCACTGTTTGGAAAGATCTGGGAAGAGGAGGTGGTGCCGGCTGACTGGAAGGAAGGGTACCTAATCAAGCTTCCCAAGAAAGGCGACCTCAGCAAGTGTTCCAACTACAGAGGAATCACCTTGCTGTCAGTAACAGGAAAGGTCTTCAACAGGATCATCCTGGAGAGAATGAAGAGCTCCGTTGACCCCCAGCAAGCAGGATTCAGGAAGAACCGATCATGTACAGACCAGATCGCCACTCTCCGCATCATCGTGGAACAGTCTCTGGAGTGGAGCTCCCCGCTGTACGTCAACTTGTGGATTATGAGAAAGCGTTTGACAGTGTGGACCGAGAGACTCTGTGGAAACTCCTACGACACTACGGTGTACCCACAAAGCTCGTCCGCCTGATCAAGAGCAGCTACGATGGCATGACATGTCGCGTGATCCACGAAGGGCAGTTCACCAGGGAGCTCCAGGTCAGAACTGGTGTCAGGCAGGGGTGTCTGCTGTCTCCGTTCCTCTTCCTACTGGCAATAGACTGGGTCATGAAGATGAACACAGAGCACAGACGAAGTGGAATACAGTGGACACTGTGGACACAGCTTGATGAACTCGATTTTGCAGACGACTTGGCATTACTGTCCCACACTCATCAACAAATGCAGGACAAGACCACGAGGCTTGCTGACATCTCGTCCCAAGTGGGCCTCACCATTCACAAACAGAAAACAAAGACAATGAGGCTGAACGCAACAAAGGAAGAACCAGTCTTGCTTGCTGGCACCCCGTTGGAGGAGGTGGAGTCCTTCACCTATCTCGGGAGCATCATAGACAAAAAAGGCGGCACTGATGCAGATGTCAGAGCACGAATCAGTAAAGCCAGAGCAGCCTTTCTCCAGTTGAAAAAAATTGTGGAGCTCCAGAGAGCTGTCACAACACACCAAAGTCCGGATTTTCAACTCCAATGTAAAAGCAGTTCTCTTATATGGAGCAGAGACTGGGAGATTGACAAAAACCACAGTCAACAGAGTACAGACCTTCATGAACAGTTGCCTTAGAAGAATTTTGAAAATCCACTGGCCATCAGCAACGTCAGACTCTGGGAGAGAACAGAGCAGATAACAGCAGAGAATGAAATTGGGCGAAGAAGATGCGGATGGATCGGTCACAGTCTGAGAAAGCCAGCTTCCAGTATCACTAGGCAGGCATTGTCATGGAACCCCCAGGGAAAGAGGAAAAGAGGTAGGCCAAGAAACTCCTGGCGTCGAGACCTCCAAGCAGACATCAAGAGACTGGGAACCACCTGGAGTAGAATCGAAGGAGAAGCACAGGACAGGAGTTGCTGGAGGTCTCTCGTCGACGGCCTATACCCGGGTAGGGGTGACAGCCGTAAGTAAGTAAGTAAGAGCCCCAAACAAAACACCCATGGCGGTCAACACGTGCGATTCGACGACGTCCCGGCACTGCGGCGTAGAATAACCGTAGAATAGCGCGATGCTCATGCTCCCTTTAGGTTCACGGCAGTGCAAACTCGAGTTTGGAGACTAACTGGACAAAGGTGTCAGTTTAGGATCACTCCACATGCGACGGTTTGCTTTTTATAACTGGGAGTTTACTGTATAGCCCACCGTGGTCACCTAACCGCAGAAGAGGAAGGGCATATAACAAAGACACTGTATATAAAGTACAGTGCCCAAAAAAATACAGATACGAAGTGACCAAGAGAAAGAAGAAACTGTTTTCCAAAGACTACACAATCGTTAATGCCGCATTGTTTAAAATAAACTCCCATTGCCCCCCACCAGCGCCTCCGTCTTCCTCAATTACCCCGTTGAATTCAAAATAAAACTCTAGTTTAACAATGAGGCAATAACAATTGTGAATTCTTTGGAAAACAGTTTCTTATTTCTCTTCTCACGCCAGCACCCCCTGCACCCGAGCTAAATAGTATATCAATGATGTAAGTGTGTACATTCTGAAATGCGTATTTTATTGATCACTTGCCCGGTGTGTCGTATTACGGGAATTCCCGCTGACGATCGTAGCGCCGCTACACACGCACGCGCGCTTACGCCATTAAAAAGATCAATGGTATACACACTGACTAGGTCTATTTTCTCAATCGAAATAAAAACAATCAAATCAGCTTACTAAATTGCCTTGTACATACACTACATCAATTTACACACACACAAACTGCACAAACAGCAGGGAGATAACTTTTGGCTATAAGAAAACAACAGACAGCAGTTACTTCCCTTAGAAATCAATATTAATTTTAGCCTACGATACCGGCTTTCTCTTTTGAGAGAGGCGATACAAAATTACTAACATATCTAATTAACAGTGCTGTATTAACCCACTAAAACAACACTAATTTAGCTACTAACAATGTTCTCAATCGGCTGCATGATTAGCCTGGTTAGCGCTACTGACTTTGGTATACCTGCAAATCGATCGATAACACATGCCTACGTCACAACAGCATTGCATTAACTTCCGGTCTATATCGACCTTAAATTTAAATTCTAAGAATAACTCTTTTTCTCTGGGCCGAGGTTTGGCCTGGCGGTTTCGGCTCACGGAACACACCTAAGAATAAGCGCGCGCGCAAAACCATGGTTCTTATTCTTAGGCCTACGTGTGTGACGCGGGTTCGAATCTCCTCTAGGGATCTCAAAATTTTCGTTTCGAAAAAATGTCTGGATGTGAGATTCCCATCTGGGGTGTGACGAACCCATAATACCAGACCAAAACAAAAATAAATAGCTGCAGTCCGAGGGTGAGTGATCACCAGACATACTGCTGACGCCACCGAGCAGGCGACAAATGAATACAAACTGTAAGTCCGAGGGTGAGTGATCACATTGACACCACCGGGCAGGCAAATGAATAAAACAAAATAAATAGCCATAAACAAATTACCGGGCAGGCACACACACACACACACACACACACACAAAAGCCGTAAGACCTAGAGTAAACAAAATACCAGGCCGGCAAACAAATTTTCTCTGTGTGACTATAATGTAGGCCTCCTGAGAGAAACTGGAGTTAGAGAAGAGTTCAAACTGGTGCTGTCCAACCGGTTTCAAGCGCTACAGGAGCTAGTAAATGAAGAGGAGGCGGTCACCACAGAGCAGCAGTGGAAGGCAGTTAGAGAGGCGCTGAACTCAACCTGCAAAGACACTGTAGGGTTCAGGAAACACCACCACAAGGACTGGCTGTCGGCACACCACAAGGACTGCTGTCGGCACAGACCTTGAAGAAGATAGAAGCGAGGAAGCAGAAGAAAGCAGCGGTCAACAACAGTCGCACGAGAGCAGCCAAAGTAAGGGCACAGGGGGAATACTCGGAAGCCAACCGCGAGGTGAAGAGGAGACAAGAGGGCCTACACAGAAAGCCTGGCAGCAGAGGCAGAAAAGGCAGCAGGCAGCGGCAACATGAAACAGCTCTACGACATTACCAGAAGATTGTCGGGTAAGTATGGCCATACAGAAAGACCAGTAAAAGACAAAGAAGGCAAGCCTATTGCAGACAGAGCAGACCAACTCGACAGATGGGCCGAGTATTTTGAAGAGTTACTGAACAGACCTAGCCCACCCGACCCACCCGACATCCAGCCGGCAGAGACCGACCTACCCATCAGCTGTGACAGACCCAGCCGGGAAGAGATCAGAAAAGCAGTGGCATTTTTGAAGAATGGCAAAGTAGCAGGGCCAGATGGCATCCCAGCGGAATCTCTGAAAGCAGACCTAGAGACAACAGTTGAGATGCTGTACCCACTGTTTGGAAAGATCTGGGAAGAGGAGGTGATGCCGGCTGACTGGAAGGAGGGGTACCTAATCAAGCTTCCCAAGAAAGGCGACCTCAGCAAGTGTTCCAACTACAGAGGAATCACCTTGCTGTCAGTACCAGGAAAGGTCTTCAACAGGATCATCCTAGAAAGAATGAAGAGCTCCGTTGACCCCCAGCTGAGAGACCAGCAAGCAGGATTCAGGAAGAACCGATCATGTACAGACCAGATCGCCACTCTCCGCATCATCGTGGAACAGTCTCTGGAGTGGAGCTCCCCGCTGTACGTCAACTTTGTGGATTATGAGAAAGCATTTGACAGCGTGGACCGAGAGACTCTGTGGAAACTCCTACGACACTACGGTGTACCCACAAAGCTCGTCCGCCTGATCAAGAGCAGCTATGATGGCATGACATGTCGCGTGATCCACGAAGGGCAGTTCACCAGGGAGCTCCAGGTCAGAACTGGTGTCAGGCAGGGGTGTCTGCTGTCTCCGTTCCTCTTCCTACTGGCCATAGACTGGGTCATGAAGATGACCACAGAGCACAGACAAGATGACCACAGAGCACAGACGAAGTGGAATACAGTGGACACTGTTGACACAGCTTGACGACCTCGATTTTGCAGACGACTTGGCATTACTGTCCCACACTCATCAACAAATGCAGGACAAGACCACGAGGCTTGCTGACATCTCGTCCCAAGTGGGCCTCACCATTCACAAACAGAAAACAAAGACAATGAGGCTGAACGCAACCAGGGAAGAACCAGTCTTGCTTGCTGGCACCCCGTTGGAGGAGGTTGAGTCCTTCACCTATCTCGGGAGCATCATAGACAAAAAAGGCGGCAATGATGCAGATGTCAGAGCACGAATCGGTAAAGCCAGAGCAGCCTTTCTCCAGTTGAAAAAAGTGTGGAGTTCCAGAGAGCTGTCACAACACACCAAAGTCCGGATTTTCAACTCCAATGTAAAAGCAGTTCTCCTATATAGAGCAGAGACTTGGAGATTGACAAAAACCACAGTCAACAGAGTACAGACCTTCATGAACAGTTGCCTTAGAAGAATTTTGAAAATCCACTGGCCAGAGAAGATCAGCAACGTCAGACTCTGGGAGAGAACAGAGCAGATAACAGCAGAGAATGAAATTGGGCGAAGAAGATGGGGATGGATCGGTCACAGTCTGAGAAAGCCAGCTTCCAGTATCACTAGGCAGGCATTGTCATGGAACCCCCAGGGAAAGAGGAAAAGAGGTAGGCCGAGAAACTCCTGGCGTCGAGACCTCCAAGCAGACATCAAGAGACTGGGAACCACCTGGAGTAGAATCGAGGGAGAAGCACAGGACAGGAGTTGCTGGAGGTCTCTCGTCGACGGCCTATACCCGGGTAGGGGTGACAGGCGTAAGTAAGTAAGAGTGTGTGTGTGTGTCTGTCCTTGTCCCGTCTGGGGTGACGGAACACCTGTCCAATACCCCAATGCCCTCCCAGGAGGGGGTAATTGTGATCCTCTCCTGGGAAGTCATTTCGGTATTGGACAACCAGACGGGACTTTTGTTTTTTGAATTAACACATAGCAGAAATATGCTGATCATGACACGCGCATGCATGCAAACTCTCGCATGCAATAGCTTTGAGAGGCCCCTTTGAAATGCTTAAGTCTGTGGCACGCGCATCTCAAAGCTATTGCATGAGTGCTTTGAGAGGTCCTTTTGAAAGCGCACTACAGTAACGGGCCTGAAAGCGCACACATTTCTAAAGCGGGTTGAATGTTTTTAGAGGAAATCGTCTTTTTATGTGAGGAGCAGGGTCAAAACACTACCTTGAATAACCCCATCTCATAGTAAAACAAGTTGTCATATGACTGCACAAATTGTCAGCAACCACACTGCAAAGCATGTCTGTACATCAACACATCTCCCGTCAACACCGGACCCTTGTCATCTTTCACTGTCCGCCGATCACTGACATGCCAGTCATCGGATATTGTCTATGCCATCTCATGTTCTTACTTACTTTACTTACGCCCGTCACCCCTACCCGGGTATAGGCCGTCGACGAGAGACCTCCAGCAACTCCTGTCCTGTGCTTCTCCTTCGATTCTACTCCAGGTGGTTCCCAGTCTCTTGATGTCTGCTTGGAGGTCTCGACGCCAGGAGTTTCTCGGCCTACCTCTTTTCCTCTTTCCCTGGGGGTTCCATGACAATGCCTGCCTAGTGATACTGGAAGCTGGCTTTCTCAGACTGTGACCGATCCATCCCCATCTTCTTCGCCCAATTTCATTCTCTGCTGTTATCTGTTCTGTTCTCTCCCAGAGTCTGACGTTGCTGATCTTCTCTGGCCAGTGGATTTTCAAAATTCTTCTAAGGCAACTGTTCATGAAGGTCTATACTCTGTTGACTGTGGTTTTTGTCAATCTCCAAGTCTCTGCTCCATCTCATGTTCTTACTGCCCAAAAATGCTGTATGTGGGGAAACATACCGTACACTCCCCGAACGCTGCGAGGAGCATGTTCGTTTGATCCGCCTTGGATACAACAACCAGGTTGGACGTCATAACCTCACACATTTCAGCATACGCATCTAACTTCACCCGCCGCAAAATGACAGAATCCTTTTTTTGCGGACGGCTTGGCACTTACCATCCACTCGGCTTGAACATTTGCCGCTAGGGATGTATGCTTGGCCTGACGGGTAGTTGGTGTCAGACTTGACCTCACTGTTGATACTGTATGCTACCATTGTGTATCTGTGTATCTGTGTGCGTGTGTTTATGTGCCTATGTGTGTAATAATAAGGATTAGTGCTAGAGATATGAAAAAGGATATTACAAAAACATTTATACCATTGACTCTGTGTCAATACCCCCAAAACACAGTTATTTTAATAATAACCACACACACACACACACACACACACACACACACACACACATACGAACACACACATACACACACACACACAAACAACATTGTTATATGCATTTGATAACATTTTTGTTTAATTTACCTACAGATACTTGATAACAAATTTCCAAAGTCACTTATAACTGCCAAATAATTTTATAGGTAACTTTTAAAGTTTCTATAAATTAGTTAACACAAGAAGTTATAAGTGTCTTAAAATAAGAATTTATAAGAACTTTAACATAACAAATTATAAGTTCTTGACTTAAGTCACAACTTACTCGGACAATTTTACCAAGATACAAGGACAATAAAATAACTTTTTTTCAGTAGTACTCTGGTGGTGGAGCGGATGGGGCTAAAAAATCAGGCACAAGTGGTATAAATGACGTGTCATCTCTCTGCAAAGCATATAACCAAAATATTGATTGATTACCAAATCTGATTTTTATTTGCTTAAAAGAAGTCCTTGAAGTTTTTCCGTGGTGTCCTTTCTCTAAAGAAATGTCCTTCAGTTCTTCAACATTCACATTCACTGTATTTCTGACTTCTGTTTCTTGTAATTGTTCAAATCATCCTGCACACTCTTAAATTCTTCATCGCTAATAAAATTATCTTCCAATGATTTACTTATAATAAGTTTCATACTGCTCAGTGAGCGTACTCAATGCTTCATGTTTCTGTAATTTTGTATGAAATCTTTTGTTTAGGGCTTCCAAACCAAAGCATGCCAGGCATGTAGCAACGCTAACACTCTCAATTGCAATTCCAATTAAACTTCCAATTCCTGTGGCAAACAGAACAATACCCCCTACAGAACATCCAGCTGAAAATGCACCAACAGCCATAGATGTCTTTTGAACAGAATTAAAAACTGTCTTATATCGTCTTTTACATCTGGAGTATTTTGCTTCTCCTCCTTCCAAATATTTAATTGCTTCGTAATATTCATTAAACAAAATGTTTTATCTGATGCAGTTGACACATGTGGATCAGGCGCAAGCGTTGTCACAGTCTCAGTTGCCGGTAGTTGTGGATACAAGTTTACCATTTTCTTTATTCACAAATATTTTTTTTATTTAATCAGTGATTACATTTTGCAACTCGTCAAAAGTATACAATCTGCTGGCGTAATAAAACGAAACAAGATCAATGTGTTCTAGTTTTATGAAATTTAGAAAAACAAAAGTTGTTTTGTTGACTAATATCTTGACAGCTGGAACACTGCTCGAAACTTCAAAAACATCTACATTTTTTTTTAATAGCAATAAAAACTTTTGTTGATTCTGTCAATGTTTCATCCCACGTAAGCTTTATTCCCTGTGCAATATTTGCCTCTTTTACAGAAGCTACAGATCTCATGATAATTTCAAATACTATTGTCGCTTCACTTGAAATGGCAAAGTTCGCTGGTACACACACAATTTTTGCATATGTTCATATTTTCTATGTGTAAGAAGATACCTCCGTCTATCATACTCTTGCACCTTCAGTTTATCTCTGCTATTGTTGTCTTGTGCAAAGCTTGGAACAAGGCTTACAATCAACGGCCCAGAGTTAACAACTTTCCTAAACACTAAGGCACCTTCATCATCAGTGTATACATAAGGACTAATAAATTCAAACTTTATGTCCCAGTTGTTGTTGGTGCAAGTGGTGGCGGTGCAGGCGCGAGCGGCACAGGCGGCACAGGTGAAACTACCCACTTATTACCCATGTATTAAGTTGTAGGGTGCATTATTTACAGGTGGAGTAGGAACAGTGACATCACACAGCTAACCAAGTTTAGGAATCGGTCTGTCTGTTCCGTCTCTCATGTCATCGATTACTTTTGTCTTGTACCTACCAAAAGAATCAAGTTCAAAACCATACACTTCCCCCACCTCCCCCTCTTTCTCAAAATCCTGTACGTCAGCCAAATCTTTCAACTCTGTTACCGGACACGCGATCGCGACTGGTATGATTCTCGACTTTGGACCAGCACTCATTTTATTTAACAAAAATAAAATTATTTCACTTCCAACACAACACTAAAATCATGAATCACAACTGGTTTGTCATCCTGATTAGTTACAGATAAACACAGTGACTCAAAGAAACTGGAACCTAATTTCTTAAACTGCAAATTAGGAAATCTAACAACTACACTTTCACAATAGGGTGCAGTTCTAGTTGGCAAACATCTCAACAAAGTTGAAGGCTTTCCATTGTGTACATTTTCAGTCGTGTTCAGTTCTTTCAAATAAACTTTTAGCACTGTGTGTACTGACAAATGAACTGGATATCTTCCCATTACTCTAAGTTTATTTGGCTTAGGCGTCACTGCCAAACTAGTATTAGCACGACCCACTATTTGTGTCCAATCTACATCCTTATTAGTTACAAAATTGCCTATTAAACCAAGTAAAGATGCAAGTTTATTTGAAATTGCAAAATCTGGTTCCGGAAATTCAAATGTAACAATTAAGTTAGCTGGATTCAAAGTTGCTTTAATTTTAAATTTGCTTTCAAACCATTCAGCTATAGTACAAAAGTAATAATACCCAGATGTAATAAAGTGCGTATCTGTGCCTGAACCACTAGCGACTTTATAACTTACAAAATAACTTGTATCATCTGTTACATTAAACCACTTTACAGTGTAGAACATTTCATGAATAGCTACAGCCTTGCTACCATCACGATTATCAATCCCATTAGTTAATCATACTGGTTTGCTTGTGTCAAGATTTGTTAAGGTAATAAACATTTTTATTATCTCATAAAAAAAGAAGGATGGAATTTAAATCACCAACCATTACCACTACAAACGCATTTCAATTTAACGTAGATGCCAAATACAATGTTGCACAAACTTATGAACAGAAAATAATTCAACTAAATCAGCTCGACATAGCTGTGTCGGAACAAGATCTGATTCAAGTCAAAATACCCAACCCCTTTGATCATTACATAAACCCTCCAATTACAGACGATGCTACTGCAAGAAAGTGGTCCTGAAGCCCACTACAAATGTTTTAAAACCAACTTAACTTTGCTATACTGTGTTCAACTACAGGCTGTGGCATTTCATTTACAGACCACTTGAATCACTCAAACAAACTGATTAGATCTGTGTATCGTTTTCACACGTATTACCAGCTTAGAAGAATACTGTCAGAACTTCATACCCCACTGCCCACTGAATCCAGTTTCAACAGGTATAACAACCCCATGTATATGAAAGCGTTTGAACGGATCTGTAATGAATTTAACATAAGCACCAGGTATGACTTTACACAAAAACTTGATGATCACAACGGCATGGGTACATTGCATTATGCTATGAGTCACATACAATACCCTCAAGATTACTACCCTGGTTACACTTCATTTTCACAAAAATCACAAGTCTGGTTAGGCTCAATAGAACAAAAACAGTCTAATGCCTGGACCACATTTATTTTAGACAGGAGTGATGGGTTTACTCAAGCAGGAGTCGAGCGCGTAAATGAGTCTATCAGAACATACGTGTGGTGTTTACTAGGAGCACAATAACTAACAAAATCAAACATCTTAAACGGGAGTGGAAAATTTGAAGCACAAAAACAGTTTCTTGCAAACCTAGAAGATTCAGTAAATTCAGTGGTTGATCTCCCATCAAGCATACAGCGATACCAAGACGTTCTCAGATATGCGAGATCAAAAGTTGACTTTGTAGTAGGCATCGGGTTATACATGTTACCGTCTGACCTTCAACTCCAAATGGGGACAATAACAAATTAATGAAATCATTGTTGCAGGTGTTGGTCAGAAATTAGGACTCAATCAGAATGTGAACTTAGGAGCAACAACCACGCATGTACAGAAAGTTAAACCATTACAGACGGTTACTTCCCCTTCCCCAGCCCCGACACATATACGAGCGGTAACACCATCACCAACCCCTGACACACATGAGTCAGAGAGAACTGCATTGGTAATAGGTTTCACTGGACTGCGGGTTTTACTTCTTTACCTGTTTCATTAAATACCCAGTTATTAATCCACATACTGTAACCAAAAAGACCCACACATGTTCTGCCATAAACCCAACTTCCTTCGCTGCAGTACTGATAAGCCAACTGACAAGTGAGCCTATTATATCAGGCAACGCATCCATTGCTTTCAGAGCCAATTTCTTAAGCAAGTCTGATATGTGGGACAACTGTTTCTTTACCCATGACTGTATATCTTTTGGGTCAGTGGGGGCTGGTGGACTTGGTGGAAGAGCGCCACCGCTTGCGCCACCCCCACCACCAGAGACAGCCAACACAACAGTACTGATAATAAATCCAAGAGCGGTAATTAAACTCGCAATTGTAATACCCTGTTCCCTGAAAAGTGTTTTTAATCTCTCAGCCAATGTTGTGTCTTCGTGAAGTATTTTCTGAGTAGTTTCTCTAATCCTGTTGACCTGTGTTTTCAGTTTTTCTCTTCCAATACTAATCACTTCTAACCTTCCCGATCTTTCTATCTGCAACTCATTTAATCTGTGTTGGATTCTTTCTTTAATTTCTGTGTCAAGATTTCCATTGTCAGTTTTTCTTTTTCACATTCTATGTGTTTATCAAGCTCACCTAGTTTGGCAACGTTATTTACCATCTCATCCTCTTATTGTCTGAAGTGATTTATCCAAACCCATAATCTCTCTCACTGACAAAAGCAGGTCGTCTATTGTTTTCATAACGTCATTTATTTGTCCTTCAGTAAATGAGGTTTCTTGTATCACTGTGTTTGCTATTTCTGGCAGTCTTGTTACTTCTGCCATTTAAATTTGTTGTGCTGTTGGTAACTTTGTTTGCATGTCGTGAAGAGCACTAACAAGACGCGGCGTCAACTTATTACTAGTACCAACACCAAGGTAACGCTGCAGTGCTGCCTCACCACGAACATCAGTTTTGATTGTACTTAAAGCTCTAAACTTAGCAGGATTATTTTTATGAGTTAGATACACTTTCCCTCTGTCTGTATTTACAAATAAGTGTCCTTTATCATATTCAAACTGATTAGAATCTATTACATCTGGGCGATCACCAACATGATCATAAAACGAGTTCACTTTGTCTTTTAACAGTTCATGATAAATAGGAGAAGTATTTCCCATTCCAGTCATATCTGTCATATCTGTGATACTAGTATCTGAGGCATCCGTGACATCCATTTCAAATTCACCATGATTAAATCCTCCTGCTGCCATTGTTTTTATTAATTTAATATTTTTGATTTTTGCATAATAAAATGACATCTTCTTACGGATCAAAGTTAGTCCCATATAGAAAACTACGTGAGCTTCTTGGTGTTAAGGGCATTAGACAATAAATCGTCATCACAAATAATCCAAGTACCATAAACCAGAACCAAACAATTACAGTTAAGTTTCCAAACCTAGGTCCAAGTGACGTTATTGTTCCTGGCACTGCATGCCTAGCATTTAATATTGAACTTTCATCAGACGCAGATGTAAACAGAACACTAGTTAACAATCTTGGCAGAGCAATTATAAGAACTATTAAAGTAAAACTTGAAGGACAGGAAGTGCTTAGTCTTGACAATGCTGATGTGTTGTACTGTTACAAAGATCTTTGGCTCAAAAGAGAAGAACGAGAAGATCGTATTTATCAAGGTATACAGTCAGATAATATTACTAAACTTCGAATCGATGCCAGAGACAAAACAACCACAGCAGCCAATGGCCGAAACATATGGAACCAGATTCTACATTCCACTTGAGTTTGAAATCTTAACAGTACATTTACCATATTACCAAGGAGCACTGAATGACCATCTGAGTTTTGAACTAACTTTCAATGACTACTCCAAAATTATTAAATCATCTGATCTCAATGCAACATATAAGATCTCTACCATTTCTTTGGAATATGAAATTGTTACACATACTGAACTAGCTAGACTCATTCAAAATCAATACCAGTCAAGACTACCGATTTATAATGACAGGGTGATTAGGCATAGTTTAATGCATAAAGACAAGAGCGACCCAATGTGGAACATAAACTTGAACACACCTGCTAGGTCACTGAAAGGCATACTTATGTTGTTTGTTGAACCGGCGGCTCCATACGAAAGAGATTCAGAAAAATTCTACAATCCTAAGATTACACATTTATCTTGTACAATCGAAGGCCGCCCTAATCAAGTGTATGCATCCAGAATGCAACCTTATCAACACTACGATGAGATCACAAAGTATTTTGCGGGTGGAAGACTTAGAGATAAACCTGCAAATATTGTGTTTAAAGATTTACATCTGTATTGGACAATACCTAACAAATAAATATGCTCTGTGGCTAGACCTGCGCAGTACAGATGATGACTACCATCATGGGTCAGGTTGAACTGTTGAAAACGGCAGTGATGGGATTACAATTCAGATACAAAAAAAAGGCTGAAAAAGCTGAAGCCATTAACATATATTTATATCTGATTTATGACGTGCAACTCAATATTGCAGAAAGCAGACTAAGTGGTCACTTGTATTAAATTATATTCTGTATTAAAATGAACTTGATGATACTCGACCCACACTGTTGTTTGTTTTGTGGTGCCACAGGGTGTGGAAAAACTGAATTTGTACTTAATCTCTTGCAAACAAGATAGATCCATCATTTCGAAAACATAGTAATATTTTGTCCTACAATAAAACACAACAAATTAGTCACAACCGATTAGTTATTTGGACTGACAGCAACATTTACTTAGTTGACCCTGAGAAAAAAATGAATGACTACCTAGAATATTTTTGCAAACAATTTGAAGGACAGCCAACTTTGTTTATTGTTGATAACTGCTCAGCAGAGAAAGACATTGTCAAGAAGAGAAACACTTTAGCAGAACTTGCCTTCAGTGGCAGACACGCAAATGTAAGTGTATGGATTCTCACTCAGAAATATAATGCTGTACTGAAAGATTTTCGAGAACAGTTAAAGTTTATCTGTTTGTTTTACTGTAAGGATCGTGACAGCTTTGAAGACTGTCTCAGAGAAAATGATGTGATACCAAATAAACATGAACGTGATGATGTAAAAAATAAACTGAAATCAACTAAGCATCTAAAGATTATTTTAAAGACAGATCAGCCAACAGGCTATGGGTTAGTAAATTAATTTATACTTTTGTTTTGACTAATAAAAATGACAGATGGACAAATCATGATAAATTGGCCAATTGGTAAAATCATAGATATTACATATTACTTTAAGGATGTTAAATATGCAAACGGGCTTTATAATAAAGGACCACCTGGAAATTTATTTATGATATTTAGTACATGACAGGCAATATAACTTTGAGTGTCAATAATCCATTTAGACCAACAATAATATGAAAAATAACTGTTGATATTAAGACACAAACTTGTACTGTTAATGAATATTATAGTGGCTGGTTTAGTGCTTTGTGTAATGATTTAGTGAAAGAACTAAACCAAACAAATTCATATTTTACCATTTCAATTAATAAAATGTATTACACGTACAGAGCCTGAATTAATATTTTTTATTTATTATTTTGTCGGTCAAATAAAAATGATGGACAATGCTCAAAGTCCATCAGGCCCATCAGGTTTAAGAAATGTGTTTCACACAACAGAGTTGCCTATATCTAATAGTAACAATGTCTATGAATTGATAGAAAACTCTTTTTCTGTCATACAAGATAATCTTCTTACAGGCAGTGTAAAGATTCAGGTTGTTGCTAAAATAGAATTTACTAGAGTAGACGGTGAAGTGATTATATCGTACATATCGACAAGACAACATACAGTTAACACAAGCAGAGAATTGGAGAACGTGTTTAGACAAAGATTGTTACCAGACTTTCTAGAAACAATTGACAAAGCTAGAATGAAGGGGTCTGGTTGGCACGAAGGTCATGTACATGAACTACAATTAAAACAGTCATATTAGGTAAATCATGGCTGCCACTGCCAACAGAGGTTGCAAACAAAAAGGCTGTAGTCAATATTCAGAACAATGATAATATCTGTTTCATGTGGTGTGTGCTTGCTAAACTACACTTTGTAAAAACAAAACCTGAACGTGTATCTAACTACACCAAATTTGTAAATGAAGTTACAACCCATTAGAGTATCACCACTTGCTCCAACCTATGGACAGTCAGAAAATAAACATGTTGACATGTTGATAATTGGTGATAATGATAACTTTCACTACACAATTATCAGGAGTATGTCACGTCTCATTCTCAGTATTGTTTCAAAATATGTTAGTAAACAGGAAGAGTGTAAAAGATGTTTACAAAGATTTTCTTCTATTGCAGTTGTGCTCAAACACGTCCAGCACTGTAGGTCAGCTGATGACATACAAACAGTACTTAAGTATCCAGATCCTGGTAGTCAAGTATATTTCAAGAACTATGGGAATCAACAAAAGCTGCCGTTTATAGTGTATGCTGATTTTGAATCTCTAGTTGTACCATATGAAGGACCTGTTCCAGAATCATTACCAAAGACTATAAAGTTGAGTGACCAAGTGGTGTGTTCTTTCGGATACATTATTGTTAGGTCAGACGGACAACATTCAGAACCTGTTATCTATAGGGGAGAAAATGCAGCATTTCTGTTTTTAACAGAAATGAGACATCTGTATAGTCAAGTAGTACATTATCTCACAACATGTCAGATGCCTTTGGTGATGACAGAAGAAGACAAACTGAATTTTGTTACAGCGGTGACGTGTTGGATTTGTGAACATATTTGGTGATAAAGTTCGTGACCATGATCACATAACTGGACGGTACAGAGGTGTTGCACATAACAAGTGTAACTTGTTATTAAAAACAGATCCAAAGACATATAAGTTACCAATTTTTTTCACAATCTCAAGAGGTATGATTCACACATTATCATGTGTGCTGTAGACGAGTCTTACAGAAACATTAGTTGTATAGCGCAGACAACTGAGAAATATTTGACTTTTAGGTTGGACAACAAATTAGTGTTTTATGACTATGCAACATTTGTCTTTAGGGTTGGCTAGTCTGGCAGAAGGACTAACTGACTATCCAATAACAAGTAAATATTTTGAGCCAGACTTGATTAAGAGAGGTGTGTATCCCTACGAGTACATTGATCACTGGGTTGTGTTTGAAGAAAGGAGACTGCCACCAAAAGAGAAATTTTATTCTACACTTAATGGTAAAGGTATTTCTGACTCTGATTACCAGCATGCTCTTGATGCATGGGATAAATAAAAATTATTAGGATGCCAGACAATTGGTGACTACCATGACCAGTACTTGAAAGCTGACATTTGTTTACTAGCAGACGTATTTGAAAGTTACCGTGAAAAGGGTTTGTTACATTACAGTCTTGACCCGGCCTGTTACATAACTAATCCTGGCATGACATGGGATGCTTTTTTAAAATCCAGTAAGATATTCTGATTGTACGATGGGTGAAATGGTGGAACGTGGATTGAAGGGTGGCATTAGTATAGCAGCAAACAATTATGCCAAAGCAAATAATAAATATCTGGACGACCTTGGGTTTGACCCCTCAAGGTCAAGGTCGTTCATTACGTACGTGGACGCAAACAATTATGGCTGGGCAATGTGTGAATTATTGCCCTTGAAAAACTTTTGTCTGCATGATTTGTCACAGTATGACATAACACAGTTAACAAACTATATTATGAATCTTGACCGGAATGATGCGAAGGGTTGGATCTTTGAAGTAGACCTGGAGTACCCACACCATCTACATGATTACCACAATGATTATCCCTTAGCTTTGAGAAAATGAGTTACTTACTTACGCCTGTCACCCCTACCCGGGTATAGGCCGTCGACGAGAGACCTCCAGCAACTCCTGTCCTGTGCTTCTCCTTCGATTCTACTCCAGGTGGTTCCCAGTCTCTTGATGTCTGCTTGGAGGTCTCGACGCCAGGAGTTTCTCGGCCTACCTCTTTTCCTCTTTCCCTGGGGGTTCCATGACAATGCCTGCCTAGTGATACTGGAAGCTGGCTTTCTCAGACTGTGACCGATCCATCCCCATCTTCTTCGCCCAATTTCATTCTCTGCTGTTATCTGCTCTGTTCTCTCCCAGAGTCTGACGTTGCTGATCTTCTCTGGCCAGTGGATTTTCAAAATTCTTCTAAGGCAACTGTTCATGAAGGTCTGTACTCTGTTGACTGTGGTTTTTGTCAATCTCCAAGTCTCTGCTCCATATAGGAGAACTGCTTTTACATTGGAGTTGAAAATCCGGACTTTGGTGTGCTGTGACAGCTCTCTGGAACTCCACACTTTTTTCAACTGGAGAAAGGCTGCTCTGGCTTTACCGATTCGTGCTCTGACATCTGCATCAGTGCCGCCTTTTTTGTCTATGATGCTCCCGAGATAGGTGAAGGACTCCACCTCCTCCAACGGGGTGCCAGCAAGCAAGACTGGTTCTTCCCTGGTTGCGTTCAGCCTCATTGTCTTTGTTTTCTGTTTGTGAATGGTGAGGCCCACTTCGGACGAGATGTCAGCAAGCCTCGTGGTCTTGTCCTGCATTTGTTGATGAGTGTGGGACAGTAATGCCAAGTCGTCTGCAAAATCAAGGTCGTCAAGCTGTGTCCACAGTGTCCACTGTATTCCACTTCGTCTGTGCTCTGTGGTCATCTTCATGACCCAGTCTATGGCCAGTAGGAAGAGGAACGGAGACAGCAGACACCCCTGCCTGACACCAGTTCTGACCTGGAGCTCTCTGGTGAACTGCCCTTCGTGGATCACGCTACATGTCATGCCATCATAGCTGCTCTTGATCAGGCGGACGAGCTTTGTGGGTACACCGTAGTGTCGTAGGAGTTTCCACAGAGTCTCTCGGTCCACGCTGTCAAATGCTTTCTCATAATCCACAAAGTTGACGTACAGCGGGGAGCTCCACTCCAGAGACTGTTCCACGATGATGCGGAGAGTGGCGATCTGGTCTGTACATGATCGGTTCTTCCTGAATCCTGCTTGCTGGTCTCTCAGCTGGGGGTCAACGGAGCTCTTCATTCTCTCTAGGATGATCCTGTTGAAGACCTTTCCTGGTACTGACAGCAAGGTGATTCCTCTGTAGTTGGAACACTTGCTGAGGTCGCCTTTCTTGGGAAGCTTGATTAGGTACCCCTCCTTCCAGTCAGCTGGCATCACCTCCTCTTCCCAGATCTTTCCAAACAGTGGGTACAGCATCTCAACTGTTGTCTCTAGGTCTACTTTCAGAGACTCCGCTGGGATGCCATCTGGCCCTGCTGCTTTGCCATTCTTCAAAAATGCCACTGCTTTTCTGATCTCTTCCCGGCTGGGTCTGTCACAGCTGATGGGTAGGTCGGTCTCTGCCGGCTGGATGTCGGGGGGGTCGGGTGGGCTAGGTCTGTTCAGTAACTCTTCAAAATACTCGGCCCATCTGTCGAGTTGGTCTGCTCTGTCTGCAATAGGCTTGCCTTCTTTGTCTTTTACTGGTCTTTCTGTATGGCCATACTTACCCGACAATCTTCTGGTAATGTCGTAGAGCTGTTTCATGTTGCCGCTGCCTGCTGCCTTTTCTGCCTCTGCTGCCAGGCTGTCTGTGTAGGCCCTCTTGTCTGCCCTGATACTACTCTTCACCTCGCGGTTGGCTTCCGAGTATTCCCCCTGTGCCCTTACTTTGGCTGCTCTCGTGCGACTGTTGTTGACCGCTGCTTTCTTCTGCTTCCTCGCTTCTATCTTCTTCAAGGTCTGTGCCGACAGCCAGTCCTTGTGGTGGTGTTTCCTGAACCCTACAGTGTCTTTGCAGGTTGAGTTCAGCGCCTCTCTAACTGCCTTCCACTGCTGCTCTGTGGTGACCGCCTCCTCTTCATTTACTAGCTCCTGTAGCGCTTGAAACCGGTTGGACAGCACCAGTTTGAACTCTTCTCTAACTCCAGTTTCTCTCAGGAGGCCTACATTATAGCGCTGTCTTCTTGTTGTCTCTGTGCAGCTTTTCTTTAGCTTGAGCTTCATTCTTAAGGTAAGCAGATGGTGGTCTGAGGCGACATCTGCTCCCCTCCTCACTCGAACATCTTGAAGGGATCTTCTAAATTTCTTGCTAGAGAAAATGAGTATGACGGGGAAAAAGAAGACACTAAACTTGTGCCAAATTTAAATGAAAAATTCAATTACGTGTGTCACTATCGCTTGTTACAGTTTTACATAAGACATGGGTTAGTACTAAAGACAGTTCACAGAGGCATTCAATTTGAACAGAGTGCTTTTATGAAAGATTACATAATAAAGAACACAACATTGCGTGCGAGAGATGGCAACACTGCATTTGACAAAGACTTCTTTAAGCTTATGAACAATGCCTGTTTTGGCAAGACGATGGAAAGATGTGAGACTTGTCACAACTGAATTGGTGCAATTAAACTTACATGCAAGCCACAATACACAGGGTATAAAGAGTTTAATTCATCATTGTATGCAGTGTCACTCAAAAAAAAAAGATTGTCAAACTGGACAAGCCAGTATTGATTGGTATGGCAATTCTTGAATTATCAAAACTGTTGATGCTTGAATTTTATTATGATTACTTCAAACCAAAGTATCCTGAGTGTCATCTGCTATACACTGACACTGACTCTATGAAGACATGAAAACAGAGTTACATATGTATGACACGTCTGACTATCCTAAAGACCACCCACTGTTTAGCACACAAAACAAGAAAGTGCCTGGAAAGTTTAAAGACGAACTGAATGGTGTACCTATTGTTGAGTACGTTGGACTGAGATCATAAATGTATTTCTATACTGCACCAGAAGGGTAGTTGAAAGCCAAAGGTATAAAAAAAATCAGCGATAAAAAATAGACATCCATCATGAACATTACAAGCAAGTATTAGATGGAGCATTAATGCCTGATTATCCAAACAAGTCACTGAGATCAAACAAACACAATCTAGAAATGATCCAAACATAAAAAGTCACTTGCAGTTGGGGACACAAAACGAGTGTTTCACAGTAAGGAAAAGGCTTATGCACCTGGACACTACAGGCTCAAGTTATCTGAAGAAATAGCCGATGAACTGGTTGAAGAATTAATCAACGAGTTAGTTGTTGAAATGGGGAATAATCTGTAATTCTTCTCTAACAAATGCCCTCTGTGGGGCTGGTTCTTACAAATAATATATTGACTCGTCAGCACTAGGAAATATTTTTTTTATATTATGTACAGATGTGGATCAGATGGGGTCGGTTGCTCTGCGCCTGACGTCATTCTCAGACTTGCCAGGCTGATATAAATATCTCACCTGTTTAGTAAATAAACTTGAGTCTGGATGTCCTGATGGTGACATTGTTTTTGGCTCGTAATTGTTTTCAATTTAATAGCATCAACAGGCTTAGCTGTCCTTCGTTATTCATTGCTTTTATTGATAATCTTTTTACCCACTCAGAGTTATGTGTGTCCAATTTCATTCTCTGCTGTTATCTGCTCTGTTCTCTCCCAGAGTCTGACGTTGCTGATCTTCTCTGGCCAGTGGATTTTCAAAATTCTTCTAAGGCAACTGTTCATAAAGGTCTGTACTCTGTTGACTGTGGTTTTTGTCAATCTCCAAGTCTCTGCTCCATATAGGAGAACAGCTTTTACATTGGAGTTGAAAATCCGGACTTTGGAGTGTTGTGACAGCTCTCTGGAACTCCACACTTTTTTCAACTGGAGAAAGGCTGCTCTGGCTTTACCGATTCGTGCTCTGACATCTGCATCAGTGCCGCCTTTCTTGTCTATGATGCTCCCGAGATAGGTGAAAGACTGCAAACAAGACTGGTTCTTCCAGTACGCCATGCTTCGCAAATAACTGGTTAATGGCATCTTTAAATTCAGATCCGTCATAACCTGAACGAGTCTAGGGTATTTTAAAGGCCTCGACTATATATTTTTGATAACACTGTAGCTACTGTGGTAGCAGTTTTGTCAGATATGGGTTCAGCGTCTTTGTACCTTGAAGCTATGTCTACGACAATCAGTGCATATTTGTATCGTTTCTTTCTTATTGTCATGGGGTAGAAACAGAAGATCCATTTGATGGGTGTCATTTGGGATAGTGTTTTCAAAATGAGGTCTTGTTATTTTTCTTGGGGCAGGGAGATAAACCTGCCAAATTGCCTGTCTCTGTAACCATTGTTTTATTTGATTGAGTGATACATCTCCGCCAACAGTGACATGTAATTTCTGAATAGTGGTTTGTCCTTTCCAATATCCAATTAGGGAGTAATATATTTTCGATAGTTTAGCGTCTGTCATTTTTTCTAGCAATATAAAGTCCAGTAAAATAAACAAAATGTCATTCAAAGATTATCTCTCCGTTTCTTTGTTGTGGACTTGGTTGATAATAATCTCTAAGTTTCAGTTTTGGGATAGACATGTCATTACACGTGACGAGAAAATACTCACGAATTGCTTCATCGGTATTTGAAAACGTATGTTGTGCGTGACCTTCAAGCCTCAGTTTTTCATTGATGAAATCAAGTTTTTCTATTCTTTGCTTCTCATAATCCTGCTGAGCTTGTGCAAGTTTTTCAGATGCTTCATTGTGACATTTCATTTCTTCTGCTGATTCCTCTCTACCCATTTTTGAAAAGAGATAGTTTGAGCCACTAAAAGCAAGTGCATTAACAACTGCACCACCAATCATAATAGCTATAGTCACCATACTTATTTTATTTACATAGAAACATTTTCTGGAATAATTCCTTGCTTGATGAGAAAGTCTTTTGTCGCAATTGACGCTGTGACAACTACAATTAATTTAGCACTGTATTCGAAATCCAATCTGCTCAGGTCTGCTGATTTCATTTTGAGTAGACTTTTTCCCAGCATAGAGTGAGCTACTGCTAGTCCACTGATTATGGCAGAATGATACACAAGGTTCATTATGTTCTTTGTGTCGCTCATTTTATAATGCAATAAAAATTAAAATAGTCAATTTATTTATTGCATAACAAATGGGTCAATGGCTTTAGATGATACTGGTAATGTGGCGACTTCTGGTTTTGTTTTTGGAGTGTCTGATTTTGGGGACACTGTACGAGTCTGTGGTTTGTATTTTTTTTTTTTTATAATTGGTAACCTACGTAACCAAATCCAACAACAAATCCAGCAACTATATATTTTGTTGTTTCGGGTTTAGACTCAGTTGACAGTCTCTCACTTTGATGTGGGGGTGACAATCCTGACAGTCCTGGTGGTCCTGGTGGTCTTACCAGTGTCAATACCAACACCGACAAGACCACCAGGACCACCAGGTGGTCTTGTCGGTGTTGGTATTGACACTGGTCCTGATGGTGCTGACATGAGCCTTTTCTGTTAGCGCCTTAAGCTGTAATTGTTTTGGTCTGTTATATTCAGCTAATCTTTTTCCAGCCTCTACCCTTCCTGGACTTTTAGTCTTAGTCACCGTTTGAACCTGTGTCAGGACAGGACCGGGATTCGGTTGTGGAGTCATCTGGTTCTCATCCAATTTCTTCTGCAGTAAAATTTATTTTCGAAAAATCAATATGACTCCCAGTAACGAGCAAGGTTACCACAGGTGCAAGGTAATTGCCAAACTTGTAAAACATGACACATGCTAATTTACCAATTGAACTTGAAACAATAGGGTTGCTTTCAAGGTCGTGTGATAGACTGTCAGTATCTACCGGTAGAAAGTGACTCACTGCTTTTGTGTATAGACAGACAAGAGATCGACTTAAATCATGAGTCATTAGTGAAGCGATATGATTTTCATATTTAGAATGTAGTTTAATTAATTCATCAGCCGAGTGGGTTTCTATGTCTTCTGTCATGTATTGTTTACCAAGATGAGCTTTTAATTTTCCAGAAACAATTACAGATAGAAGATGCTGTTTTTTCAAGTCTAAGTCTTTGTTTTCTACAGCATTGATATCGTTTAGAAGAAGTAATTTGTCTTGGTTCATTTCATAATAAAAAATATTAATTTTTGAAACTATAATTAAACTCATAAATACACATTTTAGTGCGTAAATGTTTACATAATCAATCATGATTGAGACAATGGTTACAGAGAAAGAAAAACCTGTTTTCCAAAAAATCCAAAATCGTTTATGCCACATTGTTAAACTTGAGTTTTATTTTGAAATCAACAGGGTAATTGAGAAGACGGAGGCGCTGGTGGGGTCAATGGGAGTTTATTGTTAAAAAAGCTGTGATTATTTTAAACAATGTGGCATTAACGATTGTGGAGTCTTTGGAAAACAGTTTCTTCTTTCTCTGACCACACTGCAGTTTATATATTGACCAAACATCTCTTCAAAGAAATACTTCTCTGTACCCCTTTAAGAACATATATCATTTAGTACCATTTGACTTACTATAATAATAATTATGGGCTAGGTTTTTATTTTTTATTTTTTACTGCCGGTGAACTCCTTTGATTTGTTGATTTTCGGCTACAGTCCGTACAAATTTGGTGACAAGCCAAAACAAGTCACTTTAAATACCCTAATACAACCCCAAACAGCCGAATTTCAATAGTCGAGGCCAAGCAAGCAGACTTCATGTATGCCTGCACTATTACTCGTCAGGTTTACTTACTTACTTACTTACGCCTGTCACCCCTACCCGGGTATAGGTCGTCGACGAGAGACCTCCAGCAACTCCTGTCCTGTGCTTCTCCTTCGATTCTACGCCAGGTGGTTCCCAGTCTCTTGATGTCTGCTTGGAGGTCTCGACGCCAGGAGTTTCTCGGCCTACCTCTTTTCCTCTTTCCCTGGGGGTTCCATGACAATGCCTGCCTAGTGATACTGGAAGCTGGCTTTCTCAGACTGTGACCGATCCATCCCCATCTTCTTCGCCCAATTTCATTCTCTGCTGTTATCTGCTCTGTTCTCTCCCAGAGTCTGACGTTGCTGATCTTCTCTGGCCAGTGGATTTTCAAAATTCTTCTAAAGCAACTGTTGATGAAGGTCTGTACTCTGTTGACTGTAGTTTTTGTCAATCTCCAAGTCTCTGCTCCATATAGGAGAACTGCTTTTACATTGGAGTTGAAAATCCGGACTTTGGTGTGTTGTGACAGCTCTCTGGAACTCCACACTTTTTTCAACTGGAGAAAGGCTGCTCTGGCTTACTGATTCGTGCTCTGACATCTGCATCAGTGCCGCCTTTTTTGTCTATGATGCTCCCGAGATAGGTGAAGGACTCCACCTCCTCCAACGGGATGCCAGCAAGCAAGACTGGTTCTTCCCTGGTTGCGTTCAGCCTCATTGTCTTTGTTTTCTGTTTGTGAATGGTGAGGCCCACTTGGGACGAGATGTCAGCAAGCCTCGTGGTCTTGTCCTGCATTTGTTGTTGAGTGTGGGACAGTAATGCCAAGTCGTCTGCAAAATCGAGGCCGTCAAGCTGTGTACACAGTGTCCACTGTATTCCACTTCGTTTGTGCTCTGTGGTCATCTTCATGACCCAGTCTATGGCCAGTAGGAAGAGGAACGGAGACAGCAGACACCCCTGCATGACACCAGTTCTGACCTGGAGCTCTCTGGTGAACTGCCCTTCGTGGATCACGCGACATGTCATGCCATCGTAGCTGCTCTTGCTCAGGCGGACGAGCTTTGTGGGCACACCGTATTGTCGTAGGAGTTTCCACAGAGTCTCTCGGTCCACACTGTCAAATGCTTTCTCATAATCCACAAAGTTGACGTACAGCGGGGAGCTCCACTACAGAGACTGTTCCACGATGATGCGGAGAGTGGCGATCTGGTCTGTACATGATCGGTTCTTCCTGAATCCTGCTTGCTGGTCTCTCAGCTGGGGGTCAACGGAGCTCTTCATTCTCTCCAGGATGATCCTGTTGAAGACCTTTCCTGGTACTGACAGCAAGGTGATTCCTCTGTAGTTGGAACACTTGCTTAGGTCGCCTTTCTTGGGAAGCTTGATTAGGTACCCATCCTTCCAGTCAGCCGGCATCACCTCCTCTTCCCAGATCTTTCCAAACAGTGGGTACAGCATCTCCACTGTTGTCTCTAGGTCTGCTTTCAGAGACTCCGCTGGGATGCCATCTGGCCCTGCTGCTTTGCCGTTCTTTAAAAATTCCACTGCTCTTCTGATCTCTTCCCGGCTGGGTCTGTCACAGCTGATGGGTAGGTCGGTCTCTGCCCCTGGATGTCTGGGGGGTCGGGTGGGCTAGGTCTGTTCAGTAACTCTTCAAAATACTCGGCCCATCTGTCGAGTTGGTCTGCTCTGTCCGCAATAGGCTTGCCTTCTTTGTCTTTTACTGGTCTTTCTGTATGGCCATACTTACCCGACAATCTTCTGGTAATGTCGTAGAGCTGTTTCATGTTGCCGCTGCCTGCTGCCTTTTCTGTCTCTGCTGCCAGGCTGTCTGTGTAGGCCCTCTTGTCTGCCCTGACTCTCCTCTTCACCTCGCGGTTGGCTTCCGAGTATTCATCCTGTGCCCTTACTTTGGCTGCTCTCGTGCGACTGTTGTTGACAACTGCTTTCTTCTGCTTCCTCACTTCTATCTTCTTCAAGGTCTGTGCCGACAGCCAGTCCTTGTGATGGTGTTTCCTGAACCCTACAGTGTCTTTGCAGGTTGAGTTCAGCGCCTCTCTTCACTGCTGCTCTGTGGTGACCGCCTCCTCTTCATTTACTAGCTCCTGTAGCGCTTGAAACCGGTTGGACAGCACCAGTTTGAACTCTTCTCTAACTCCAGTTTTTCTCAGGAGGCCTACATTATAGCGCTGTCTTCTTTTTGTCTCCGGGCAGCGTTTCTTTAGCTTGAGCTTCATTCTTAAGGTAAGCAGATGGTGGTCTGAGGCAACATCTGCTCCCCTCCTCACTCGAACATCTTGAAGGGATCTTCTAAATTTCTTTCTAATGCAGATATGGTCTATTTGGTTCTCTGTTGTAGGGTCATGTGAGACCCAAGTTGCTTTGTGTATTCTTCTGTGTGGGAAGATTTAGTTAGTTATTTGGGTTTAACGCCGAGCAGGCGACTAAGGCCATCTCACGGCGGGATGGGTAAAAATCTGGTCAGCCAGACTAAAAGCAAGGACTTAAGACAAGATGTAAATATAGATTAAAAATCTCAGGCTAAAATGTCGCACATGTCTTTAAAAGAAATGTCTACAGACTCTCAAAAAGGGCAAATAAAAAATATTCACATAGTCTATGAATGCTCAAATCTTGTTAAAAATATTGCATGCTCGCAAGAAATTGAAGATTTTGTCCGGGGGAACATCCCGGAACAAAACCTTCAAGGAGTCTGCTGTAATTAGGTCAGCACAATACAGCAAAAAGTGTCGAACAGAAAACTGCTCATCACAGGCAAAACACCATGGACGCTCATCCTGTTTAAGTAAGTAAGAGTGCGTAACATACGTGTGCCCGTATGCCGAGCAAGGACAGTCTCCTCACGGCGGCTGCCGCAGCGGAAAGGTAGACTGTCAGACAACTTAGGAAGAGCTTCATGAAGCTTGTTCCCTTCCTCTTTGTCCCACTCGGACTGCCACTCGCGGGCTATGTACGCACTAATCACAGGTTTAAAATCACTATAGACAGTCTGTGTGTCAGGGACAGGGTCATTGCGGGCACTGTTGGCAGCAGAATCTGCGATTCTGTTGCCTTCGATGCCCACATGGCCTGGGACCCAAATAAAAATGATGTCATAATATTCCTTCATCAAGTCTGCGTAAAGCTCTCTAATCTGCACCAGCAGTGGATGGTCTGTTCCCGCGCCCTGAAGGGCCTGCAGGGCAGAAAGAGAGTCAGACATAATCAGGAAGTTCCGTTCCCGAGACTGATAGGCATGCTTGAGTGCCAGCAGAATTGCCTGCAGTTCTGCACTAAATACAGAGGAATGGTCAGGGAGACGGAGCTTAAATGGGCGTTTAGGATGTCGAGAGGACACTGCAGCCGCAGCCACCCTCCCATCCTCAGACTTGGACCCATCCGTATAAAGACGACAATAGCCAGGAAAAAGTGAAAGGAGTTCATTGAGGCTCTGTTGGTATATGGCTGGTGGAGTACAATCCTTCTTGTGGGCGGTCAAGTCCAGCAAGATGTCAGGAACTGGTAGTAGCCAGGGTGGAGTGACGTGTTGCAGAGATTCCGAAACTTTGTCCAGGTCCACTCCGGCCGCCTGCAGATGAGGTCGGACACGGAAGGAAAGTGGACGGACAGCTCCCGGATGGGCATCGTAAATCTCTGCAAACGACGGGTTAAAAACACAATCATAGGCAGGATTGTCTGGATGGGCCTTCAGCTTCAGAACGTAGCTGAGCATGAGGCGGATGCGGCGGAGCCTGAGAGAAGGCTCCCCGGCCTCGGCATACAGACTAGGAACTGGAGATGTCCTGAAGGCCCCTAGACATATGCGCAGACCTTGATGGTGAATTGTGTTCAGACGCTGTAGAACAGACTTCGAAGCCGAGCCATATACCACAGAGCCGTAATCCAGTTTGGACCGAACAAGGGCCCGGTACAGTCGAAGTAAGACAATGCGGTCTGCACTTCAGTCAGTACGACCAACGACACGAAGAATGTCGAGGGCCTTCTGACAAGAGGTTCTATGGTAGTTAACATGGTTGCAGAAGGTCAATCTTTTGTCAAAGATGACCCCCAGAAACTTTGCATCTTCGGCCACCTGAATTGGCACTCCAGCAATGCTCAGGCTAGGTTTTGGAAAAAATTTCGTCTGGTTAGTAAAATGCACACAGACTGTCTTTGAGGGCGAGAACCTGAATCCGTTGAGAGACACCCACCCCTGGATGCGATCAACGCACAGCTGCAAGCGTCTCTCAAGGGATGCAAGTCCTCGACCTCGTGCACACAAAGCAAAGTCGTCCACAAACAAAGAGCATTCAGAATCATCCTTGATGGCCTTTACAATGTTATTTATTTTAATGCTTAATAAAACAGGAGATAGAATGCTGCCCTGCGGGACACCCATCTCCTGTTCAAAGGAGTCGGAGAGGGTGGAGCCCACACGGACATGGAATGACCTGTTAGACAAAAAATTGTGAATAAAAACAGGCAGGTGCCCTTTAAAACCCATGTCCGACAAATCAGACATTATACCATACTTCCAGGTAGTGTCATATGCCTTTTCAAGATCAAAGAAAATTACATAGACATGCTGCTTGTTGACAAAAGCATCTCGAATAAAAGACTCAAAGCGGACTAGATGGTCAGTTGTACTACGGAAGCGCCGGAAACCGCACTGGAGGTCTGTGATGAGACCACGTGACTCAAGATGCCACACCAGTCGGGCGTTGACCAAGCGTTCCATAGTCTTACATAAACATGATGTCAAAGCTATTGGCCGGTAGTTGCCCGGGTCGGAAGGATCCTTACCCGGCTTGGGGATTGGCACAACCACAGCCTGGCGCCAAGATGTCGGAAAACGACCGGTTATCCAGATATGGTTAAAGGCCTTGAGAAGTACAAGGAGTGAATCCTCAGGCAGATGAGTTAGGAGCTGATAATGGATGGTATCTAATCCAGCAGCAGAGTCAGTACATTTCTGCATGGCTTGCTGCAATTCTGAAAACGTAAAGGGGGCATTATAGTCTTCCGAGTTATCTGATATAAAATCACAAGCACAAGATTCTCGCTTCTCCTTCTCTCTCTGGAAAAAAGGTGAATAATGCTCTGTTGAAGAATTATGGGCAATGGTGGAGGCAAGCAAATTGGCCACAGCCTTTTTATCTGTGACCAAACTGGCACCATCTCTAAGATGGCCGACAGAAGCCGAGCCACCCCTGCCCCTAATTCTTCGAACAGCCTTCCAGACTTTTTGGGACGGAGTCCTAGAAGATAAAGATGAGACGAAGCGTCTCCAGGAAGCACGGCGTTCGCGTTTAAAAATGTAACGGGCTTTCGCCCGCTGTCTTTTAAATGTTAAAATATTTGCTTGCGACGGATTACGAAAAGCACGTCCCTGAGCAGATTTGCGTATTTTTTGGGCCTTGCGGCACTCTTCATTGAACCATGGTACTCTCGGCTTCCGAGGGACTGATGTGGAAGTTCTAGGGATGGTTTCACTTGCTACGTCCAACAAAATCAAAGTAAAACAAGAAACAGGTTCTTCAGCTGACATGACCACCTCCTCTGTAAGACGAGACTGACAGAGGGAGGCGAACAGAGGCCAGTTAGCTTTCTTGAGATTCCAGCGCCCCACCGGCGAATCCTCCTCACAGCTGACCGATGACAGAACTACTGGGAAGTGGTCACTACCACACAGGTCGTCGTGAACCTTCCAGTCAAAGTCCAGCATGAGAGAAGGATCACACACAGTGAGGTCTATAACAGAACTAGATCCTGAACCTGAGTTAGAGTATGTAGGCGAGCCATCGTTAAAGACACATAGGTTAAGTTGAGAAAAAACATCTTCTAACATCTGACCTCTGCCATCACAGTGGTCACTGCCCCAAAGGTGAGCGTGACCGTTAAAATCCCCCATGAGAATAAAGGGAGGGGGCAATTGATCTACCAAGTTAAAAATATCCTTGCTATTGACCCGCAGTGATGGTGGCAGGTAAACACTGCATATGGTTATGGTCTTCTTCAAGGTAACCCGAGCTGCGACAGCCTAAAGACAGGTGTCGATGCTGACGGGGCTATATAAAATTTGGCTACTAATGAGAAGAGCCGCTCCACCCGAGCGCCTCTCCGAATCAGAGCCTTTATGTATAACGTTAAAACCATTAAAGGATACATGGTCAGAAGTCTTCAGGTAAGTCTCCTGAAGAGATATGACTGAGGGGTTATAGAACTCGACTAAAAAGACGTAATTCCTCAAAGTTAGCTTGAAAACCACGACAATTCCACTGAAGCATAGAGTACATGATTATATCTTATCTGGGGGTGAAGAGATTTTCCCCCCTTTTTCCTTTGCCTTGGAAGGAGTTGAAGAAACAGAGGGGGGGGGGGGGCGGCTCCCGGGCCTCCTCTGGTTCCTCGGAGATGAAGGGGGTGGAGCTGCCGCAAAATCAGGCAACGACAACTTCCACTCCCTCCATCCGCTCCTCCAGTGCAGCATATTTGTTTTGAAGGGGGACATCAGTGTTCCCCTTCTGGGCCCGTGCGCACAGCAGTCCCACAGATTTCTTAGACGCCTGGTCCTGGGCAGCGTTCCTGCCGCTAGAGTTAGCGGCCTTAGAAGGCTGACCAGAGCCAGAAGCCTTTGGAGTTGACTGACTAACAGGTTTGGGTGGGGGCTGAGGCTTAGGGGTGTCCGCCTTCTGCGTTCCCTTGCTCTTCCTCACCACCGGAGGAGGGTTACTCTCCAGGGGCGAGATGAGCCGAGGCTCCGCCCCCAACCAAGAAGTTGGGGTCTGACATGAAAAGTCTTTGGTGGGGCGCTTGCTTGCCACCGCTGCACTGAAAGTATACACAGAGGTGCTAGAGGTAGGGGCAGCCGCAGCCGCATCAGAGCCTTCAACCAGTTTTTTGGCATCTAGAAAGGACAGTCCCTTCTCCACACGCACCTGCTGAATCTTGCACTCGGATATCCAACGAGGGCATTTCTTATCCGAAGCCATATGCGCCCCATGGCAATTCACACACAGGGGGGTGGCTGTGCAGGACTCAGCAGTGTCCAGGCTTAGTGCAACGGGCACATAAAGCCTCTGCCTGACGGCAGGTCTTCTGCCCATGGCCATACTTTTGGCACTTAAAGCACCGGAGGGGGAGAGGGACGTACTTTTTCACTCTCAAGGAGTAGTAACCTCCCCAGATGGTAGTAGGAGGGGTGGGGGTGCCAAACGTCAGGATGATGGTAGGGAGACGGATCTCCCCACCACCTCGCTTGGAAGCGAAGCGCATGACCCAAGTCACCCCCTGAGACTTAAGGTTCCGTACAAGTTCATCTTCTGAAAGTTGTGCCAAAGCTTGATCTTTGATTACGCCTCTGGATGAATTCATAGTCTTGTGGGGTGTGACCTCCACCGGAGTGTCTCCGATGGAAGAGAGCCTCAGCAGCCCGCTGGAGTGTGCCCGGGTACGGCACTCCACCAGCAAGTCACCAGACCTGAGGCGCTGGGCGTCAGGCCTGCCAACACGGCTCCTGAGGGTCTCCCCCACCAGAAAAGGATGCAGCTTGGTAACTGGTTTCTCCTTCACCTTGCTATGGACAATGAGGAAGCGAGGCCATACGGCCGACGCCTGAGGCGTCGCTTCCTCACAGTCCGAGTCACTGTCATGTTCAAATGTGGTCGCTATGTGCCGCTTCTGTGCAAGTTTCGTTTTTTTGGTTTTATCCATATTATAATAGTAGAGATATTCATCCCCCGGGGGTCCCCGCCCGCCACCGAGCCCAACAAGGGAAAGTGCAAATGTCGGCGGGTCTCCAGCCTTCGCACAATGGAGACTGCCCGAAAGATATACTCAAGGGGGTAAGCCCGATTGAACCGTTTGAGCCACCGCCTTCTATCACACCGTTGAATGCAGGGGAATACTGGCGTAAAGCACCTAATCAGCAGCAAAGGCTATAGCATAGTGCTCCGTATATCAGCCCGCATGTGAACAATGGGATAGGGCTCAACGTGACAAGAGCCGATTGACTAGGCCGGTACGACTAACCTCCCGTTTAGGTAGAAGTCGAGGCCGAAGTGGAGTGTTGGCACCAGTGAGCCGCAGCCCAAAGGGAACCTCAGCCACCAGGATCCTCTTCTCCTCCGACACGGGTCTCCAAGCACGGCAAACACTTGGGATCCAAAGGACCAAAAAGTCACGAGTATTTTTAAGGACCAATCCAACATGGTACGACCTAGGTTAGCACAGCTCCTTAAAAGCCGGACCAGTGAAAAGGCTGAACAACATATCTGTTGACATCAAGTCCTAATCCTGGACAAAGATGGCACCCGTCTGCTAGCCCACTCAGTCAGGGACTGAGCGGACTACCCACCTACACCACGTGGAGGCCGGTGCCGGGTAGGCATGTGGGAAGATGCTGCCTCCAATGACAAGTCGGTTTAGAGCACAAAAGTCTACAAACCTCTCCCCGTTCTCACTCATCTCTGAGCCTAGTCCCTGTCTCCCCATCACCTCTTCGTATCCGGTGTTGTCCTCCCCTATTTTGGCATTAAAATCGCCCATGACGATGGTGATGTCTCGCTCCGCACATTTGTCCACGGCACTTTGGAGTCGGTCGTAGAACTCTTGTTTCTCTTCCTCGTCACTGTCATTATTGGGCGCATAACACTGGATGATGTTCAGCTTGAGCTTTTTCTTGGTTCTAAAGGCTGCTGTGATAATTCTTGGCCCAAGAGGTTCCCAGCCCATCAGCGCTCTCTGTGCCACTGGTGACAGCATGAATGCTACTCCTTCTGTATGGGGGGCATTCTCCTCTTCATGACCTGAATACAGAATCATCTCCCCACTTAACAGCCTTTTCTGGCCAGACTGCGTCCATCTGGCTTCACTGATACCTAGCAGGGAAAGGTTGTACTTTTGCATTTCCGCTGCTATCTGGCCGCTCTGGTACATGGTCTTGACGTTCCATGTGCCCATGGTTGTGTCCCTGGATAGAGAGAGGCGGCTCGGTCCTGTGGCTTCCGAAGACTTCCGGCTTTCAACACAGGACGTCATAAGTCTTCTGTTAGAAGGACCTTCCTCCTCAAGGAAAGGAATTACTGTTAGTCTTTTCGTCGGCGTTTTTGTAGCCATCTCCTTTTTTGCAGGGTGGGGAAGCTACCCCCACGCCCAACCCCCTTACTAGGAGGACCAGGGGTTTTCTGTCGGGGTCACCTTCCCTTCGACCATGTTGGTTCACGGCACCTTATTTCATTCGGTGCACCCCTCTCACGAGGGACCCCCTATCCACCACCCAGGGGACGCGCCTCAACGCCATATGGTCCCAGCGCGAGGCCCGGGCCTGGTTAATACCTGGATATTTATGACAGGAAGCGTGTCACGCAGTCCCTAAACCACATGGACCACCATGGCATCATTATATCATCTTCATTATCATGCAAAAAGAGCAAACGCTATTCCAGGTCCCTGACCCCTCAAGTCTCCGTCTCATGGTGACCTGTCCTCCAGGAGCCCTAGATGCGTGGTTGTCTTTCGGCCAGACCCTGCTGCTGTGCGTGTAAGGACGTAGTGGCTGACTTGCCACAGCACCTCTCACTCGTCGACTCCGTGGCTAGCATAAAAAATGTCGTAAGTAGGAAGACCACCGAAGTGACTCGGCGGTAGTGCGGAGTTTCCTCCGGAGGGAGTCTCCTACTACCTGACATAGCAGGGCCGGGAGTCTGGCTGGAACAATTGGCGGGCATGGGTCAGCACACTGGGGTTGATGGGGGTGAACGGCGTGGGAGGAAGACCTCTGAGGTGGACAAGGGAAGCAGCAAAAAAAAAAAAAAAATTTATCTCTTGTATTCCTTGACCTTTCTGAGGGGTCTTACCATAATGTATCTAGGTACAAAGTTTGGGTTTAAAGTTGAAAATAAGTATTTGAGAAAGTATCTGGTGGGCCCACATGAACCCCTTCTGGCAACCGTGAAACGGCGCAAGCTTGCTTGGTTTGGCCACGTGACCCGACACAACACCTTGTCCAAGACTATCCTCCAAGGCACTCTCGAAGGAAGTCGTCGGCGAGGTCGTCAGAGAAAGAGTTGGGTCGCAAACATAAAAGAATGGACCGAACTCGAGATGCCAGACTTGCTTGCCACCGCCCAAAATAGAACTCAGTGGAGAGCACTGTCTGTTGCTGCTGCCTTTCAGTCCCCCCAACGCCCAGTTCGGGCAAGGGACTGATGATGATGATGATGATTTGAGAAAGAACAACTTTCTTTTTTTTCTTTTTGTTTTTAACCTATTTCTGGACCTGCTGTGAACACTGAAATTGAATTGTCTTGTCACAAAGCATTCTTGGGCCAAGTTTGAAGTCTATGGCTTGGATAGTCTTCCAAAAATGACAAAGTTTAACACGGACCATCTACGACACACGATGGCTGGCCCAGAATCACTTTTGTTATTGCAAGTGAACCCAAAATTAATACACACAGATGACTTAGCAGTTTTGGTCACCATAAACATGCAGAAAAAAAACACACATGTAACAAGCTAAATAACTACTTCTTAGTTAGTCGCATCATGCGAGTTATCTTGGCCTTTATATATGTTCTGCCTTCAAAGAATGACATCATTTGTTTATAAGATCTGTCTGGCACAGTTTCCCCCTTTAAAGTAAATCTGCATTGTCTGCTCCTCCATGCTTGTCCAGGTTTTCCCGATCTGAAAAATAAAAGAAAAAGAAAAAATGTTTCAAGCAGACACAATAAGAGTAGAATGACAAGCCATTGTGGCTCTTCCTTGAGAAAACTGCAACTTTCCACTGACCTCACGTGGCCTTGACGCTTAAGCAGGCCTTGCTATGATCTACATATGGGACAAGCTGGCCAACGTACATTTAAAAGCCTTTCATTATCAACACATCCCGATATATCATGACCTTTAAGTTCGAAGTAGCCAATGTTATCGCCACCGATTGTGCATTTGTTACTACTGTGAAACTGAACTTACTTACTTACGCCTGTCACCCCTCCCCGGGTATAGGCTGTCGACGAGAGACCTCCAGCGACTCCTGTCCTGTGCTTCTCCTTCGATTTTACTCCAGGTGGTTCCCAGTCTCTTGATGTCTGCTTGGAGGTCTCGACGCCAGGTGTTTCTCGGCCTGCCTCTTTTCCTCTTTCCCTGGGGGTTCCATGACAATGCCTGCCTAGTGATACTGGAAGCTGGCTTTCTCAGACTGTGACCAATCCATCCCCATCTTCTTCGCCCTGTTTCATTCTCTGCTGTTATCTGTGAAAAACAGTACAAGACAAACACAGGACATTCACGTGGTGCGAAGGGTCAGCTTAGCTACTGAGGTTTCAGAAATTTTGATTGCTTATATTTGAAATTTTAATATAGTGGCCTGAAACCGGTACCACAGTGGAGGGGGAGGAAGAGCCAGAGTACCCCAGAGAAAGAACCCCGACGATCCGCCCGAATTAACCGTGACACTTACTAGAGGAGAAGTCTGACGCCGGAACCCGTAATCGAACCTCGCACCTTTAGCATTGGTGGCAGGCGCTTTGACCACAAAGTCGTGATGACCCCCTGTCCAAAAATCAGGGGGTCATTTTAACATTTAAGGGGTCAGTGCTCACCAAAAATTGCAGTTCAAGAAACTGGAGTCTAGAGGATCGCGTTTTGGTTACTGTCAGCCAATTCTTCAACATTTTCTTGCTTTTCTTCTCCGAAAACGTGGGCCTGGAAGTGATTTCAATTGTGCGTGCACACTCTTTACAATGGGAAGGGATGCAACTCTGATCGTACTTGGTCTGTCGTCTGCTGCCGTGCCGGTGATACAATGTTTGACTGGTGAAACTTAACTTTCACCAGTCAGACACAATGTGTTGCGATGACAGAGTAGGCAAAAACGCGTGCGTCACGCTGACGCAGTAAGCAAAATTCTCTGTGTGGTTTCCGATTTCAGTGCGTCGATTAAGGCTGGGACTGGGGCAGATCAGCTACATCTGTTTCTACAGACAGACCAAAAAAAACAAACAAACAAAAAACTTGCAGATTATAATAATTACAGTTGTTACAACAAATTGTTATCATTGTTCAAATGAATGTACTGAACATCCCACTATTTTTTTTTCCTCACATTTGCTGACTTCTTTTGAGTCTCCGCCTTCCGTAAACCACATTGATCATATCCTTTGAGATTGTGAAAAAGATAGGTAACTTAGGATCTATTTTTAATAACAAGTTACAATTGTTATGTGCAGCAGCTCTGTCTCTCTCTTGGCTGGACTTCGCGAACGAAGATTTTATAGGAGTTGCCCACGACGTCTGCAGGCTTGTTCGTGGCTGCGGAGGCCAATCCGGGACAGGCAGGTTCGACCGCAGTGCTGCAGGGAAGGTATGGCCAGAGTTCTGAGTTGCGGCATCTCTGTTCTTTCTCCTGAGCCGCTTGTCCTTAAGGCTAGCTCTGCGAGAGTCCTCAAAGGAGACAGCTGCCTTGTAAATAGTGGAGCGCCAGCAGCTCTGTAGCGCTCAGTTATATGATCATGGTCACGAACTTTATCATTTCGCAGAAGTTGTTCACAAATCCAACACGTCACAGCTGTATCAAAATTCACTTTGTCTTCTTCTGTCATCACCAAAGGCATCTGACATGTTGTGAGCAGTTGTCTCATTTATGCGGGTTAAAAACAGACATGCTGCATTTTCTCCTCTGTAGATAACAGGTTCTGAATGCTGTCCGTCTGATCTAGCAATAATGTATCCAAAAGAACACACCTCTTGGTCACTTAGTTTTATAGTCTTTGGTAATGATTCTGGAACGTCATATGGTACAACCAGTGATTCAAAATCAGCATACATTACAAATGGCAGCTTTTGCTGATTCCCATAGTTCTTGAAATATACTTGACTACCAGGATCTGGGTACTTAAGTACAGTTTGAATGTCATCAGCTGACCTACAATGCAGGACATGTTAATGTGCCACTGTAATAGAAGAAAATCTTTGTAAACATGTTTTACACACTTCCTCTTTACTAACATATTTTGAAACAATACTGCGAATGAGACGTGACATACTCCTTATAATTGTGTAGTGAAAGTTATTGCATCTCCTATTAATAACATGTCAATATGCTTATCATCTGACTGTCCATAGGTTGGAGCAAGTGGTGATTTTTCAGATACTCTAATGGGTTGTAACTTGTTATCAGACTCATTATCCCAAACATACACATTCACAGATATGACAGGATTTAGTTTTTCAAGCAAGTGTATGTCTTCTATTTTAACAGGGAAATCAATACCACTAATGTTGAGTTCATTTACAAATTTGGTGTAGTTACATACACGTTCAGGTTTTGATTTAAAAAAAAAAATAGACCGAAAGGGTTGACTGCCAGTGCTTGTAATTTAGAAAAAAATACCAAGTGAGTACGAAAAAGCACTGTCAAGGGAGAGAAGTGTGCATGATAGACCAATGATCATAGATCTACAGAACAGCGCGCGCTATGCTGTGGCAATACCACCAGCGTGCTTTCCTCCCCTTTCATCATCTCATCTAAGGAGTGGCTCTTCCGGCACGCCACGCTCAACCTCACAGCCTGCGCTAGTGCACTCAACGAAGGGCCGGAGTACCAGCTTCAGGCCCCACATTCCGAATGATGTAATGACAGACACCTCCCAGACCCAGTGACTGTGTTTCTTACTGAACAGCCGCATGTGTACTTTTTAGAAACTATTTTGGACTGCTTTCACGTTAATGATGTAGTTCTACTACTTTTGTTTTTAAAATGACTATGAAGTTATATACTAGTTAAGTTCAGTAAAATTAAGGTGGTGACTGTTTATGCCGGAGCGACTGTCTGAACACCGGCGCTGTACTATGGCGGCGACGGGCCCCCAGGTGCTGTTTGACCGTTGTTCAGTTTTATGTTGCCTAGATCGGAGATCTTCTCCGTATCGACGCGGGTATTTTGTTTCTGTTGTTAACTTGTTTTATGTACTAGTTTTAGCCAAGTAGGAACTTCAGTAATAAAGAACATTATAATAGTGTGTTAAGGGGGCATAGGGCTGTCTTAGCGGTATTTTGTTTTTGTCAGGGAGGTTCGGGTCGGGATGAGGCCACTGGCGCTGGCCATTAGATGCCTTGGCGACGGGCTTCACCCGTCCAGAGTCATTGTCCATTGTGTAGCTCTGTGATTGTAATTTGTGGAATGAGTAAGCAGCACCTGTGGTGGCAAAAATGTGAATTTCCCCATGAGGGATTAATAAAGTATTATTGTATTGTATTGTCCAAGTACACCAAAAAAAAGATAGGAAAGAGGGGGCGCTAAGTAATGCATATAGAAGCCCCCCCGAAGGGGGGCGTATCACATATCCACTGTTCCAGCCCCTAGGTGCATGGAAATTTAAATCTAGGTCCCCCAAGTGGGGGTCCAGATATTGAGCCGGTGTGGACAGCTGTTTCGGTCTTGGCGACCACTTCAGCACACCATCGGCAATACTGGAGGAAGACAAGGAATTTCTGCTTACCTGCAAAGAAGACCACATTTTACTGTGGTTTCTGCAGGGGCATACATTCCATGCCTCCACCTAGAGCCAAATTTCCATGTACCCTAAAAATTGGGAAGGGGTTGCAGTCGAAATTGTAGTAAAAAACTAGACCGAAAGGGTTCAATGCCAGTGCTTGTAATTTAGAAAAAAAATACCAAGTGAGTACGAAAAAGCACTGTCAAGGGAGAGAAGTGTGCATGATAGACCAATGATCATAGATCTACCTTGGTCCAAGCACGCAAAAAAAAAGGATAGGAAAGAGGGGGCGCGAAGTAAGAGACTGAAAGCAATGCATATGGAAGCCCCCCCCCCCCCCCCCGAAGGGGGGCGTATCACATATCCACTGTTCCAGCCCCTAGGTGCATGGAAATTTGGCTCTAGGTGGAGGCATGGAATGTATGCCCCTGCACAAACCACAGTAAAATGTGGTCTTCTTTGCAGGTAAGCATAAATTCCTTCTCTTCCTCTAGTATTGCCGATGGTGTGCTGAAGAGGTCGCCAAGACCGAAACAGCTGTCCACACCGGCTCAATATCTGGACCCCCACTTGGGGGACCTAGATTTAAATTTCCATGCACCTAGGGGCTGGAACAGTGGATATGTGATACGCCCCCCTTCGGGGGGGGTGGGGGGGCTTCCATATGCATTGCTTTCAGTCTCTTACTTAGCGCCCCCTCTTTCCTATCTTTTTTTTTGTGTGTGTGCTTGGACCAAAGTAGATCTATGATCATTGGTCTATCATGCACACTTCGCTCCCTTGACAGTGCTTTTTCGTACTCACTTGGTAGTTTTTTCTTGGTTTTACAAGCACACAGCCCATGAAACAATGGTGGTCATTGTTCTGTATATTGACAACAGATTTTTTGTTTGCAACCTCTGTTGGCAGTGGTAACCATGGTTACCTAATATAGGATGATACCTTGACTGTTTTAATTGTAGTTCATGTACATGACCTTCGTGCCAAACAGACCCGTTCATTCTAGCTTTGTCAATTGCTTCTAGTAAGTCAGGTAACAGTCTTTCTCTAAACACGTTTTAAAATTCTCTTCTTGTGTTAACTGTGTGTTGTCTTGTTGATATATACGATACCGTCTACTCTAGTAAATTATATTTTAGCAACAACCTGTACTTTACACTGCCTGTAAGAAGATTATCTTGTATGGCAGAAAAAGAGTTTTCTATTGATTCATAGACATTGTTACTATTGGATGCACGTTGTTGTGTGAAACACGTTTCTCAAGCCAGATGTGTCTGATGGGCTTTGTGGATTGTCCGTCATTTTTATTTGACCGACAAAATAATAAATGGAAGAAAAAAAAATTACCGCTGGCGCATCTTACTCACAAACCAGATAGGTGAGGCTAGCGCTGGCAGAATTGTATGCAAACCAAGGGGAATCACAGCGCTGGACAGACAAACAGTTAGATCCCCTGCCCCCGCCTATCAGGCACCCAATCGCCAGCCCACAGAGAAATACGCAGGTATAAGACGATCATTTCCATCCTCAAAAAGAATGGATCAGGTCTCTTATATAACCCATGTCTTTCTCTGGAACTTAGGAAGTAGGCAGGAGAAACATGAAGGTGCGCTACTATATGTGGTCGGGTAAATACCCTGATTTCCCACAGTAGGTGCACAGAACTTACTTACTTACTTACGCCTGTCACCCCTACCCGGGTATAGGCCGTCGACGAGAGACCTCCAGCAACTCCTGTCCTGTGCTTCTCCTTCGATTCTACTCCAGGTGGTTCCCAGTCTCTTGATGTCTGCTTGGAGGTCTCGACGCCAGGAGTTTCTCGGCCTACCTCTTTTCCTCTTTCCCTGGGGGTTCCATGACAATGCCTGCCTAGTGATACTGGAAGCTGGCTTTCTCAGACTGTGACCGATCCATCCCCATCTTCTTCGCCCAATTTCATTCTCTGCTGTTATCTGCTCTGTTCTCTCCCAGAGTCTGACGTTGCTGATCTTCTCTGGCCAGTAGATTTTCAAAATTCTTCTGAGGCAACTGTTCATGAAGGTCTGTACTCCACAAAGTTGACGTACAGCGGGGAGCTCCATTCCAGAGACTGTTCCACGATGATGCGGAGAGTGGCGATCTGGTCTGTACATGATCGGTTCTTCCTGAATCCTGCTTGCTGGGGGTCAACGGAGCTCTTCATTCTCTCCAGGATGATCCTGTTGAAAACCTTTCCTGGTACTGACAGCAAGGTGATTTCTCTGTAGTTGGAACACTTGCTGAGGTCGCCTTTCTTGGGAAGCTTGATTAGGTACCCTTCCTTCCAGTCAGCCGGCACCACCTCCTCTTCCCAGATCTTTCCAAACAGTGGGTACAGCATCTCTACTGTTGTCTCTAGGTCTGCTTTCAGAGACTCCGCTGGGATGCCATCTGGGCCTGCTGCTTTGCCGTTCTTCAAGAATGCCACTGCTCTTCTGATCTCTTCCCGGCTGGGTCTGTCACAGCTGATGGGTAGGTCGGTCTCTGCCGGCTGGATGTCTGGGGGGTCGGGTGGGCTAGGTCTGTTCAGTAACTCTTCAAAATACTCGGCCCATCTGTCGAGTTGGTCTGCTCTGTCTGCAATAGGCTTGCCTTCTTTGTCTTTTACTGGTCTTTCTGTATGGCCCGACAATCTTCTGGTAATGTCGTAGAGCTGTTTCATGTTGCCGCTTCCTGCTTCCTTTTCTGCCTCTGCTGCCAGGCTGTCTGTGTAGGCCCTCTTGTCTGCCCTGATACTCCTCTTCACCTCGCGGTTGGCTTCCGAGTATTCCCCCTGTGCCCTTACTTTGGCTGCTCTCGTGCGACTGTTGTTGACAACTGCTTTCTTCTGCTTCCTCACTTCTATCTTCTTCAAGGTCTGTGCCGACAGCCAGTCCTTGTGATGGTTGAATATTCTGTACATGGAACTATAGGTCGTACAAGTTGGGGCGCTAATCACTTACAACCTGGGTATTACGACTTTTGTACTATAGCTAAATTTTTACAAAATAATTATAAAATTAAAGCAACTTTAAATCCGGCTAACTTGCTTGTTACATTGGAATTTCCAAATTATAGTCAGCTTATATTATCAGACAAACTTTTAATACTACTTGGTTTTTAAACCATATGGGATATTGGTATTTTAGCTGTTTCTGGTGATGAAGATTAGACATTAAAAAAAGGATTAAAAATGATGCCCAAAAAAAGAAAAAATAATTGGAAGATATCCTGTTCATTTGTCATTACACACAGTACTAACTGTTTATTTGAAAGAACTAAACACAACTGAAAATGTTCACAATGGTAAGCCTTCAACTTTGTTGAGATGCTTACCGACTGGAACTGCTCCCTATTGTGAAAGTTAAATAATAAATAAAAAAATATTTGTGAATAAAAAATGGTGAACTTCTATCCGCAACTACCGACGCTTGAGTCTGTGTCGATTGATCCGCATGTGCCAATTGCATCAGATAAAACATTACAGGCAGACGCATTCAGATTAAATAATATTGAAGCTTTTAGCCTCAGTATGATATGGGTTAAACAGTAAGACCCAGCAAACACATGTTATCAGTAAAGAAACCATGTACAACCGGAGGAATGATGGAGTTGTGTGCTTAACTGGATTCTCATGTGTCTAAATAAACCATAACCAGATGTGTGTGTAACATTTCTCCCTTACCTGGAAAATAAACTGGATTTCATTAACCATTTGCAGCAGAAGTGTATCTCTGATTACAGATTAGTTATGGCGGTTACGGACCCTAATGACCTTCCAAACAAATGGCTTATGGAATAGGAAAGTCCGATGGATGTTTGTGCAGCAGGTGCTACACAGAAATACTGTCGGTCCACAGTTTATGCAATGAATATTTCTTCCTGTGTTTCCGAACAGTGAGAACAAGTCTGCACCGGGCACAATGCTTGAAGCCTTGTTAGAAGCAGAAGTGGTCGCAGACTGGCCCACTTGTCCTCCTCCAGCTCCCTTCTGCTGTCTCCCTGGGATCCTGAGAATCCGCACATGCTGAAACCAGCAAAAATAATTAATAAATACATAATAAAACAAAATACAACAAAGAATAATAATTAATAAACATAACACTAATAGCATACGTTACATTTTCTTTGGTCCGGTCTGAGGACCCCAACACCCTCCCTTCAAAATAATTTGATGTTTTAAAATAGTGTGAAAACATGCTGGGTGCCTGCATGGTGTCTGGGGCAGCTACTGTGGCAGTAGCCGTAGACGGAGACCACTAAATGATAGGTCAAATGCGAATGTAAATTATCGCCGTAGTAAAGAAACACGAGAAAACGTGGGAAACACTAACCTGAACCTAGCACATCCGTAGAACTGGTATAGTAGCTGTTGTACAGGTACTCGTATGAAGGGGCAAACCCTTCGAAGAGAACCCTCATCACCGATTTCCGTAAATTTCCGCTTTTGGGGACCTCTTCGGGTCGAAGACGAACCTCCATCTTCGATTCCCGTAAATTTAATTTTCGGACGACCTTTCCAGAACAATAAAAAAAAAAAACAATGGCTCCGGATTTCTATTTAAAACAATCATCCGTTTCAATCACCGCGGCATTTTCTATTGACGCCGTCCTAACCAAGTAAAATTACGGAATAACGGGAAGATGTTAAAAAAATATCGGGGGTACCCTAGCAAAATTATAGTTAAAAATTACTATTTAAAAAAAATGGTACTAGTCGTACTCAATAAAGATAACGTTTTTTTTTTGTGCATCCGTGCATCCTTTTATTTTTATTTGTTGGTGTGTGCGACTAGCCTAGTAACGAACGGCGGCGCAGTACGCTCATACTAGGGTTTGAGAGTGCGCTGCGCAGCAATAGGAATGTAGGTATGAACATACACTTTATCGCCGCTGCGCAGCCGTACTTTCACCGTACTTTGTGTCCGCTAGGAGCGATGTGCAATGGGTGCATACACACACACACACACACACACACACACACACACACACACACACACACACACACACACACACACACATGCACGCACACGCACACACACACACACACAAACACACACACCACGCAAAATCATGCACTGGGCAACAAAAGTATTTCTTTAAAATTGCATGCCTAGAACATTACGTGACATCAAAATGCATCAGACTAACATTTTATTACGTAAAAGATTTTTGTGCGTCTGTCTCGTGCATTTCTTCTATATGCCCTCTCGACACACCGTCTTAAACACACTTGGAAAATACTTTTTCAAATGAGTGTCACCCGCGTCAACGTTTGCTACAGGCGCTGTATACCTACAGACGAATAGAATTATGTGTGGATAAGAACTCAGTTACGTGTCAAACTTTACCAATCACCTTACCAATCTTGCACGTATTGACGTGATACACACGATGTTATTTAGAGTACAGTACAGTATTGTTCAGTTAACTGCGAGTTTCTACGCTTTCTTAATATCATTTCTCATTGTCAATTTCACTATGGAAATGTAATGCATCAGCACCACCAACACTGATAGCTATAGTGATAAAGAATCTATATGTATGTATGTGTCTGTGTGTTTGTCTGTTTGTTTGTTATTTGTTTGTTTGTTTGTTTGTTTGATTGCTTGTTTCTTGCATGTTAGCGTGTGTGTTTGTGTGCGCCCAAGCATGTCTGTTACAATATATCCAAGTCTCTATCTTTGATATGAACATTTTCATCGTCTGCTGTCAATTCACAATGGTCATCTGTTAAACTGGTGTAGACACGTGTTTGGTATGGACCAGCATTTCCTCCATCCTGGCTGGAACTAGAAGACTTGGAGGACCGGCGACTATAATTATTACTGCTGCTAGTGAAACTTGTCGAGGACGGGGATGTGGACACGTCCTGTCGCTCTGTGTACGGTGTTCCTGGGATGGCACTGTGTGTCTCACTTCCTGTTTTTAACGGACTACTATCTCCAGATACTATACACGAGCTGCGAATAGGGAACTTGCTGCCTAGTGTGCCTTGAAGCGGAGATGATGCGCGAAGTTTTGTTGGCGACTGAACGACATTGTTGTTCGGAGCTGTATTTTCAGGGGAAATTAACTTGGAACTCGTTTGCGCCGAAATGGACGAGCACGGAGTTGAAGAAGGAGAAAAAAATCGAAGAATTTCTGAAATCTGGTTGTCAATTCGATTTATCTTTTGACACATATTGTCCATTTCCTCCTTTATTTCTAATCGGATATCATAAAGGGACGTGAGCATATGCTGTTCAGCAGCTGAAAGAACCCCTCCGGCGGAGACAGCGCTTTCTCTGTTTGTGGTCGACCCATTTTGTTCTTCGTCTATCTGGTCTAGCCGATTATTACTTCTCAAAATACCACTATCAGTTGAATCATTTTTTTTCAGATTACTTTTTACGTTGCTTTCAGGAGCCTCTTCGATTGGTTCTTGAGATTTTGCGAGAAGTCGGCCCCACTTGGATAAAGGCTTGACCGACATTTTTGGAGTTTCGCTTAATTTTGTCTCTGTCTTTTTCCCTGATAGATCATTCATAAAAATCTTGTTTTGGTTGTTGTCATTTGCAGCTCTAGCTGTCGGGGGTGTAGATTTTCCAGTGTCAGCACCACTGATGAGTTTTGTCCATTTAACGTTTCCATTATCGCCTTTCTGTACAGTGTTTATTTGTATGGAAGAGTTTTCTGACACATTGATTACCCGAGCTGCTTTGTGAGTTTCAGTAGAATGGTTTCCACTCTGCTCCGCAGAAAGCAAACTTCCGCCTCTCTCTATGTCTGATGAAGGGTGGCTTCTGGTGTCACTGATTTTCCTAAATCTAGAAATCAGTTTTCGGACTGGATGATCGTTCGCCAACTCTAGAGGAGGGTCGTTTTTCCTTTTCTCCGCAAGCTCCTTTTCCTTCTTGACGTCTGCTACTTTGCGGAATATCAGCTGCAGAATAGAAAAGATTTTTTTTCCAAATGGTTACTACAACTTATAAAACTTTGGTGACTAAAAACTTAAGGTACTGTCTAACCTTCAAATCCATAAAATTGTGCAGGCATTACGAACTACATAATCATTACAGACTACATCCTCTGGCTACTGCAAGGGCGATGTGGGGCCAGTTATTTTTATAGGTTTGTTTGAAACAGATCCGCCCCAGACCTGACTGATGAAAACATTGACAAGAAAATATCTTTTTTTTTTAATGTACATTTTTCGACATGTATTCCTTGCCAGAAACTGATCCGCCCCAGTCATGCAATCATGCTACGTCACCCTATTAGTGAAACTAGTAAGATACCATCGAGATTTTGCCTTGGAACCGTTAAAATTCGTTTGTGACGTTGTCTCCTTTTACTTTTTACTGCCCACACATGTAATTTAGGAGTAAGCAGCATTTGGTTGTCATTTTTTTTTTTTATTAGTTTGATAATAGTACAATAATTATTTTGGTTGCTGATAAGAATATCAAGAAGACAGCCGCCATTTTCACGATCGCGACCACGACTACGTAATACGTATTCTTGAGGTTGGGACTGCAAAACAACAGAGTACCAAGCTGATGAAATTATCACGTCCTTAACAAGCTTATATTTGAATAGCCGACAAATAAATCTTTTCAAAACAATTGGAAATACACTTCGAAAAATGTACAGTTTAAAAAAATATATAAAAAAAAAATTCTCCAAATATTAGCACTGGCAGTCCCCTTTTCTTTTCATTTACTACTACAATATCGACTGCAACCCCTTCCCCCCTTTTGGTAGGTTCTCTTTTAGGGTGCATGGAAATTTGGCTCTAGGTGGTGGCATGGAATGTATGCCCTTGCAGACACCACAGTAAAATGTGGTTGTCTTTGCAGGTAGGCAGAAATTCCTGCCTCCTCCAGTATCGCCGATGGTGTGCTGAAGAGGTCGCCGAGACCGAAACAGCTGTCCACACCGGCTAAATATCTGGACCCCCCTCGGGGGGACCTAGATTTAAATTTCCATGCACTGAGTGGCTGGAACAGTGGGATATGTGATACGCCCCCCTTCGGGGGGGCTTCCATATGCATTGCTTTCAGTCACTTTTTTTAGCGCCCCCTCTCTTTCCTATCTCTTTTTTTTTTTTTTTTTTTTTTTTTTTGTGCTTTGGCCACAGTAGATCTATGATCACTGGTCGATCATGCACATTTCTCTCCCCTGACAGTGCTATAATCTACTTTACTTTGTAACCTTCCTTAAATATTAGCACTGGCAGTCTCCCCTTTTCTTTTCATTTACTACTACAATATCGACTGCAACCCCTTCCCCCCTTTTGGTAGGTTCTCTTTTAGGGTGCATGGAAATTTGGCTCTAGGTGGTGGCATGGAATGTATGCCCTTGCAGACACCACAGTAAAATGTGGTTGTCTTTGCAGGTAGGCAGAAATTCCTGCCTCCTCCAGTATCGCCGATGGTGTGCTGAAGAGGTCGCCGAGACCGAAACAGCTGTCCACACCGGCTAAATATCTGGACCCCCCTCGGGGGGACCTAGATTTAAATTTCCATGCACTGAGTGGCTGGAACAGTGGGATATGTGATACGCCCCCCTTCGGGGGGGCTTCCATATGCATTGCTTTCAGTCACTTTTTTTAGCGCCCCCTCTCTTTCCTATCTCTTTTTTTTTTTTTTTTTTTTTGTGCTTTGGCCACAGTAGATCTATGATCACTGGTCGATCATGCACATTTCTCTCCCCTGACAGTGCTATAATCTACTTTACTTTGTAACCTTCTTAAAAAAATATATAAAAAAAATAAATGATTCTTTCTTGTTTTCATCAGTCAGTTCTCGGAAGTATTCAATATGCTTGAGCACACAGGGTATCATAGAAATGATGAGACTATCGGGAATAAAGCACAATCTTTGTTGTGATACAATGGCTCACATAGCCGCCATGCCCTAACTGGCCACCTATCACACATCCTTAGTTTTAGGAAATAGGTTACTGTGTACACTGTGCAGCTAAATGACTTTACAGTTACTTTCAAGAAAAACAATGTGACTAAAACTAGGCGATCGCTGTTATCTGCAACTGCCAGTGAGGTGTAACCAGGTGTTCGTGACAAGCTAATTTCATCAACACGACGGTTGTAAGGATATTATATTATATTATATTATATTATATTATATTATATTATATTATATTATATTATATTATATTATATTATATTATATTTTGTTTTCCTCCCTAATTCACACGACCAGTCACTTTAGCGCAAACTGTACCATGTGACCGTGATATAAAAACCCTTGTAGCGAAAAATGGCGGACGTTTTATAGCCCTCTCGATGATGCTTTAGGACCTCGTTTTCGAGTCTTGATAGCAACTCGGTTCGACAAAATAGCAGAAAAAAGGACTAAAGTATTCCTATATGACGTAATACATATCCTCTGCCTTATTTTTTACGACGTGAGGAGCCAACTTAAACAATATTTCACCACTAATTACACAGCGCAAACAGCAAAAGCCTTCGCCAAATCCATCTCATCGCCATGCACCGAGCATTTTTAAGTTCGGGAAACCACGAACAAAAATAGCTTTGGAGTCTTTTTTTTTTTTTAACCTATCAGAGACAACAATCCTTGCAAACAACACACTGTCGTCTGCTCAACCACCAACATGCCACAATTTCACCAAAGCACAGAGCCACAAATTCAAAAACTAAAACGAAAATATACACCCAGTAACACTATACACAAAGCACTATATTGCCAAAGTTCTCTCTTCACGTCACAATACGGAACTACCTGAACAAAAACATCTCACGAATTTTCGAAGACTATCTGACATCATGTCAACACTGTAAAATAAAATGTTACCTTAAAATCCAACAACGAGGGTTTTTTGGTATTCCTTTTTCCAGATATGACACTTTAGAATATAACAAGGACAATCTGCTGCACACTCGAAGCCCTTCAGTCATCTTGAATCTAAAAGCACAAGGCACCATGCTAACTTGCACAAGCTGTCAAATCAACGAGGGTTTTTTTGGTATTCCTTTTTCCAGATATGACACTTTAGAATATAACAAGGACAATCTGCTGCACACTCGAAGCCCTTCAGTCATCTTGAATCTAAAAGCACAAGGCACCATGCTAACTTGCACAAGCTGCCGGTCAAATGCCGATCGCTTCATCCAAAAGTTCTTAATTTTTCTGAATCACACAGCAATCAAGAAGCACTGTCACTGTCAGACTTTAACGACCTTTTGCAGACATTGCAGCTTGAATCATTCTGTACACAAGACAAGATTAGCTTTTTAAACGCGCTTCACACGGAATCATGCTACGTCACACTCTGTCTCGTAAAGACTGGGAATCTCCGGCAGAACATGTATATTCAATGGTGTCACCTATCCGCCGTCTTCGTAAACTGGATTTGTTCTAAACAAAAAAACGGAGGAAGGAAAACAAATACGTTATTGGTCGGAGGGGTTCGCTACACGGACCTTTGTAGGCCTGATCCCTCCCGGTCAAAGGAATCATTGTACCCCTCAGGCCTTCGGCCTTCGGGGTACAATCATTCCTTTGACCTCCCTCAGGCCTACAAAGCTCCGTGTAGCGAACCCCTTCCGACCAATAACTTATAATATTATATTATATTATATTATATTATATTATATTATATTATATTATATTATATTATATTATATTATATTATATTATATTAATTACATGATATTATATCGAGCAACACATTTTGTGCCGATAACCGGCAGATAGGATTACGAGACACGAATCAAAATGTCCGAGTAGTCAGACGAAGACATTTTGATTTGGGTCAAGTAATCACGTCTGTCTGTTATCTAAACCTATCAAGATTTGGCTCAAAATAATTTATGTACCGGTCCAAAACCTCGCGTCGACGACATATCTGGATACAATAAAATTAGCTGACAGGCAAGCAAACTGCGGTTCAGTAAACTGCGCAGTTTAAAACCAGTTTGGTATATCTTTATGAAGTCTTGTCTCCCTTTTGCTTGGAAATTTTAATTGTATAGCACCCTGAACTTGAAAGGTAGCCATTGCCTGGACCCCAGCAGGTGTAACCTATCATGAATACACTCAAGCTAGCCTCACATGACTTGACTTTGTAAACTCACTCAGATCCTGTTCCCACCATGAGTTAAAATGGACTTGCAGAGGAAAATTAGAAGTTACTTACAAAGTTGTAGGTAATTTATGCAATTTATTATCAAATGACTGTAAATCACCCCAGCAAAATATTTCTATAGGAATGAATGAAAGATGGATCTGCACTGGGTTTTCATATTCTGTCAATGCTAGTCCACACACCTCTTAGTTATCTGGTGTGGCCTATTCAGCTCGCTGTACTATGCTTGAACGAGTTTATATACAATTTTTAAAATTTTTTAATTTATTTTTTATCCTAGCACATTGGCATGTAAATAACTTTAAGCAAAATCGCAGGTGTTGACAGCCGATTTTAAATTGTACTGAGTGCGCTGAGAAGGCAGGGTGTTTTGTAAGAGGTAAAGAGGTTGATTGTCAAATTATACGTGTTTGCTCTAGGTGTTAGTACTTTCCTCTCTTCTTGATGATGTCCGGAATTAATACATCGGCAAACATGGGCAAAATGCAAATTTTACAATATTTATTGTTGAATTATGATCCCATGTCTCCAACATACGCGTACAGGTGTAATGTGTAACACAATGACGTGCTCAGGCTTCTTGATTTGATTTTACGCCACCATGAACTTGTTGACAAATAGTTTCATGTAGACTTTGCTAATTTCACACTTTTCGCTTTTCTTGCTTCCGAAATTTGTGTGAATAAAATATACTACTACTACTAGTACTACTACTACTACTACTACTACTACTACTACTATAATACGGTTAAACAAAACATTCTAGATGCCTATGACCTGTCACGGGACATGTCTACTCTTGTCTGTGTATGCAAAGACAATACATTTTAAGACAAATCACTCGCCCCGAGAGTGCGAGGACGCGTTTTGCGAGTTTTCTCCCTTGTTGAATCATGGCTGACCGAACGAGGCAAGGGTCTGACTTTTGCAACGCAATTTCTTGTTTGAACGCCCGCTACAAGCCAAGCTGCACCGGCATATAATTTTTTCCTTTTTCCCAAGGAAGAAACAAGGTAAGCCGATTACTCTGTGGTCTTATCTTTGCATAAATGCATAAATTGACGTCCGTAAAATAATTTTATGGCGCTTAGGATGTCTATCGAAAATTTTCGATTCTGAATTAGAGTTGCCAGGGCGATATTCAGTCACTCGTGTGATATGTACTTACTTACTTACTTACGCCTGTCACCCCTACTCGGGTATAGGCCGTCGACGAGAGACCTCCAGCAACTCCTGTCCTGTGCTTCTCCTTCGATTTTACTCCAGGTGGTTCCCAGTCTCTTGATGTCTGCTTGGAGGTCTCGACGCCAGGAGTTTCTCGGCCTACCTCTTTTCCTCTTTCCCTGGGGGTTCCATGACAATGCCTGCCTAGTGATACTGTGTGATATGTATCTTTGGGTTTAAATCTGGGAGAGTGGAAAACTGATCCAACTGCAAACAGACCCTAGCCGGCTCTCCACGCCATGAATTCCGAGAATTGTCAGTGGAAAAGTGGTATAACGACCATTTAAATCCAGAGTAATTATAAGTTTCTAGTAATTTTGTTTTCGAATGTAGAAGATGGCCTTTGTACATAGACAGTTAGATCTAATCATGTGTGCCACACGTGCTTATCTTGGGCGAGTAAAAGTATTATTTAGGCTACACGGACCTTCCCTTTCGTTCAAGGCAATACGACTGATAGGGAGAAGCTTGTCTAAGTTTCAAGTTCTTAATCAAGTTGTGTTAAGACCGATGTTCCCATCAAAATGAGGAAATTACTGGTGAGAAATTAAGCAAAGAAACCTTGGGTTGTAAGGTCGTTGATAAAATTCAGTCATTGCAAAGTTACTTCGCTTTCATTGTCTATCAAAGAATACAAAAGTGTAAAAGGTCATGCAGAACTCTGTCCATTGCACTGTTTTCACGAACTACGCCTACAGATTACAGTGTTTAGCTGGTGGTGTTTTAGTACTTGTATTTCAGTCTTTGGTATTCACAACAGATGTCAGAAATGGGTGCAGAATCCACCCAGGACAAGATTCACAGAATCCACCCAGGACAAGATTCAGAAGCGCCGCCTCACGGGCACTCATGTCTGCAACTAGGTACTAGGTACTTTCGATCAATCTGATTTATAATTTGTAAGCTCAAAATTGTAATTTATAAAAGAAAATACCCAAAAAGGACAGCACAAAAGATCAGTTGTGTGAGTTGTTTTCACAAGTGTGATCGTAAAATCTGTTGACTATTAAACTCACACAAGCAGATTATAAATTTGGATGAATTTTCAATGGCCTTTTTGTGTGTTCAGTTCGCGCCTGCATCTGTGTGTGAAATGTGAATTGATTTTTGGATCTGAATAAATATGCTATGGATTATCATGATACCGGTTGTTTGTATGTGTGCAGATGAGTCCAGTGGAAAAACTGATGTGGGGGGGAACTATGTGGGGGGGGGGGGGGGAACTGCAGCAACAGGTGGTCAGGACAGCGCTTTACCAAGAAAGCAGGCTTTGAAGAAAAGTGTTAAAACTGTGATCAACAGATTGCAGAAGAAATGTGTTAGAACAAGACGGCAAACAAGGAAAGAAAAGACATTAAAACTCAAAGAGAAGGATGCAGCAATAAAGAGCTTGGCTCATTTTTTTTTTTTTTTTTTTTCCTGATTCGTGTGTTCAGTTTATTTCAGCACAGTTGCGTGAAATACACAAAAAGAAAACAAGGCCGGAGACAGACAAAACAACAGTTCTATCTTTGTTTCATTCAAGCCCCAAGGCATATCGTATGTTTGCAAAAATCGTTCTCCGTCAGTTTCAACCTTACGAAAAACTATGCAAAAGGTTTCAGTCTGCCCCGGCTTTAATGCCAAGATTCTGAAAGCGCTTCAGATTAAATTGCTTGCATTGCCGCCAAAGTCAGATCAGTGTGAAATAGACAGTCTGTGTGTAATAGTACTAGATGAAATGACAATACACCTATAAAAAAAAAAACACAAAAAAAAAAAAAAAAAAAAAAAAACGTGATCAATTAGGAGCAGAGGATTTGGGGGACGATGAGAGGACAAAGCTTGTGGCAAACCATGCGACTGTCTTTGTTGTATAGAGTTTATAAAGGGGAGGAGGGGGTTGTTGGAGAACATAATTCTGATCGGTGGTGATATGTTTATCCGTTTACCTGGTAATGACTTTTAGATCTAAAGGTTTCGTGCACTCCATGAGGGAGTAGAGTGGGCATGTGACTGGTGGTATTGTCTGTTGTACGTCATGATAATTCAGCCAAATGCGTATGCGCTGACCTACTATTTCGTGTATGATGAATAATTTTGTCATAAATTTACATGTGTTGGGTGGAGAGATGAATGGAGAGGATGAGAAAGAACAGGCAATTAGTGATAATTTATTATTAATCTCTTTGTGCATACAACGCCAGGTACTGTTTACAGTTTCTAACGAGTGTATGCATAAGGTGGTTAGCGTGGCCTGTGTATTTTGTTTTCTTCATAATACCTGCTGCAAGTTGAACGTGTATTAATAAACTGATCTTGTGAGATTGTTCAAAACAACTGATGTTTGCTGTAAATTATTTATTATTTAGTCCTGTACTGGTGGTTTGTTTGTATGTGTGTTCGTTTGTGTGCATGTGTGTTCGTTTGTGTGCATGTGTGTTTCTTTGCGTGTGTGTGTGTGTGTGTGTGTGTGTGTGTACTAGACACACTTACGGCAAGAATGAAATGCCTGATTTATTTTTTATTTTTATTTTATTGCACTGTCCGTGCTAATAACAATTTTCCCGAAAACTCTTAGGAATAGAAAACAAATATCTTAGAAGCAAAGCTCATGTAATTTTAAAACAGTTTACCGCAATGCACACACAAAAAGCATATGTTACCCTTCAAAAAGCCTCGCGTCAGAGCTCGAGTCCATTACCCGATAGTGATAGACGTACGGCCACAACACGATTTCACCATGGGACGCAAACTGCTACACTGACCTCGCTTTTTTCAGTAAGCCTATGAAGGAGTGGTCTTATAATGTATTGTGTTTGGTGTATGTCCAAATGCAAAAACATATAGTCAAGTCCGCTTATAACAAGGTCGAATTTTTTTTTTTTAATGGATATAACAAGCTTTTGGGTAGGTCCCGGCAAAATCTCTTCTTTTTCTTTGTAAAATTAATGCGTTTTGTTTTGTCACGTTAAGGTCTCGTAATATCCCGTTTCCACGTGCATTCCTGCTTCTACAAGTACTGAACGTTTCGATCGCGGTCTTGTACAAAGGTTATCTGTGATCAGCGGCAGCAACTTTGGTTCTTGGTGGGACATACGAACTAAACAAAATCCAGACCCAAATGCAGAAAGAAGCACACTGTATACATCTTTGTGTTAAGCTTGCCCGCCGTGAGATGGCCTCAGTCGCCTGCTTGGCGTTAAACACAAATAACTAACTAACTGTTAAGCTTCCTTCTCCGTGTTCCTTTCATGTAAACTTGTACAATTAATGCTGTAGTAGTCACAGCAGGGGCCAAACATTTACCTAGGGTGGAGGGTCCAGTAGCTGAAAACATCTAGTAGCTGAAAATGTAACACTATGTGTCATTATATATCTTCTGTTCTCTCCTCGTGAATATTTTCTTTTCTTTACGTCATTCTAAATTTTCTGTATACAGGATAAAGTCTTTTCTTTCTATCGTGTTTTTTTTTTTTTAAATGTTCTACGTTTTTTCCATATTGCAGAGAACATATTTTGATCCAAAACGTCCTGTTCCACGTTTCTAACTTTTCAAGCTACAGTCTTCAAACGCCCAAGGATACTTTGTGGCAAGACCTTTCTAGACATAAATTTCAGTGACCTCTCACACAGGTTAAGGTAACAGGGGATCAGGATATTTATCAAAGATACCTGATGCATACTAATTTGGTTGATCCCTCGGAAAGGTCGGTCACATGAGCTCATATTTTGACAAAAGATTTTTTTTTTCTTAATCAAAACTTCAAACTCAAACTTGCTACAGAGATAAGTGATGGTAAGACTGCATACTAATCATGCTAGTGAAGGCAGACGAGAGACTTGTCTCTCTCATTGCTCTGTTGGACCTCAGCGCATCATTCGACACGCTCGATCATTCTGTTTTGCTGAAGAGGTTAGAGGTGACCTTTGGCATCCGTGGTATCGCCCTGGCCTGGTTCACTTCATACGTTAAGGATCGTTCTCAGGCTGTTATTGTTAATGGCCAGCTATCTGCTTCTAGTCTTTTGTTGTGTGGAGTCCCTCAGGGCTCCGTATTAGGGCCTGTTTTGTTCACTCTATATTCACAACCTCTATCTGATGTCATTGCCGCCCATGAGTGTGATTTTCACAAGTATGCTGACGATACTGAATTGTCAAGAAGTAGCGCGCCTCGCCATTTCAGCTCCGCTAAGACGAGCGTACAGTTGTATAGACGACGTCCTGTCCTGGATGACTAGCAACAAACTTAAGCTTAACACGGACAAAACCGAAGTCATGCCTGCCGGCTCTCAGTCTCGCCTTAGTGGTGAGCACTAGTCACGATCGAGAAAGGACGCAAAATTCGGATCTTCTGACAAAAATGTACGTTTTCCCTAATTAAGCCATCATTAATCATCACGTGAGAGACAAAGACAAGAATGCCAGCGGGTGCTGAAGAACTACGTGTGAAAATCGGGCTTTTTTGCCCGGTTTTAATGTGGATTTTGAAAAGAAACGTAGACAAAGCAGGACGCCGTGTGAAGGGACTCACACTACACAGCAAAGCCATGCGTGTTGTTGTGCTACTTTTCTTCGTGTCGTTGCTCGAAAGATGTGGCGACGTAGAACCCAACCCGGGTCCGGTAAAAATAACGGAGGACCAACTTGCGACGTTTATGGACAGAATGGAGAAGAAAATTGAGGACCAGATGAAAGCGCAAGGGGAAAATTTCGAGAGACTGACACAGAAAATAGACGCTAACCATGGACTTATTGAGGAGAAAATATCCCAGTTACACGGCAATATGAAAGATATGAGAGATAAGCTAGCGAGACACACAGCTGATATTGGGAATTTGGCAGAATCGGACTCAACAAGAAACAAGCGCATTGATGAACTGGAGAACGAAATTGACAATCTAGAGACATTTTCTCGCAGAAACAACGTAAAGTTCATCGGTATACGTGAGTCTACAAGAGAGGACTACGCCGCCTGTGCTCAGAAAATAGTGGATGTACTTAACGAGCACTGCGGCACGCAGAAGACATGGTCTACCGACGACGTGGAGAGGGCCCACAGGGTGGGTCCCCGTAAGGAAAACGCCAAGCCCGGGCTCTTATAGTGCGCTTCAGCCGCTGGGGGGACAAGATGTCGGTGGTGCAGGACAAGCGCCTCAAGGCCAGCCTCAGGGACAGCGGCATCAAGATGGCAGCGGATCTGACCAGGCGACAGAGGGCAGCGATCGAGCAGGCGAAAAAAGCAGGAAAGTTCGCCTACTACAAGAATGGCCGCCTGCACACGAAAGATAGACGCACCCCCGCGGCCGAAGGTACGGGTCACCCCCCGGCGCCTGTGCGCGCCAGCGTACGAGTCCGTGACGACCTCCAGCATATGCAGCAGCGGACGCCGGGTGTTGACTGCAGCAACGGCGAGAGCGAGGGGGATACAGAGGATACGGGTCTCCGCCTACCAACGCCTTTACGCTCTCCTGTGAGAAATTCCCGTAAACACAGGGAAACACCGAGGGATTCCCTGCCAGCTGTTCGGGATTCCTCACGCCAGACACGTGACTCGACCTATGACGCGTCCACTACACACAGCCAGACGGCTAGCACAGCAGGGGGTCCAGGCAGTCGTGACCAGCCGCGTGACAGGAGCCAGCCCCGTGTTACCGACATGTTCCAGCGAGCACCCTACGAGACCCGGTCTGGAACACCGGGACGTGGTAGGGGTCGGGGTCATGGTCAGGGGAGTCCCACGGGGAGCGGCTAGCGGTGTGGCCCCGGCCCTGGCGATGCTGTCCGTCAGAAAACCGCTAGGTTCTTGTGTTGGAATGTGGACGGTCTTGTGCAGAAGTCATAAGTGAGTCAGATTTCGTCAACTTTATTACTTCTTTTGACTTCTCTTGTCTTATAGAAACATTCACCAATTTATCGTTTGATTTCTCCATCACATTTTGTGACTTTAGTGTTTTCCACGCCCCAGTCAACAAACTGTCGAAACTAGGTAGGGGATCCGGTGGAGTGGTTTTGCTTGTGAAGAAAAGTATAGCACGTTACGTGACCAGGATAGATACTAGTCTTGACAATACCATAGTGGTGAAAATAGCAGGAACTATAGTGGGGTTAATGCAAGATGTGATTTTAGTGTGTTCATATGTACCTCCATCGTCATCACCTTACTACAAAGAGAAAACTGTAAATAGTAACATCCCGTTGCTCGAACAGTTGATTTTCGATATGCAGGAGAAGGAAAATAACTGTCTGTGGTGACTTAAATGCACGAACTGGGCTATGGCAAAACAAAACGGACGTTGGCAATATTGATGGGTTGATAGGAATTGACCAGGTGGATGATAATTTTAGAAACTCCGATGATGTTGTAATTAACCATTTCGGACGACTATTAATAAAAATGTGTTCCTCTACATCACTGTGGGTGTTAAATGGGGACAGTGATACCAGCTCAGGTAAATTTACTTATGTATCTCCTCATGGTAACAGTGTGGTGGACTACTTTCTGTGTAGCTATGATATTGTGCGACAGTGTACAGTAGAAATTGTGCAGATGTCATGCCATTGTCAAGCATCCGATGAGCCCGTTGAAAAGCAGTTTGTTTCTAAATATATCTGGAATCCGGAGTTGCAACAGGAATACACGGATAGAGTGAATTCTGACGAGGGTCAGATGATGCTTGATGAGGCTCATCATACCATTGATTTGTCTCCAGACATAGCCATTAAACATTTTACGGAGTATCTCTACTATTGTGCAGATTGTATGAAAAAACAGGTTTGTGTGGGCGGTTCCTCTCGCTGTACAGGCTCAGTGTGGTTCGACAATGACTGTCGTGACCTGAAAAGAGAAGCGAGGAAAGCGCTGCATGTGTTCAGTAGGTCACGTTGTGATGAGGATAGACAGGCATACTGTGACAAGAGACGTGCGTATAAGGCCATGTTGGTAACTAAGAAAAGACACCACAACCAATCCACGTGCAGACGGCTACTGGACAATGCAAACAACAGTGCGGTGTTTTGGAAAAACGTGCGAATCGCGAACAGAAGGAAACAAGAACAGCCCAAGATAAAAATAGAGACTTGGGAGACACATTTTAGCACTGTGCTCAGTGGTCACTTACCGGACAAGGACGACCGGGAATTCCCGCTACCAACCTGCTCTGTTCCTGGGCCGGCGGACTCGGGAACATGTAGGCACGTGCCCGAGTTGGACGGCCCAATAACAGAGCAGGAGGTCAGACACGCTGTGTGCAAGCTGAAATCTGGGAAAGCGGCAGGCATTGATCAAGTGTTATCAGAGTACCTGAAACATGCAGGTGATACTATTGTGCCATTTTTGACGAAATACTTTAATCACCTGCTCGATAACCAGTACTTGCCTGTTGAGTGGAGTCGTTCCGTGATTGTTCCGATCTTTAAGAAGGGCGATACAAATAACCCAGCCAACTATAGAGGGGTGTCTCTGCTCAGTGTGACCAGTAAAGCTTTTACTTCCATTCTAAACAGTAGACTCTACAAGTGGGCAGAAAAAGAGGGAAAAATAAACGAAGAGCAAGCCGGGTTTCGGCAGGGATACTCGACTGTTGATCATATATTCACTTTGATATCTATTATACAAAGATCCCTTGCTCGAAATAAGAAACTATATGTGGCTTTCATCGATTACAAGCGTGCTTTTGACTCGCTGTAGACAGGGAAATGTTGTGGTCTGTTCTTACCCATGTACAGGTCTCTACAAAAATGGTTCAGATGCTGAAAGCCATGTATGCATCTGTTCAGGCGTGTGTAAGGGCGGGCTTCCAATACTCGGATTTTTTCGACTGCCCCGCCGGGGTCAGGCAGGGTTGTTTAGCAAGCCCTGTAATTTTCTCTTTGTTAATTAATGAAGTTGCAAACTACGTAAATGAAAATGGTCGACACGGAGTACAACTACTGCCTGGTCTGAGAGAACTTTTTTCATTACTTTTTGCTGACGATGTAGCTCTATTGTCCACAAGCGCTGTGGGGCTGCAGAACCAGATAACTAACCTCAAGCGCTCTTCTGATAGACTTGGTTTAGAGGTTAGTCTCGAGAAAACCAAGGTAATGGTTTTTAGAAAAGGCGGGCGACTGCCAGTGAAAGACAAATGGTATATTGGTGCAACCGAAATGGAAGTGGTTAACAGTTATAAATACCTTGGTTTCACATTGACCACAAAACTATCGTTTACTGCGGCGCTCTCCGACTATGCTGTAAAGGCGAAGGCGAAAGTTTCTCAGTTATTGAGGACTATGTGGAAACTTGGCAACCTTAACCCATGTATTTTCTTTAAGCTTTTTGATACCCAGGTGGCGCCGATGCTCCTTTACTCGTCTGAAGTATGGGAGCAGTTCGAAACAATAGAAAAGGTGCACACTTTCGCCTGCAAGAGACTACTGAGTGTGGATGTCAGAACCCCAAATCAGACAGCTTATGGTGAAACAGGTAGGCATCCACTGCACATAAATAGCATAATAAGAGCTACAAAGTATTGGATGAAACTGATTAAGATGTCTGATACAAGACTTCCTAAGCAGGCGTACAAGATGCAGTTGAACTGTACCGTAGCAAGTTGTTTTTGGGCGAACCAAATTGAAAGCACCCTACACAAGTATGGCTTTGGCCACGTTTGGCAAAACGGTGGTGTGGGTGATGAAAGGGCTTTTTTGTTGTTGTACAGGCAAAGACTGAAAGAGTCATTTGTACAGTCATGGGAAACGAAGGTTCAGTCAAGCGACAGGTTTGCAACTTACAAGCAGTTCAAAACGGTATTCGAACCAGAAAGATATCTATTCCAGATTACGATAAAGAAATTCAGGGACAGCCTTATACGTTTCAGACTGGGAACAGTAGAACTGAATGTGAATAATAGGTATTCAAATACACATGTGAAGAACTGTCCATTCTGTATTGGGACTGTGGAGAATGAAGAACACTTCCTCTTGTATTGTAATAGATACTCAGCACTGAGGAATAAGTACTTGGCTAGCCTTTTGAATGACACTAAGAATGAGGACATAAGTTTGTTGCTTGCAAACCTGGACTGCGACTCTATCAGAAAAGTTCCAATGTTCATATTCTATGCACTTAAATTACGCAATGAACAACTATCTGTGTAATAGGACATTACCTATGGGCCGATGGCCGCAAAACATCTGTTCAGTCTGCCTCAAAGTGGGGTAGACCCCCTGATGCAGCGCGTCTGTGTGCGCTGTGCGGCGTGTGTGTGTGTGTGTGTGTGTGTGTGTGTGTGTGTGTGTGTGTGTGTGTGTGTGTGTGTGTGTGTGATCATTATATTATGAGTACCAATTCCAAGAAGAAATTGTTGTTTCTTTTTATTCATATCTTGTCTGTTTCCTTTCTCGTGTTGTCATTGGTTTTTCCAGTTATGTAATCTCACCCCAATTCGAATGGGTCGTTGACCTACCGAATAAAGTGTTCTGAGTTCTGAGTTCTGAGTTCAGTAGGGACTACCCCCAGGCGCCTCGCCTTAGTCTGATTGACGGCGAGTTCGCAAACATTGGTGGCTGCAGCGTTCCCTTCCAGAAATGTGTCAAATATCTGGGTGTGAAGATTGACTCGACGCTCTCCATGCATCAGTAGCGTCTGCCGAGCTGGTTTCCTTGAGCTGCGCAGAATTTCTTCTCTCAGACCGTATCTCACAGAAAGTACGGCGTCAAGACTTGTAAATGCAGTCATTACTTCCAGGCTCGATTATTGCAATTCTGTATTGGCAGGTTTACCGGCAGATCAGATTTCACGCTTGCAGATGATTCAAAACAATGCGGCGCGTCTCATCTTGAAGAAACGAAAGAGAGACGCCTCTTCTGAAGCAGCTGCACTGGCTGCCCGTCAAATTCCGTTGCCAGTACAAAATTGCAATTTTCGCCTATCGGCATTTTGACGGATCTCTCCCGCCGTCTGCCAAGCTGTCTGCCTATCAGCCATTACGCACCCTCCGTTCCTCCAGTGAAAAGATCCCGAAGCTTAACATGAAAACTGTCGGAGAGCGTTCTTTCACCTTTTTCGCCCCAAGTGTGTGGAACTCGCTGCCAACGGAAATGCGGAATCTGCCCACATTGTCACAGTTCAAGGCTCTCTTAAAGACTTTTTTTTTTTTGTAGGGCATTTAACACTTAGCTCATATTTAGCTAACTGTTGACTGACTGCCACCTATTCTGATCCCAGAAGAAGTGAATGTAAGGTGTGGGGAAGGGATGGGGTGGTTTAACTTACTTACTTTACTTACGCCTGTCACCCCTACCCGGGTATAGGCCGTCGACGAGAGACCTCCAGCAACTCCTGTCCTGTGCTTCTCCTTCGATTCTACTCCAGGTGGTTCCCAGTCTCTTGATGTCTGCTTGGAGGTCTCGACGCCAGGAGTTTCTCGGCCTACCTCTTTTCCTCTTTCCCTGGGGGTTCCATGACAATGCCTGCCTAGTGATACTGGAAGCTGGCTTTCTCAGACTGTGACCGATCCATCCCCATCTTCTTCGCCCAATTTCATTCTCTGCTGTTATCTGCTCTGTTCTCTCCCAGAGTCTGACGTTGCTGATCTTCTCTGGCCAGTGGATTTTCAAAATTCTTCTAAGGCAACTGTTCATGAAGGTCTGTACTCTGTTGACTGTGGTTTTTGTCAATCTCCAAGTCTCTGCTCCATATAAGAGAACTGCTTTTACATTGGAGTTGAAAATCCGGACTTTGGTGTGTTGTGACAGCTCTCTGGAGCTCCACACTTTTTTCAACTGGAGAAAGGCTGCTCTGGCTTTACCGATTCGTGCTCTGACATCTGCATCAGTGCCGCCTTTTTTGTCTATGATTCTCCCGAGATAGGTGAAGGACTCCACCTCCTCCAACGGGGTGCCAGCAAGCAAGACTGGTTCTTCCCTGGTTGCGTTCAGCCTCATTGTCTTTGTTTTCTGTTTGTGAACGGTGAGGCCCACTTGGGACGAGATGTCAGCAAGCCTCGTGGTCTTGTCCTGCATTTGTTGATGAGTGTGGGACAGTAATGCCAAGTCGTCTGCAAAATCGAGGTCGTCAAGCTGTGTCCACAGTGTCCACTGTATTCCACTTCGTCTGTGCTCTGTGGTCATTTTCATGACCCAGTCTATGGCCAGTAGGAAGAGGAACGGAGACAGCAGACACCCCTGCCTGACACCAGTTCTGACCTGGAGCTCCCTGGTGAACTGCCCTTCGTGGATCACGCGACATGTCATGCCATCGTAGCTGCTCTTGATCAGGCGGACGAGCTTTGTGGGTACACCGTAGTGTCGTAGGAGTTTCCACAGAGTCTCTCGGTCCACACTGTCAAATGCTTTCTCATAATCCACAAAGTTGACGTACAGCGGGGAGCTCCACTCCAGAGACTGTTCCACGATGATGCGGAGAGTGGCGATCTGGTCTGTACATGATCGGTTCTTCCTGAATCCTGCTTGCTGGTCTCTCAGCTGGGGGTCAACGGAGCTCTTCATTCTCTCCAGGATGATCCTGTTGAAGACCTTTCCTGGTACTGACAGCAAGGTGATTCCTCTGTAGTTGGAACACTTGCTGAGGTCGCCTTTCTTGGGAAGCTTGATTAGGTACCCCTCCTTCCAGTCAGCCGGCATCACCTCCTCTTCCCAGATTTTTCCAAACAGTGGGTACAGCATCTCTACTGTTGTCTCTAGGTCTGCTTTCAGAGACTCCGCTGGGATGCCATCTGGGCCTGCTGCTTTGCCGTTCTTCAAGAATGCCACTGCTCTTCTGATCTCTTCCCGGCTGGGTCTGTCACAGCTGATGGGTAGGTCGGTCTCTGCCGGCTGGATGTCTGGGGGGTCGGGTGGGCTAGGTCTGTTCAGTAACTCTTCAAAATACTCGGCCCATCTGTCGAGTTGGTCTGCTCTGTCTGCAATAGGCTTGCCTTCTTTGTCTTTTACTGGTCTTTCTGTATGGCCATACTTGCCTGACAATCTTCTGGTAATGTCGTAGAGCTGTTTCATGTTGCCGCTGCCTGCTGCCTTTTCTGCCTCTGCTGCCAGGCTGTCTGTGTAGGCCCTCTTGTCTGCCCTGATACTACTCTTCACCTCGCGGTTGGCTTCCGAGTATTCCCCCTGTGCCCTTACTTTGGCTGCTCTTGTGCGACTGTTGTTGACAGCTGCTTTCTTCTGCTTCATCACTTCTATCTTCTTCAAGGTCTGTGCCGACAGCCAGTCCTTGTGATGGTGTTTCCTGAACCCTACAGTGTCTTTGCAGGTTGAGTTCAGCGCCTCTCTGCTGCTCTGTGGTGACCGCCTCCTCTTCATTTACTAGCCTCTGCAGCGCTTGAAACCGGTTGGACAGCACCAGTTTAAACTCTTCTCTAACTCCAGTTTCTCTCAGGAGGCCTACATTATAGCGCTGTCTTCTCCTTGTCTCTGTGCGGCTTTTCTTTAGCTTGAGCTTCATTCTTAAGGTAAGCAGATGGTGGTCTGAGGCGACATCTGCTCCCCTCCTCACTCGAACATCTTGAAGGGATCTTCTAAATTTCTTGCTAATGCAGATATGGTCTATTTGGTTCTCTGTTGTATGGTCAGGTGAGACCCAAGTTGCTTTGTGTATTCTTCTGCCTCCAATGACAAGTCGGTTTAGAGCACAAAAGTCTACAAACCTCTCCCCGTTCTCACTCATCTCCGAGCCTAGTCCCTGTCTCCCCATCACCTCTTCGTATCCGGTGTTGTCCTCCCCTATTTTGGCATTAAAATCGCCCATGACGATGGTGATGTCTCGCTCCGCACATTTGTCCAAGGCACGTAGTGGAGTCGGTCGTAGAACTCTTGTTTCTCTTCCTCGTCACTGTCATTAGTGGGCGCATAACACTGGATGACGTTCAGCTTGAGCTTTTTTCTTGGTTCTAAAGACTGCTGTGATAATTCTTGGCCCAAGAGGTTCCCAGCCCATCAGCGCGCTCTGTGCCACTGGCGACAGCATGAATGCTACACCTTCTGTATGGGGGGCATTCTCCTCTTCATGACCTGAATACAGAATCATCTCCCCACTTAACAGCCTTTTCTGGCCAGACTGCGTCCATCTGGCTTCACTGATACCTAGCAGGGAAAGGTTGTACTTTTGCATTTCCGCTGCTATCTGGGCGGCCTTGCCGCTCTGGTACATGGTCTTGACGTTCCATGTGCCCATGGTTGTATCCCTGGATAGAGAGAGGCGGCTCGGTCCTGTGGCTTCCGAAGACTTCCGGCTTTCACCACAGGACGTCATAAGTCTTCTGGTAGAAGAACCTTCCTCCTCCAGGAATGGAATTACTGTTAGTCTTTTCGTCGGCGTTTTTGTAGCTATTTCCTTTTTGCAGGGTGGGGAAGCTACCCCCACGCCCAACCCCCTTACTAGGAGGACCAGGGGTTTTCTGTCAGGGTCACCTTCCCTTAGACCATGTTGGTTCACGGCACCTTATTTCATTCGGTGCACCCCTCTCACGAGGGACCCCCTATCCACCACCCAGAGGACGCGCCTCAACGCCGTATGGTCCCAGCGCGAGGATGGGGAGGTTTAAAGTAGTGTATAATTGTGCGTGTCTGTCTGAGAGAGAAAGGGTGTGCTTTTGTGCATGCGCAGTGAGTCCAGTGTTTTCCTGGAGAACAGCGCTATACAAGAACTATGTATTATTATTATTATTATTTAATTTATATATATATATTCTTTACTTTTAAACAAAAGAAACGCCCAAAGTCAAAAATGCACTCAGTCAGTAGAATAGCTCCAAGGGACGTAATTTTTCATTTAAATTCTGAGAATGCTCTTGCTGTGCTAAAGTGATGGAATTCCAGACTGGTAAGCTTGCATGGTGTCATCAGGACATCAGCTGTTCTTTTTGTGACTGCACTTTACTTTTAACAAAGACGTCGCCCAATGCCCAAAATGCTTTCAATCAGATTAGCTCCAAGGGACGTCGTAATTTTTCATTCAATTCTGAGAATGCTCTTGCTGTGCTAATACCATGGAATTCCAGGCTGGTAAGCTTGCGTTGTGTCATTAGGACATCAGCTGCCCTTTTTGTGACTGCATCGCTCACTAGATATAGAAAGAGAGGATTAGTGGAACAGACCTATCAATTTTAAGCCTTCCACTGAACACTTACTGCATAGAGCAAAAGGGCGCCCCGCAATCCGCTGGAGAATCTCCAGTCCTCCCCCCGAGAGGGGAGGCTAGTGCATGAATATTCCCAAACCGATATTGGACCTGCTGAATAGATTTAGGTTTTTGCCGCTTACGACCGATTTCGCCCCAGGGGGGGGGGGGGGGGGGGGTAACCTGAAAATTGCAAACACAACGCATGTACTAGAAGCCGCCTCCAGAATTTACAGTACAGCACGGATTGCATCCCTAAAGCTTTATGAGGTGTTGCAGAGAAGACAGACTAATTTTTGAAAAGGTAACACCTAGGCAATTTTGTGGTGCAATTACTCTTTATATATACACAGTACGCAACAAAAACAAAACAAAACAAAAATTTACTAAGTTTTGAAGACGATATTTTTCTAATGCCTGGAGATTTGAAAATTCTGATTACACCACGAAAGGTAAGCATATTAATTTCCTTGATCCCTTGGAAAGTTCAAGGGTCACAAAAGCTAAAGAAATAGGTCCAAAATCGCCATATTTTGAGAAAATTTCTTTTTTCTCAAATACTATTCACAACTTTAAACCCACACTTGCTAAAGAGATACTTGATGGTAAGACCTATCTATGCATACTAATTTTGGATGACGCCTCGGAAAGGTCAATGGTCAGAAAAGCTCAGGGAATAGGTAACAAATAGACATATTTTGACAAGAAGTGTTCTTTCTCAATTACTATTCACAACTTCAAACCCACACTTGTTACAGAGATACCTGATGGTATACTAATTTGAATGACCCATCGGAAAAGGTCAAGGGTCACAAGACGTCGACAAATATGTATAAAATTGTAGTTATTAGCAAATTTTTTGCAAATTTTGTAATCAAATTCGGCACAAAAGTAGCTGATGATAAGACCTTCCGGCTATGTATCCTAATTTAGTCGAATCATCGCAAAAAAATAAATGGTCACGGGGATTTCACAGATGTGTGAAAACTGATTAAATTTTGAGAAAAGATGGATTTTGTTAGTGCCGAAGCCTCACTTGATCACATTATACAGGACAGATTTGGCTGGGACCTCCCCAAAGCTTCGATTTTTGTTATATCCGACTTTGTTATATTAAATTATTATTATATATTAATATAATAATAATAAATTGTTCGCAGTGTATGCGCGTGCCTTTACTGCTCATTCAATGCGATATGTCTTGGGAAGCTGACGTCATCACGCTAGTCTTGAGAAGATATGATGACTCGTGCGCTCATTGGGATATCAGATCAATGTCAGGAGTCCTGATGTGCTATGGGCAATAACAGCAAGACTTGCCTTCACCGTAGGAAACAGATAACACCACATAACATCTGTTTTTGTTTCCAAAGAGGAAAGAAACATGAAGAAAAACGTTTTGAAACAGACGGATGGCAAGGGTGTCAACGACAGTAGTTAAACTAACATCACTCCGATCATGTCAATTTAGACATTCATGGCATCACTGATATTTCAGTGATGCCATGAATGTCTAAATTGACATGAATCAGTTTAATGTATGCACAGTTTTTGTCAGGACTAATGAGCAGCGTCAGAACACAATGTGGATGAGCTGTGTAGTGTGAATGAGTTTGAACTGAAGGCCTTCAGTTATACAATATATAAATGCACATGTCACAGATTCTAAAAGTCTTCCTCCCCCTCCCACCCCCCGGAGTCTGTGCTGAGTCATTTAAGGCGAGCTAGGACACTTCCAATGTGAAAAATCTGTCACTTTGGCTGTTTGGGGTTTTCGCTTTTTCTGCGTTTTGAGTCGGATCACCCATAAATGTTAAATAAACAAAGTACCCGGAGTTTGTTTACATCCTCCCCCCCCCCCCCCTAAAATTATGTGCATTTTGCCTACTTTCGAACATTCTTCTTACTGCATACTGCAAGGGAGAGAAGTGGTTACCATCACCCAAGCCCAACGGCAACAAAAAAGAAATGCCTGGGGCGAACCCAGGAATGTGACGATAACTTCCAAATTTGTCTCATCACGATTTCGATCAGGAGCACCACATAAATCTGCATTTTGATTAGTTCAAATGTATTTCCGAGCCTGTTCGGCTAACTTCGTGTCGGATACAACTAGCACCTTGCAAGTATGTTTTTGGGCGGATTACAAGTTAAAACGCGTTGTTTAGACAAATACGCAGAGGAATCTAGTCAACATGACAGAAGAGAGTAACTGAAGAACGTGTATAATCGTAATATACAGGAAAACGTAACTGCCCGTGTCCAGAATAGGCACAAACATCATCTGCAGCTGCGAGTCGTTTCAAAAGGAACTGCGGATTTTCGCAGGTATAATGTGCAAAAATCAAAGCTACAAATTTTTATGATTTGTTTGTGAACTGCTTGACCTTGGAGCAGAAGTGTGCATTCATAGAAATCCGAAATAAATCCGAAATTCTGTATTCAGCGCTCAATAGAGCAATTAGATCTGATCTATTTAGATTCATGAATCTCACGTCTTTCGTCTATCTGTACATTCATTGTGAGATGCTCTGATCACTACTGACGAAACGTATGCATACGTTACGAAGGTGCGCTACTATATGTGGTCGGGTAAATACGCTGATTTCCCACAGTAGATGCACAGAACATTACACAACAATGTAGCGCACCTTCGTGTTTGTGTATGTATGTTTCTCCTGCCTACTTCCTAAGTTCCGGAGAAAGACATGGCTTATATAAGAGACCTGATCGATTCTTTTTGAGGATGGAAATGACCGTCTTATTCTATACCTGCGTATTTCTCTGTGGGCTGGCGATTGGGTGCCTGATAGGTGGGGGCAGGGGATCTAACTGTTGTCTGTCCAGCGCTGTGATTCCCCTTGGTATGCATACAATTCTGCCAGCGCTAGCCTCACCTATCTGGTTTGTGGGTGTGTATGAGGTGTGATGTGAACAGGCTGCTTTTTTTTCAAACATGTATGAGCGTTTCATGAACTAACCGATTTATATATTGTACAAGATGTTTGAATACTTTATTTACTTGTGTTTATTTCATAATGTTTTAATTACGAATTCAGTCTCTCCTATTTCAAGTAATGTAACAACTGCCTGTGCATGCAAATTAGAGTACGAACAGCACTACTCCTCAAAGCTGACAGATTTCTAAACCATTTTTCCGTACTTAGCATTAACAGTTTGTGCAAACTGCACTAATGTAAAACTATCCTATGTTTTTTCCTATGGTGAGAACGCCCAGTCATCTGCTGCCACAGTAAACACACACACAGATCACAACGACAAAACACCCCGGACAGAGTGAGCACACTTTGACAAGTGTAACTAAATCTAAGTTAGCAACATATGGTTGTGAGACCAACCTTCTGCTTACATCCTGTCTGAAAACCCGTTGTCTGCGTGTATCGTGTACGGTGGAAAACAAAAAGGCATTATTGTGATACCTAATCCACCTGGGTTTGCTTGGGGTTCCTAGCAATTTAGAATGTTAAGTGGTTTACTGTCTGTCACCAAGCACTTGTGACATTAGTGTTTATTAACAAATTGGACGCAATGAATGCAGTACAGCAAAACTAAAGCATCGTGGTTTAATTGCATGTCTGCACTGCATAAAGGTCTTATCGTGTAAAAAAAACATCATAAGCCAACGATTTCAGGTGACAGAGGCGTGTATGGTGGCGAAAAAACGGCCCCTTGCTGAAACTTTATTTTGCGGTTTTCTGAAAATTGAAATTTAGGTACATACTGAGAAAACAAATATATCTGAAAATGTACTTATCGTCCGTCCTCTACTCAAAAAACACAACCTCGACCCAAACGAACTCAAGAACTACCGCCCAGTCTCCAATCTCTCTTTCCTGTCCAAGCTTCTTGAGAAGGTTGTCCTCAACCAACTCAACCTCCACCTCGCCGACAATCTCCTCAGTCCCTTTCAGTCTGCCTATCGCAAACATCACAGCCTTCTACATATCCTTAACGACCTGCTTCTCTCCACTGACTCGGCAATATCTCCCTTCTTACGCTACTCGATCTCTCTGCCGCCTTCGACACCATAGACCATTCTATCCTCCTCCACCGCCTTCACCACTCCTTTGGCATCACTGATTCTGCTCACTCCTGGTTTCTCTCCTACCTCTCCGACAGACAGCGATGGACGCAGTCTGGCCAGAAAAGGCTGTTAAGTGGGGAGATGATTCTGTATTCAGGTCATGAAGAGGAGAATGCCCCCCATTCATGCTGTCACCAGTGGCACAGAGAGCGCTGATGGGCTGGGAACCTCTTGGGCCAAGAATTATCACAGCAGCCTTTAGAACCAAGAAAAAGCTCAAGCTGAACGTCATCCAGTGTTATGCGCCCACTAATGACAGTGACGAGGAAGAGAAACAAGAGTTCTACGACCGACTCCAGAGTGCCTTGGACAAATGTGCGGAGCGAGACATCACCATCGTCATGGGCGATGGAGGACAACACCGGATACGAAGAGGTGATGGGGAGACAAGGACTAGGCTCGGAGAGGAGTGAGAACGGGGAGAGGTTTGTAGACTTTTGTGCTCTAAACCGACCTGTCATTGGAGGCAGCATCTTCCCACACAGAAGAATACACAAAGCAACTTGGGTCTCACCTGACCATACAACAGAGAACCAAATAGACCATATCTGCATTAGCAAGAAATTTAAAAGATCCCTTCAAGATGTCCGAGTGATGAGGGGAGCAGATGTCGCCTCCGACCACTATCTGCTTACCTTAAGAATTCATTGCGATAGGCAGACTGAAAGGGACTGAGCTTGGCTCAAGCTAAAGAAAAGCCGCACAGACACAAGAAGACAGCGCTATAATGTAGGCCTCCTGAGAGAAACTGGAGTTAGAGAAGAGTTCAAACTGGTGCTGTCCACCCGGTTTCAAGCGCTACAGGAGCTAGTAAATGATGAGGAGGCGGTCGCCACAGAGCAGCAGTGGAAGGCAGTTAGAGAGGTGCTGAACTCAACCTGCAAAGACACTGCAGGGTTCAGGAAACACCATCACAAGGACTGGCTGTCGGCACAGACCTTGAAGAAGTGAGGAAGCAGAAGAAAGCAGTTGTCAACAACAGTCGCACGAGAGCAGCCAAAGTAAGGGCACAGGGGGAATACTCGGAAGCCAACCGCGAGGTGAAGAGTAGTATCAGGGCAGACAAGAGGGCCTACACAGACAGCCTGGCAGCAGAGGCAGAAAAGGCAGCAGGCAGCGGCAACATGAAACAGCTCTACGACATTACCAGAAGATTGTCAGGCAAGTATGGCCATACAGAAAGACCAGTAAAAGACAAAGAAGGCAAGCCTATTGCAGACAGAGCAGACCAACTCGACAGATGGGCCGAGTATTTTGAAGAGTTACTGAACAGACCTAGCCCACCCGACCCCCCAGACATCCAGCCGGCAGAGACCGACCTACCCATCAGCTGTGACAGACCCAGCCGGGAAGAGATCAGAAGAGCAGTGGCATTTTTGAAGAACGGCAAAGCAGCAGGCCCAGATGGCATCCCAGCGGAGTCTCTGAAAGCAGACCTAGAGACAACAGTGGAGATACTGTACCCACTGTTTGGAAAGATCTGGGAAGAGGAGGTGATGCCGGCTGACTGGAAGGAGGGGTACCTAATCAAGCTTCCCAAGAAAGGCGACCTCAGCAAGTGTTCCAACTACAGAGGAATCACCTTGCTGTCAGTACCAGGAAAGCAGGATCATCCTGGAGAGAACGAAGAGCTCCGTTGACCCCCAACTAAGAGACCAGCAAGCAGGATTCAGGAAAAACCGATCATGTACAGACCAGATCGCCACTCTCCGCATCATCGTGGAACAGTCTCTGGAGTGGAACTCCCCGCTGTACGTCAACTTTGTGGATTATGAGAAAGCATTTGACAGTGTGGACCGAGAGACTCTGTGCAAACTCCTACGACACTACGGTGTACCCACAAAGCTCGTCCGCCTCATCAAGAGCAGCTACGATGGCATGACATGTCGCGTGATCCACGAAGGGCAGTTCACCAGGGAGCTCCAGGTCAGAACTGGTGTCAGGCAGGGGTGTCTGCTGTCTCCGTTCCTCTTCCTACTGGCCATAGACTGGGTCATGAAGATGACCACAGAGCACAGACGAAGTGGAATACAGTGGACACTGTGGACACAGCTTGACGACCTCGATTTTGCAGACGACTTGGCATTACTGTCCCACACTCAACAAATGCAGGACAAGACCACGAGGCTTGCCGACATCTCGTCCCAAGTGGGCCTCACCATTCACAAACAGAAAATAAAGACAATGAGGCTGAACGCAACCAGGGAAGAACCAGTCTTGCTTGCTGGCACCCCGTTGGAGGAGGTGGAGTCCTTCACCTATCTCGGGAGCATCATAGACAAAAAATGCGGCACTGATGCAGATGTCAGAGCACGAATCGGTAAAGCCAGAGCAGCCTTTCTCCAGTTGAAAAAAGTGTGGAGTTCCAGAGAGCTGTCACAACACACCAAAGTCCGGATTTTCAACTCCAATGTAAAAGCAGTTCTCCTATATGGAGCAGAGACTTGGAGATTGACAAAAACCACAGTCAACAGAGTACAGACCTTCATGAACAGTTGCCTTAGAAGAATTTTGAAAATCCACTCGCCAGAGAAGATCAGCAACGTCAGACTCTGGGAGAGAACAGAGCAGATAACAGCAGAGAATGAAATTGGGCGAAGAAGATGGGGATGGATCGGTCACAGTCTGAGAAAGCCAGCGTATCACTAGGCAGGCATTGTCATGGAACCCCATATCTTGAGGTATTTTTGTGTGTGGAATTTTTGGAATTGTTTGAACAGCGTAATGCAGGGCCGCTGTGACGAATTGATTGCCGTTCTGACCGCCGCAGCAATCAGAATATATAACGAGAGAGACTTAAGATAGCATAATAGGCAGGATGCAATTTCACAGGATCCCCTTTTGCCCTCAGTCTCATCCCATGTGTAGCAGGTTGCTCTTCCGTCGGATAATAAATAGACGGTAAAGTTGAAAACAGTTTTCGCTTGTAATACATACTGACAAGTCCACAAGGAGCTTGCAGCACAGCCTGCATTTCGACTGTGATAATATGCACTGATGCAAGTTCCTTGTCAGCCTCTTTTTCTTCTCTGGCAGTTTTCCAGACGTTTCTGAAATGCAGCTTCTTCAGTTTCAAACGTGGTACAAAGACACCTGATAGCTACTTCAAAGCCAAGCTTGGTACAAAGGTACCTGATGGTAAGACCATTTTATGCATATTAATTTGGATGACCCATCAAAAAGGTCGGTCAAGGGTCTCAAGAGGATGAGATCTCAAGAGGCTGTTTAAAATGCCAGCTAATCAAAATTTGGGATCAGTCACACACTTGAATCATAAGGGCTTTTGCCGTTCTTGTTTGAATTTTCAACTTTTTTTTGCTGATGGTTTCATTATTTATCGAGGATTGCTACATAGAAGTCATGTTAATAATGTCCATAAGTCAGCTCCACGCTGAACTCGTTGAACTCTCTGACCCGGAATCTACCGCACGGTCGCTACAACAAATCGAGTATCCGAAAATAAAAGCTTCTATTTCTTTACCATAATCCTCTGCAGTGATAAAGAGGAACACTTAGCACAACTGTCAGCAGGTTTTTTTCTTCATTAAGTGTATTTTGGGGGGTTCAGACGTAAAAAAAAAAATTGCAGACGATCATCATAACCCACGCGTTATTATGTGGTAGATTAGATTTTTCTTATTAGTAAAAAGCTAAAGTGGATAATTTGTTTGACCGGGAACATAAGCAAAGCGATGTTGTCGGTATTGCGACTTTTGTAACATCCGACTTTGTTAGCAAAGCTGACTGGACAGACAGTTAGTTATTTGTGTTTTACGCCGAGCAGTCAACTAAGGCTATCTCACGGTGGGTGGACAGACAGATTAGATTAGAAGATACATAGAAACAGATATATACCGACACAGAAATACAGAGAAACAATTTACCCGGTGTCTCAGATTGTAGGTGAGCGTTAAATTGCGAGCAAAGGAATTGGCGAAGGCGTGGTAGAAATCTAACACCTCCAACAAACGGTCTCTTTTTATGGAATGCAGATCACAGTAGGTTAAAGCGCGGACATTGGCTGTAGACTGGCCTATGCCTGATTCGCGCCAGAAATTGTCTCCGAACACATCACCCTTACCTGCAACACACATCAATGAAAAATCAAAGTAAGTGATAGCTTCATTTTAAAGAGAAGAAGCAGATTAATGGAATTGTGAATTGTGAATTCCAAAAGACAATTTATAAGACTTTATTCAGGTTTCAGATGTCTCCTCCGGCAGAGTTCTGCCTACTAGGGCTCCTGGAGGACGGGGCGGAGGTACCTAAACAGCATTTTCCATTATGCATGACGATGATGACACATGATGATGATGCTGAGATGATACCATGAAAGTCCGTTGGGGACTACTTGACAAAGCTGCATTCCATGCTTCCTGTCATAAATATCGTGGTATTAACCATGACCGGGCACTGCAGACACTTCGCTATATCTAGCTATATCTGTCTGTCTGTCTGTCTGTCTATCTATCTATCTATCTAATCTAGCCATCTATCTACCTATCTGTATCCCGCAGTTTTGCCGACCGTATCTTGATGACTTGGCAACCAGCTCACAATGGCTAATAGGTCTTCATAGCTTCATGGCTTGCCTGATTCTGCTTCCCACTTCCTCGTTCGTGATATTGAAAACATCTTATTTCAGTGGCTTATATCCTCCTTTCGAGGATTGCTGTGAGGGTCCACAAAACCTATCTACACACACTATCTCTATAGATTGCATATCAGAGGGTGGTGGGGCGCAGATAGCGACGCGGCGACAGCACAGCTATCACACACACAGATATACAGACCAAGGAGAGCATCAATCTGATCTTGGAGCAGAGTGTGATGTTTCTGTCCTTCCATAATTATGGTCTTCAGTCTTGTCTGCGCAATCCTGGACTTTGATCCCTCATCTGTCACAATGGCTCCTAAGTATTTGAATTTTTTTTTTTTTTACTATTTCCAGTTTTTGGCCTTCAACTATATAGTCTCTGCGCCGATTTCCATTCCAAACGCAATGGCTGTACTGTCCAGATTTACCACCAGTTCTATTCCTGCAAGGCCATCAATGTCGTCATCGAAGCGCAAGTTCTTGATTGTTCTGCCTCCAATACTCTTCATGATCCGTCATGATTCTTTCCAGGAAGATATTAAAAGAGTAGGTGAGAGCAAGCAGCCTTGTCTGACTTGACTGTTGTCCTAAACCAGTTTCCTATTTTGCCATTGAAGCAGACTGCGCTGGTGGCCTTGTTGTAAAGGTTTTCTATTACTTTGATCAGGTTAGCATTGATGCTGTACAGCTTCATGATGGACAAGCTGTCAAACGCATTCTTAAAATCCACAAAGACATGATAGAGGTCTTGCTGATGCTGTTGAAGATCTGCTCAGTTGTGCTGCGCCTTGGTCTGAAGCCTGCCTGTTCTTCAGCTAGGATTTCCTCTGCCTGTGGCTTCAGCCTGTTCAGTAGGATCTTTAACATGACTTTGCTTGATCGTGCGATAATTCTGGCATTGTTGTAAGTTGCCTTTTTTTCAGGAGAGTTATTATAAGTGATTGGGTCCATTTCCCAGACTGCTAGATCTTACTACATATAGTTAGTAAGGCACTTATCACATCTTCTCCCTGTTCTGCAGGGATTTTTTCTGCTCCTGCTGCCTTCCCTTTTTTTTCAGCGACTTCACGGCAGCCTCTACTTCTTGTCGGAGGATGGGATATTTCACTGGTGGGGTGACAAGTATGCCTGGGTAGCTCGGTGGTTGTACAAATCTGAGCAGTACTCTGTCCATCTCTTCAGAATGTCTTGATCTTCCGTAAGACCGTTCTCTTCGCTATATTGAATATTTGGTCAGGTCTTTCACCAGCTGGTATGCTTTTTTTGCTATTGTCTGTGTTCAGATTTTCTTCTACGTGCTTACATTCAATCCACCCCTCCTTCGCCTTTTTCATGCTTTTCTTAATATCCTGATTAATTCCCCTGTATTGTTTGGCTCCTTCTACTTCTGACTTCTTTTTCTTTAATTCTCGACGCTTGTCACACAGATCAAAGATGTCAGCTGTAACCCAAGGTTTCTTTGCTTGTCGGTGTTTCACAAGCTGTTTGGGTTACAACAATGTTAAATGTGTTGATCTGTGTGTCCACATCCGTGTCTTCTGCACCTAAAAGTAACAGCGGTGCAAATTTTCCTCCTATCTTTGCCTGGAAGGATTCCGCTACCTCTGGGTCTTTTAGCTTCTCGAGGTCGAACTTGATTCTGGTGGGACCATGCTTGTTGACTTTTTTTCAGGCGGAGTCGGAAGGTCATCCATCATTACTAAATCATCGTCGCTTCCAATGTCTGCTCCTGGAAAACTTATTGTCTTGGCAATGTTCACACTGTTTTGGAAGCGTCTCTTCACCATGATGTAGTCAATTTGGTTGCGGTGCTCTCCATTCGGGCTGGATGCTTTGTGTGGGCCAAACGTAAGCTTCAGATCATTTACGCTTGCGAATTCCAGGAGCCTTAAGCCTCTGTCGTTGGTCTCTGCATTGCGGTAGCGTCCACATGTGCCTTTCCAGTTCTCAACAGCATCCTCTCCTATTTTGGCATTCCAGTCTCCCTGCACCACAAGAATGTCTTTCTTGGGGGTCTGGTCCATGGCTTCTTGCAGTTGGTCATAGAAGTCTTCTATTTCCTGATCACCATAGTTTGTTGTACAATTGTGATATTAAATGGGGTTGCCCTCAAGCGTATGGTGATAAGCCTGCTGGCAGACTCATATTCACCGGTGGACGCATTTTCTGCCAATCAGAAAATAGAAAAAAAAATCTTGCAGCTCGGTCCTCTTCCTGGGTCCCACAAGCTTTCCTGTAACTACGCAAGAAAATGGGGAAGTGCTTGTGCGTATAACTTTCACTGAAATGGTCAGGCATTGTCAATGGGATGCCTGCAATCGGGACGAAAGGTACCTTGAAACCATCAAGGAAAAGGTTCTGGCTTTTTTTCCTCCCAAAACGATGGGCTGAATAAAACTTGCACACTGATTAGTCTGCCAAATTACGCAGTATAAGGTATGTAGACAGGACTACGGTGTGGAAGGCTCCAAAGACTCACTAGGCTGCAATTTATGGTTGTATCTGACAAAATTTAAGTCGAGGTTAAACATCTGCTAGCTGCAAATATACTAATGATCAAAACTTAAGGGCCACCTCACTTTTTTGTGTCATTGTTTATCGTCGCAAGTACGCTAATAAAATACAATGTTCTTTCGATCCAAATGGGTTAAAAGACAGTCCACTGTACAATAGACAACAATTCATCAATTTCCACAAACGTGTCAAGTTTTGACCATTAGTATATAGGTTGGCACACCTGCAGCTCTTTGCAGAATTTCGAAAGCTGGCCGGAAATTGTCCTAATTTGAAGCAATCGGTGACCTTTTGGTGTGCAAAATTTGATCGATAACGTGTCCGATTCTTTGGGACAGATTCTGCTGCCAAACAGTGTCCATACTCCACTAAATGCACGTCAATTTCTTGTGGGTTGTAAAGTGGTATTCTGTGTTTAAATTAGGGAATTTCGAGCTGAAAAGTGTGCCTGATGTTGGGACTACGATGTGCAGAAATGGTCGCGTTTGCGCCGAGATGGCCTACGGTGTGAAGAATGTGGGAATACACTCTGCAAAAATCGCTGCACCCCACCCCCAGCCTACATTTAATTGTTACACTTATTCATTATGTAGCTGTCTGATTCTTTTAATATACAGTAAAATACTGTCAATAAACTAGTTGAAATTCCATTAAAAGGTCAAATAAAGATACATGCCGGAAAAGAAGTATGATAGAGGCAAAGGAAAAGTGTCTGTTATGACAGATTGCGTTTTGCTTTGCTGAAATACCCCGGATGGAATGTTGACTGATCAACGCGAACATTTGTGGGAACAACGAACACACGTTACACCCAAGTCATGTCAGCTGCATGCAATGGCTTATGACTAACCCCTACAGTAACTAACTCCTATTTAGGTTCAAATTTGCACAGAAAGTCAGTCTGAGATCTACTTTATTCAAAATTTGTTGGAAACATTTTTATATGAATTCACATACCTATTTCTTGATCTCTTTTACCGTGACCTTTCCGATGGGTCATCCAAATTAGCATGCACAGATGTCTTTGTACTAAGTTTGGGCTTCGTAAGTAGTATTTGAGGAAACAAAATAATTGTTGTCAGACACGAAGAGCTGTAGGTATGCGGCTCATTCTGTTTTTTAATGGTCACTTTGGAAGCTTCACCAAAGAAGAAGATTTTCCAGGCAGTATTGTGCCATCAAGTTCCTAGGAAACAGTGATGTGCTTTTTCACAAACATTTGATAGAATATCGTCTTTGTTTTGTAATACTGAGTCTAACAGTCGGAATTTCAACCCACTTCGAGCCAGCCTCTATAAAAGAAAAGCGTTCAGACAAACTGTGGAATCTAATCATGTGCTATTCCGGGCTCTACAGTGTTTTCAGACTGGAGCCAGATTTTTTTTCTTTATTCTGTCTGACTCCACATAAAGCGTGAAAGCATACAGAGAAGCATCCACCAGCGAGCTTTACTGCTTTCTTAGTTACTGCATTTCTTCTTGACAGACATTTCCCAACAAGCATTGCGCCTGCCAAATAAGTGGATAGGACTGTGTGTGGGGTGTGTGGGTATTTTAATATAACAACTCATGACGGATTCCAGAATGATATTTATATGTTTTAAATAATCACAGTGTTGACGTACTACAGCGACGGGCCTCCACGTGCAGCTTTGACCGTTGTTTTTATGTTGCCTAGATAGGATTGATTGATTAATTGTACATTGCTTAACGTCCCGACAGCAACAAGGCCTTCTCAGGACGTGCCTGCACTGCTTGTGAAAAACAAAAACCAACAGAATATTGAATGTTTGTCGCCAGCCGGTCCAATACGTTAAATAAACCTACGACACGGGGCCTAAATAAAGCTAAGACCACTTAGCAACACACATCCAATATCAAGAGCTACAGGCAGCGCAGACAATAGGGAGAGTTTAAACAAGGAAAATACAGGTGAATGGACCAAGGGTAGACAGAAACACATGCCCCAGAATTGAGGAGAAAACCCACCCTGTGGGGCTGACCAGGGTGACCCTGGGAACTAAAAAGGAGTCAACCCCACCCAAGTCCCCCAGGGCAGACCCGGGTGTGCCTAGATAGGAGATTATTTTCCTTTCGACGGTAATTTGCTTCTGCTGTTGTATTTTTATGTACTAGTTTTAATCAGTTAGGAATTTAACAAAAGCACATATATACTAGTGTGTTCAGAAGACTTAGGGCTAACTTAGCATTCTGTTTGTGTCAGGGTAGTTCGGGCCGCGGCCATTAGATGCCTTGGCGACGGGCTTCACCCGTCCCGAGTCATTGTCCATTTTGTAGCTCTGTTATCATCATTTGTGGAATGAACGAGTGAGTAAATGTAAGCAGCACCGGCGGTGTATGATTATTTTCTATCACAGCAACAATAAAGTCATCTTGAATCTTAAATGTAAATCGCAACTCGACTGACAAGATGACTGTCAGTCGTAATGAGACTGTCAGTTGTGTTACGCGTTATACGAAACTGTCAGTCGTGTTAAGCCTCAAATTATGGAGGGAATATATTGTATTTTCGTCTGAATAAAAAGGTAAGAGCTGTTCTCTGTGTCACCTTTTGTCTTTGACCTGATCCTAATGTTGAAATATATCATATTAAACAAGATGAGGATCTCATCCAAAAGTCTACCGTATTGTTTGGAGCTCACGTGCGTTTTTCTTTTAGGAACATTCAGAGTTGTTCATATTTTTAAGCTTATCCTTCTGATCCGTTTCCCTCCTCTCACTGATCAACACACACGCCGGCACACACACAAACGGCGCTTCTCGCCATTAGTACGCTCTGTGGACTGGAGAAACGACAGTTCTGAAGAAATGAAACAAAATGAACTGAAACTTAAGAAAAATAGCACCAGAAGCAAAATGTCATGGCTGCAGGATGGAATTTCCGGACGAGACGTCTTGGGGTGTCCCATTCAGTGATCCAGAGGCTGCTAGCACGATTCCAATAAACTTGAAGGGCAGAATGACGACCCTGCTCAGGACGCCCGCGCTGCACCAGCAGAAGGGAAGACGGCTCTGTGTGGCGGCTCTGCGCGACCGAACTGTCACGTCAACCGCTCTGCGACGTCAAGCTACAAATGTTAACGTCAGTCTGCCGACGTCTGCGCGAAATTGGCCTGGCTTTATGCAGAGCAATACTCCTCACTCCAGCTCATCGCAGAGCCCGGTTTGCCTGGAGTCGTCAACATGTGGAACAGACTCCATTGGATTCAGGTTCTGTTTACTGATGAGTCACAGTTCACTGTGTCCTTCAACGACGGCAGGGTGAGCGTCTGTAAATGCCAGGACGAGCGATTCACGGATGGATGCGTCCAAGAGGTGGATCACTACGGAGGCTCAGTCATGGTCTGGGCAGGCTTCAGCAGGGAAGGCACGACCCCCCTCCACGTCATCCGAGGCACCCTGACTGGACTACGCTATCGGGACGAGATTGTGCACCCACTCATCCAGCCAGCTCTCGAAGCCATAGGCGACTATGCTGTTCTGCATGACGACAACGCTCGACGTGATCGCGCCCGAGAGGTGGATGAGTACCTTGAGCAACGGGGCATCATGAGGATGGAGTGACCAACTCGTTCACCTGATATAAGATGGCTAACGAACTCATCCAATGTCTTTCTCCAAAATAGCTATATCCAAAATTTAAAGTAAATATGACAACAGTTACGGACTCTATTCTTTGTCAAACGACTTTATATACTCGATCTTTCATGTCTTCAGTGAGACATCCAGTTACCGGCAACATCTTCGGAGGTTCTCTTAGCCACCCCTTAAGTAAAGTATTTCGCCAAGTTTAAAGCTTGTGCGTACAGCAATGATATGAGTATTCTCGTGTCTACATACACGCGCGCGCGTGCGCACACACACACACACGCGCGCGCGCACACATACGGCCTTTCTCGACAAATGTACGTTGTTCAGCAACGAGGTTAGCGTAATGATCGTAATTTTTATCTTGTTACGTGTTACTTGACATCATAAATGCGCCCCACCCAGGCCCAGCGTACAAAGTCCCTTCTATAGAAGGGACTTAAAAAGAACAGCTGGTCACATCTTTGTTTTTACCGACTTTGTTGTTTTGCAAATATAACTTATTTTACTTAAAAAAACATTCGCCTAAATATGATAATATTTACTTACTTACGCCTGTCACCCCTACCCGGGTATAGGCCGTCGACGAGAGACCTCCAGCAACTCCTGTCCTGTGCTTCTCCTTCGATTCTACTCCAGGTGGTTCCCAGTCTCTTGATGTCTGCTTGGAGGTCTCGACGCCAGGAGTTTCTCGGCCTACCTCTTTTCCTCTTTCCCTGGGGGTTCCATGACAATGCCTGCCTAGTGATACTGGAAGCTGGCTTTCTCAGACTGTGACCGATCCATCCCCATCTTCTTCGCCCAATTTCATTCTCTGCTGTTATCTGCTCTGTTCTCTCCCAGAGTCTGACGTTGCTGATCTTCTCTGGCCAGTGGATTTTCAAAATTCTTCTAAGGCAACTGTTCATGAAGGTCTGTACTCTGTTGACTGTGGTTTTTGTCAATCTCCATGTCTCTGCTCCATATAGGAGAACTGCTTTTACATTGGAGTTGAAAATCCGGACTTTGGTGTGTTGTGACAGCTCTCTGGAACTCCACACTTTTTTCAACTGGAGAAAGGCTGCTCTGGCTTTACCGATTCGTGCTCTGACATCTGCATCAGTGCCGCCTTTTTTGTCTATGATGCTCCCGAGATAGGTGAAGGACTCCACCTCCTCCAACGGGGTGCCAGCAAGCAAGACTGGTTCTTCCCTGGTTGCGTTCAGCCTCATTGTCTTTGTTTTCTGTTTGTGAATGGTGAGGCCCACTTGGGACGAGATGTCAGCAAGCCTCGTGGTCTTGTCCTGCATTTGTTGATGAGTGTGGGACAGTAATGCCAAGTCGTCTGCAAAATCGAGGTCGTCAAGCTGTGTCCACAGTGTCCACTGTATTCCACCTCGTCTGTGCTCTGTGGTCATCTTCATGACCCAGTCTATGGCCAGTAGGAAGAGGAACGGAGACAGCAGACACCCCTGCCTGACACCAGTTCTGACCTGGAGCTCTCTGGTGAACTGCCCTTCGTGGATCACGCGACATGTCATGCCATCATAGCTGCTCTTGATCAGGCGGACGAGCTTTGTGGGTACACCGTAGTGTCGTAGGAGTTTCCACAGAGTCTCTCGGTCCACGCTGTCAAATGCTTTCTCATAATCCACAAAGTTGACGTACAGCGGGGAGCTCCACTCCAGAGACTGTTCCACGATGATGCGGAGAGTGGCGATCTGATCTGTACATGATCGGTTCTTCCTGAATCCTGCTTGCTGGTCTCTCAGCTGGGGGTCAACGGAGCTCTTCATTCTCTCTAGGATGATCCTGTTGAAGACCTTTCCTGGTACTGACAGCAAGGTGATTCCTCTGTAGTTGGAACACTTGCTGAGGTCGCCTTTCTTGGGAAGCTTGATTAGGTACCCCTCCTTCCAGTCAGCTGGCATCACCTCCTCTTCCCAGATCTTTCCAAACAGTGGGTACAGCATCTCAACTGTTGTCTCTAGGTCTGCTTTCAGAGACTCCGCTGGGATGCCATCTGGCCCTGTTGCTTTGCCATTCTTCAAAAATGCCACTGCTTTTCTGATCTCTTCCCGGCTGGGTCTGTCACAGCTGATGGGTAGGTCGGTCTCTGCCGGCTGGATGTCGGGGGGGTCGGGTGGGCTAGGTCTGTTCAGTAACTCTTCAAAATACTCGGCCCATCTGTCGAGTTGGTCTGCTCTGTCTGCAATAGGCTTGCCTTCTTTGTCTTTTACTGGTCTTTCTGTATGGCCATACTTACCCGACAATCTTCTGGTACTGTCGTAGAGCTGTTTCATGTTGCCGCTGCCTGCTGCCTTTTCTGCCTCTGCTGCCAGGCTGTCTGTGTAGGCCCTCTTGTCTGCCCTGATACTCCTCTTCACCTCGCGGTTGGCTTCCGAGTATTCCCCCTGTGCCCTTACTTTGGCTGCTCTCGTGCGACTGTTGTTGACCGCTGCTTTCTTCTGCTTCCTCGCTTCTATCTTCTTCAAGGTCTGTGCCGACAGCCAGTCCTTGTGGTGGTGTTTCCTGAACCCTACAGTGTCTTTGCAGGTTGAGTTCAGCGCCTCTCTAACTGCCTTCCACTGCTGCTCTGTGGTGACCGCCTCCTCTTCATTTACTAGCTCCTGTAGCGCTTGAAACCGGTTGGACAGCACCAGTTTGAACTCTTCTCTAACTCCAGTTTCTCTCAGGAGGCCTACATTATAGCGCTGTCTTATTGTTGTCTCTGTGCGGCTTTTCTTTAGCTTGAGCTTCATTCTTAAGGTAAGCAGATGGTGGTCTGAGGCGACATCTGCTCCCCTCCTCACTCGAACATCTTGAAGGGATCTTCTAAATTTCTTGCTAATGCAGATATGGTCTATTTGGTTCTCTGTTGTATGGTCAGGTGAGACCCAAGTTGCTTTGTGTATTCTTCTGTGTGGGAAGATGCTGCCTCCAATGACAAGTCGGTTTAGAGCACAAAAGTCTACAAACCTCTCCCCGTTCTCACTCATCTCCGAGCCTAGTCCTTGTCTCCCCATCACCTCTTCGTATCCGGTGTTGTCCTCCCCTATTTTGGCATTAAAATCGCCCATGACGATGGTGATGTCTCGCTCCGCACATTTGTCCACGGCACTCTGGAGTCGGTCGTAGAACTCTTGTTTCTCTTCCTCGTCACTGTCATTGGTGGGCGCATAACACTGGATGACGTTCAGCTTGAGCTTTTTCTTGGTTCTAAAGGCTGCTGTTATAATTCTTGGCCCAAGAGGTTCCCAGCCCATCAGCGCTCTCTGTGCCACTGGTGACAGCATGAGTGCTACTCCTTCTGTATGGGGGGCATTCTCCTCTTCATGACCTGAATACAGAACCATCTCCCCACTTAACAGCCTTTTCTGGCCAGACTGCGTCCATCTGGCTTCACTGATGCCTAGCAGGGAAAGGTTGTACTTTTGCATTTCCGCTGCTATCTGGGCGGCCTTGCCGCTCTGGTACATGGTCTTGACGTTCCATGTGCCCATGGTTGTATCCCTGGATAGAGAGAGGCGGATCGGTCCTGTGGCTTCCGAAGACTTCCGGCTTTCACCACAGGACGTCATAAGTCTTCTAGTAGAAGAACCTTCCTCCTCCAGGAAAGGAATTACTGTTAGTCTTTTCGTCGGCGTTTTTGTAGCTATTTCCTTTTTTGCAGGGTGGGGAAGCTACCCCCACGCCCAACCCCCTTACTAGGAGGACCAGGGGTTTTCTGTCGGGGTCACCTTCCCTTAGACCATGTTGGTTCACGGCACCTTATTTCATTCGGTGCACCCCTCTCACGAGGGACCCCCTATCCACCACCCAGGGGACGCGCCTCAACGCCGTATGGTCCCAGCGCGAGGATGATAATATTTGCTTTACTTCAAATGTTAAATTTTGTTTTGGCATTTGAATATGTCATACCTACTAGTTACACTGCAAGTATTTCTAACAAGAGATGTTTTCTGTTTCTGTCGTGTGCACAGTGTACTCCCAAATCGTTCACACCGTAGGCGATTTCTGAACAACCAAGATCGCATTTTACACAGCGTAGTCCCAACATCAAATAAGGTTTTTCAGTTCCCTAACCTGACCACTTGTTGTCTTTTGTACAACCCACAAAAATGTTGACACGTATATTTAGAGTAGTGTATACGCAGCTAAGCAGCAGAATCTGGCCTAACGAATCGGACACACGATCGATTAAATTTTGCACACTTAAATTTCATCTATGTCATCAAATTATGACAGTTTTGCGGCCACATTTGTTACGCGAGGAGAAAATTGGGTGTGAGTTGTTAGTTTGAAACCCGATCTGTGTTGCGTGCGGCAGTGGGGACGACCCTGAACAATAGACCTTTTATGCCCAAGCTTTTGCGTAGTCATTATATAACACATGCTCTGTGTGGGTGAGTGAGTTTATTAGAATGCACCCCTTTCATGACCAGAAAGGTATGACACACAGTTTATATATTGTGTTTTAAAAATGAACTTAATGACGCTCGACCCACACTGTGGCTTATTTGTTGGTGCCACGGGCTGTGCAAAAAATGAATTTGTACTTAATCTATTACAAACAAGATACATCTGTCATTTTGAAAACATTGTGATATTTTGTCCTACTGTCAAACACAACACAGCTTATCACAACCGTTCATTCATTTGGACTGACAGCAACATTTACTTAGTTGATCCTGAAAAGAAACTAAACGACTACCTGCAGTATTTTTACAAGCAATTTGAAGGACAGCCAACCCTGTTCATAGTCGATGACTGCTCTGCAGATAAGGATATTGTTAAGAAGAGAAACACACTAGCAGAACTGGCTTTCAGTGTATGGATTCTCACTCAGAAATATAATGCTGTACTGAAAGATTTTCGTGAGCAGTTAAAATTTATCTGTTTGTTTTACTGTAAAGATCGTGACAGCTTTGAAGACTGTCTCAGAGAGAATGATGTCATCCCCAACAAACACGAACGAGACATTGTGAAAAACAAACTGAAATTGACTAAGCATCTAAAGCTTATTTTAAAGACAGATCAGCCCACAGGGTATGGGTTAGTGAATTAATTTAACCTTTTGTTTTTGTCCATAAAAAATGTTGGACAGACAAAGCGGGCGACCATTTGATATCACAGAGCTTCAGAGGTGTTGTGCATTTTTATGACTTAAAAACACAAGTTAAACATCCGTTTGAGCCTTTGATAAAACTCTCAACACCAACGAAGATATACATGGCATTTAATGTAACTTTTGGATATTCTAATAGTTCACCACGTTATAATTACAAGACTGTTGATCTTAAGACACAAGATTTTATAGTTTATGATGCTAACTGTGACTGGTTTGAGAGTATGTGTTTACACATATTCTACCATCTAAGTAAACAACATGATTATATTGAATTTGTTACTGTCAATAAAGTGATATTACACCTGCAGCATGAGCACAAGGTTGGGGAATGAACTAAATATTTATTATTATGGAGATTACAGACAATAAAGTGGTATTACACAGGTGTAATTTTTCCTATTTATTATTTTGTCGGTCAAATAAAAATGACGGACAATGCCCAAAGCTTGAGAAACGTGTTTCACACAACAGATTTGCCTATATCCAACACTTACAGTGTCTATGAATCCATAGAAAGGTCTTTTTTGGTCATACAAGATAACCTTCTTTCTGGTAGTGTAAATATTCAGATTGTTGCTAAAATAGAATTTACCAGGGTAGATGTTGAAGTGATTGTTTCGTATATCTCGACAAGACAACACACAGAAGAGGATTCAGAAGAGGAATTGGAAAAAGTGTTTACAGAAAGACTGTTGCCTGAATTCCTTGAAGCAATTGACAGAGCAAAAATGCAGGGATCTGGTTGGCACGACCATGACCACATAACCAGAACTGCAACTGAAGCAGTCAAGATACCATCCTATTTTAGGCAAATCATGGTCCCTACCAACTGAGGTTGCAGACAAAAAGGCTGTCGTTAATGTTCAGAACAAAGATAATTTCTGTTTCATGTGGTGTGTGCTTGCCAAACTGCATTTTGTAAAAACAAAACCTGAACGTGTACCAAATTTGTAAATGAACTCAACTTCAGTGGCATAGATTTTCCTGTTAAGGTGGAGGATATTGATCTGTTTGAAACACTAAATCCTGGGTTATCTGTCAATGTGTATGTATGGGATAATGAGTCTGAGAACAAGTTACAACCAATTAGTGTCACCAATTACCCCAACCTACGGTCAGTCAGAAGATAAGCATGTTGACATGTTACTAATAAGCTCTGGTGATAACTTTCACTACACAATTATTAGGAGTATGTCACGACTAATTCATAATCATGTATCAAAACACAATGGCAAACAGGAAGTATGTAAGAGATGCTTACAAAGGTTCTCCTCTATAAAAGTGGCACATAAACATACCCTGCACTGTAGGTCAGCTGATGACATTCAAACAATACTTAGGTATCCAGATCCTGGTAGCAAGATTTATTTTAAGAACTATGTTAATCAGCAAAAGCTGCCGTTTGTAGTGTATGCTGATTTTGAATCACTGGTTGTGCCAATGAGGGTCCTGTTCCAGAATCATTACCAAAGACTGTAAAATTGAGTGATCAAGTGGTGTGTTCTTTCGGATATTCTTGTTAGGTCTGACGGCCAGCATACAGAACCTGTTATCTACAGAGGTGAAAATGCAGCAGCTGAGTTTTTAACAGAAATGAGACAACTGTATAGTCAGGTAGTACATTATTTGGAAAAGTGTCAGATGCCTTTGGTGATGACAGAAGAAGACAAACAGAATTTTGATACAGCAGTGATGTGTTGGATTTGTGAACAACCTCTGGGTGGTTGTGATCAACTTCTGAAGGGTGATAAAGTTCGTGACCATGACCACATAATTGCGTTACAGAGGTGCTGCCCATGGTGATTGTAACTTGAAATTAAAAATAGATCCCAAGGCATATAAGTTGCCTATCTTTTTCCACAATCTCAAGGGGTATGATTCACATATTATCATGCAGGCTGTGGATGAGTCTTACAAAAAAATTAGTTGTATTGCCCAGACAACTGAGAAATACTTGACTTTTAGGCTGGACAACAAATTAGCATTTTATGACTCCATGCAACATTTGTCCTTAGGGCTTGCTAGTCTCGCAGAAGGACTGACTGAGTATCCAATAACAAGTAAATATTTTGAGCCAGACTTGATTAAAAAAGGAGTCTACCCCTACGAATACATTGATCACTGGGTTGTGTTTGAAGAAAGGAGACTGCCACCAAAAGAGAAATTTTATTCCACACTTAATGGTAAAGGTATTTCTGACTCTGATTACCAGCACGCACTTGATGCATGGGGTAAACTGGGGTGTGAAACGATTGGTGATTACCATGACCAGTACTTGAAAGCTGATGTCTGCTTGCTAGCAGACGTATTTGAAAGTTATCGTGAAAAGGGTTTGTTACACTACAGTCTTGACCCTGCTTGCTACATAACTAGTCCTGGCATGACATGGGATGCATTTTTAAAATCCAGCAAGATAAATATCTTAATAAATTATAGACCTGTTGTACGGTGGGTGAAATGGTGGAACGTGGATTGAGGGGAGGCATTAGTATTGCTGCGAACAATTACGCCAGAGGCAACAACAAATATATTGACGGCCTGGGGTTTGACCCCTCAAGGTCAAGGTCATTCATTACGTACTTGGACGCTAATAACCTTATGGATTTGCAATGTGTGAGTTATTGCCCTTGAAAAACTTTTGTCTGTATGATTTGTCACAGTATGACATAACACAGTTAACAAACTATATTATGAGTCATGACCGAAACGACGTGAAGGGTTGGATCTTTGAAGTAGACCTGGAGTACCCACACCACCTACATGATTATCATAATGATTATCCGTTGGCTGTTGAGAAAATGAGTATGACGGGGGAAAAAGAAGACACCAAACTTGTGCCAAATTTGAATGACAAATTCAATTACGTTTGCCACTATCGCTTGTTACAGTTTTACATCAGACATGGGTTAGTACTAAAGAAAGGTCACAGAGGCATTCAATTTGCTTTCATGAAAGATTACATAATGAAGAACACAACATTGCGTGCGAGGGACAGCAACACTGCATTTGACAAGGACTTCTTTAAGCTTATGAACAATGCCTGTTTTGGTAAGACTATGGAAAATCCTCATCACCGCAAAGATGTGAGACTGGTCACAACTGAATCGGGTGCAATTAAACTTACAGGCAAGCCACAATACACAGGATACAAAGAGTTTCATTCATCATTGTATGCAGTGTCACTCAAAAAAAAGATTGTCAAACTGGACAAGCCAGTATTCATTGGTATGGCAATACTTGAGTTATCAAAATTGCTGATGCTTGAATTTTACTATGATTACTTTAAACCAAAGTATCCTGAGTGCCGTCTGCTATACACTGACACTGACTCTATGATCATGATGTGCCTACTGAAGACTTTTATGAAGACATGAAAACAGAACTGCATATGCTTATTCCCTAAGGATCACCCGCTGTTTAGCACACAAAACAAAAAAGTTCATGGGAAATTTAAAGATGAACTAAATGGTGTGCCGATAGTTGAGTACGTTGGACTGAGATCAAAAATGTATTCCATATTGCACCAGAAGGGCAGTCAGTCGAAAGCCAAAGGCATAAAAAAAAACAGCGATAAAAAATAAAGACATCCGTCATGAACATTATAAGCAAGTATTAGATGGAAAACTAATGCCTGATTATCCAAACACTGAGGTCAAACAAACACAATAATGAAATGATCCAAACACATAAAACGTCTCTAGCAGTACACAAAACAAGTGTTTCACACTAAGGAAAAGGCTTATGCACCTGGGCATTATGCACTTAAGTTATCTGAAGAAATAGCTGATGAACTAATCGATGAATTAGTTGATGAAATGATTAAAAATGTGTAACAGTGTCTGGGGGAATAATCTGTAATTCTTCTCTAACAAATGCCCTCTGAGGCGCAGGCTCATACAGATAATAAATCGATGCAGTAGCGGAAGGAACTATTTTTTTAAATATTGTGAACAGATGTAGACCAAATTGGATCAGTTGCCCTGCGCCTGACGTGATTCTCGACCTCGCCAGGTTGATACAAATATCTCACCTGTTTTGTAAACAAGCTTGTGTCAGGTGCTTTTGTTTTTATTTCTGACCCTGATGGCATTGTTTTTAATTTAATAGCATCAACAGGTTTAGGGTGACCTTCATTATTCATTGCTTTTATCACAGACGGTAATCTCTTAACCCACTCAGTGTTACGTGTATCATGCATGAGTTCCAGTAGCTGAAAAGTCTCCGATAATTGTTTGTTAAAGTTCTCAACAATTGCCTGTGATCTATGCACGCCCGGTATGCCTCGCCGCACTAGCACTCAATGCTTTGCAAATAACTGATTAACAGCGCCTTTAAATTCAGATCCATCATCGACTTGCACAAGCCTAGGGTATTTTAAAGGACCATGACTATATATCTTTGTTAACGCAGTGGCTACCGTGGTAGCATTCTTGTCAGTTATGGGTTCGGCTTCCTTGTACCGTGAAGCTATGTCAACAACAGTTAGTGCATACTTGTATCGTTTCTTTTTTATTGTATCATGCGGCAGGAACAGAAGATCCATTTGATGGGTGTCATTAGGGATAGTGTTTACAAAATGAGGTCTTGTTATTTTTCTTGGAGCAGTAAGATATATTTGCCAAATTGCTTGTTTTTGTAGCCACTGTTTTATTTGTTCGAGTGTGACATCACCACCCACAGCTACATGTAATTTTTCTATTGCGGTTTTTCCTTTCCAGTAGCCAATATATTTTTGATAGTTTAGCTCCGACGTCTGTCATTTATTCTAGCAATAAAAACTCCTGTAAAATATACTAATGTCATTCCTACTAGAACAAATATTATTTCTCCATTTCTTTGTTCTGGGCTTTGTTGGTAATAGTCGCTAAGTTTTAGTCGTGGGATGGTCATGTCTTCACCAGTAACAAGAAAGTATTCTTTGATCGTATCACCGACATTAGAAAATGTGTGCTGTGCATGACCTTCAAGCCTCAGTTTTTGAGGTCTTGTTATTTTTCTTGGAGCAGTAAGATATATTTGCCAAATTGCTTGTTTTTGTAGCCACTGTTTTATTTGTTCGAGTGTGACATCACCACCCACAGCTACATGTAATTTTTCTATTGCGGTTTTTCCTTTCCAGTAGCCAATAGGGGAGTAATATATTTTTGATAGTTTAGCTCCGACGTCTGTCATTTATTCTAGCAATAAAAACTCCTGTAAAATATACTAATGTCATTCCTACTAGAACAAATATTATTTCTCCATTTCTTTGTTCTGGGCTTGGTTGGTAATAGTCGCTAAGTTTTAGTCGTGGGATGGTCATGTCTTCACCAGTAACAAGAAAGTATTCTTTGATCGTATCACCGACATTAGAAAATGTGTGCTGTGCATGACCTTCAAGCCTCAGTTTTTTCATTGATGAAATCAAGTTTCTCAATTCTCTGCTTCTCATAATCTTGTTGCGCTTGTGCCAGTTTTTCAGATGCCTCATTGTGACGCTTTATTTCTTCTGCAGATTTCTCTCTAACCATTTTTGAAAAGAGATAGTTTGATCCACTAAATGCAAGTGCGTTAACAACGGCCCCACCAATCATAATAGCTATAGTTGCCATATTTTTTATTTACATAGAAACATTTTCTGGAATAATTCCTTGCTTGAAAAGAAGGTCTTTTGTGGCAATCGATGCTGTGACAACTGCTACTAGCTTAGCACTGTCTTCGAAGTCTAATCTACTCAAGTCTGCTGATTTCATTTTGAGAAGACTTTTCCCCAGCATAGAATAAGCAACGGTTAGTCCACTTATTACTGCAGAGTGATAGACAAGGTTCATTATGCTCTTTGTGTGGCTCATTTTCTTATGCCACAAAAATTAAAATAATAAATTTATTTACTGCATGTAAAATGGGTCCATGGCTTTGGGTGTTGCTGGTAATGTGGCGACTACTTCTTTTATTTTTGGAGTGCTTGATTTTTTGGACACTGTTTGAGTCTGTGGTTTGTATTTTTTTGTATAATTGGTAACCTACGTAACCAAATCCGAAAACAAATCCAGCAACTATATATTTTGTTGTTTCGGGTTTAGACTCAGTTGTTTGTCTCTCACTTTGTTGGGGGTGTGATGGTAGTGACGCTGGTGCTGTTGATAGTGTGTCAGTCTTTTCTATTAAAGCTTGAAGCTGTAATTTTTGTTGTCTGTTATATTCAGCTAATCTTTTCCCAGCCTCTATTCGGCCTGGGCTTTTAGCCTTAGTCACTGTTTCAACCTGTGTCAAGACAGGACTCTGTTGTGGAGTCGTCTGGGTCTCGTCCATTTTCTTCTAATTTAAAATTTATTTTAGAAAAATCAATATGACTACTAGTAACGAGCAAGGTTACCACAGGTGCAAGGTAATTCCCAAACTTGTAAAACATAAGGCATGCTAATTTGCCTATTGAACTTGAAACTATGGGTTGCTTTCTAGATCATGTGAAAGGCTGTCACTATCAACAGGTAGGAAGTGACTCACAGCTTTTGTGTATAGGCAGACAAGAGATCGACTCAAATCACGTGTCATTAGTGAAGCAATGTGGTTTTCATATTTCGAATGAAGTTTAAATAGTTCATCAGCGGTAAGAGATTCTATGTCTTCTGTCATGTATTGTTTTCCGAGAAAAGCTTTTGATTTTCCGGAAACAACTACAGAGAGAAGACGCTGTTTTTTCGAGTCTAAGTCTTTGTTTTCTACAGCACAGATATCGCTTAGAAGAAGTCTTGGTTCATTTTATAATGAAAAAAAATAATAATAACACAGCTTTGTGAATAACTTATGATCTTACTTGATAACTAATTTCAAAGTTACCTACAACTTACAAGTAACTTTGACGTTAACTTTGAAGTTAGTTGTCACAAGTTCTTATAAGTTCTTGACTTCAGACAATAAGACACTCAGTCAGATTTCTCAAGTTACAAGGACAACAAGAAAACTTTTTTTAGTACTCTGTAATTTGTACTCTGTTTGTAATTGGCCAAATCATTCTGGACCATGTTTTAAATTCGTGATCGTCAACTTTATTATCCTCTAAAGCCTTACTGATAATAAGTTTCATACTGCTCAGCTTAGCTCCAGCGAGTGTACTCAATGCTTCATGCTTCTGCAACTTCGTATAAAATATTTTGTTAAGGGCTTCCATTCCAAAGCATGCCAGGCTTGTGGCAAGGCCAACACCTTCAATAGCAATTCCTATGACACTTCCCACTCAAGTGGCAAACAGAACCTCCTACAGATAATCCAGCTGAAACCACACCCACGGCCATTGAAGTGTTGTGTACAGAATTAAAAACCGTTTTGTAACGTCGTTTGCACCGGGAGCATTTTGCTTGTTCTTCTTCCAAATACTTCAACGCTTCTGTAATATTCATTAAACGGAATGAGTCTGCCTGTAATGTTTATCTGGAACAATAGGATCAAGCGGCTGATGCGGTATTTGCGGATACAGTGGTGACATTTTTTGTGGCAAATATTTTTTTTATTAATCTTCTAATTTATTTTGCAACTCTTCAAAGATATACAATTTGCTAGCGTAATAAAATGAAACAAGGTCTATGTGTTCCAGGTTTATGAAACTTAGATGAACAAAAATTTGTTTATCGATCACTACCTTAACAGCAGGGACACTACTCGAAACTTTAAAAACTAATGTTTTTCTAATAGCAATAACAACCTTTGTTGACTCTGCTACTGAGCTATCCCATGTAAGTTTGATTCCCTGCATGATATCTGCTTCTTTCACAGCTTCCACAGATCTCATGAGAATTTCAAAAACTAGTGTCGCTTAATCTATGGTAAAATTTGCTGGTACGAACGAAATAGAAGTATCTGTTCTGCCTTTTCTATTTGTAAGAAAATACCTTCGTTTCCCATACTCTTTAAGTTTTAGTTTTTCTCTGCTATTGGTTTCGGAATAGCTTGGCACAAGACTTACAAGCATTGTCTCAGAGTTAACAACTTTTCTAAATACTAAGGCACCTTCATAAGTAAAATAAACATAAGGACTGATGAAAACAAACTTTATGTCCCATACAATGGGAATAGGTGCAAGCGGTACAGGGGTAGGAATAATTACCCACTTATTAGCCACATGTATAGCACATTACTTACAGGAGTAGGAACAGTAACATCACGAAGTTGACTAAGTTTAGGAAACACACCATCTTTTACATCTTCAATTACCTTTCGTTTGTACAATCCAACGGACACAAGTTCAAGGCTCTCCTACCTCACCTTCGTTATCAAAATCTTGCACGTCAGCCAAATCTTTCAAGTCTATTGATGGACACGCAACTGGAACAATTCTCGGCTTTGGACCAAGACCGCTCATTTTTATAAAACAAAAATAAAATTTATTTCACTTCTAACACAACATAAAAATCATGCATGACAACTGGTTTGTCATCCTGGTTAGTTACAGATAAGCACAATGATTCAAAGAAACTGGAGCCCAATTTTTTAAACTGTGAATTAGGAAATCTAACAACTACATTTTCACAATATGGGGCAGTTCCAGTCGACACACATTTCAACAAAGATGAAGATTATCAGTAGTGCTTAGTTTTTTTAAATGAACATTTAGCACTGTGTGTACTGACAAATGAACAGGGTATCTTCCATTTATTCTTAATTCTTAATTTTTTTGGTAATAGTAGATGTCCATCTGATTGTGACCAATCTTCGTCTGGATATGTTATTTTTTTACCTAAAAAACCAAGTAATAATAAAATAATAAAAAATGATAAAGAAAACTGACCACTTTTCGGAAAATCAATTGTAACAAGTAAATTAGCTGGGTTTAAAGTTGCTTTCATTTTAAATTCATTTTGAAGCCATTCAGCTAAAGTACAAAAGTCATAATATCCAGCTTGTAAAATATCACCCTTTTCTAAACCATCAAGAGTTCCACTTACAGAATAATTGTTATCATCTGTTACATTAAACCACTTTACTGTATAAAACATTTCATGGATAGCTACAGCCTTGCTACCATCACGATTATCAATCCCATTAGTTAACCACACTGGTTTGCTTCTGTCAAGATTTGTTAAGGTAATAAACATTTTTATTATCTCATAAAAAAAAGGATGGAATTTAAATCACCAACCATTACCACAATAAACGCATTTCAATTTAACGTGAATGCCAAATACAATGTCGCACCAACTTATGAACAGAAAATAATTCAACTAAATCAACTCGACATAGCTGTAAGTGAACAAGATTTATTTCAAGTCAAAGTACCCAACCCTTTTGATCATTACCTAAACCCTCCAATAACAGACGATGCTACTGCAAGAAAGTGGTCTTCAAGTCCACTACAGATGTTTCAAAACCAACTCAACTTTGCTATACTGTGTAGTACTACAGGATGCGGCATTTCTTTTACAGACCATTTGAATCACCCAAACAAACTGATTAAGTCTGTCTATCGTTTCCACACTTATTACCAGCTTAGAAGAATACTGTCAGAACTGCATACCCCACTACCAACTGAATCTAGTTTCAACAGGTATAACAACCCCATGGATATGAAAGCGTTTGAACGGATTTTTAATGAGTTTAACATAAGCCCCCGTGCCGGGTATGACTTCACACAAAAACTTGATGATCACAACGGCATGGGTACATTGTATTACGCTATGAGTCACAGACAATACCCACAAGATTATTACCCTGGTTACACTTCATTCTCATCAAAATCACAAGTATGGTTAGGATCAATAGAACAGAAACAGTCTAATGCCTGGACCACATTTATCTTAGACAGGAGTGACGGGTTTACTCAGAACTGGGAGATCAAAAGTTGACTTTGTAGTTGGCATTTGGTTATACATGTTGCCGTCTGATCTTCAACTCCAAATGGGGACAATAACAAATTATAATAATGAAATAGTTGTTGCAGGTGTTGGTCAAAATCTCGGTCTCAATCAATCTGTAAACTTAGGAGGAACAACTGCGCATGCACAGTTGTTAAAAACATTACAGGCGGTTACTTCCCCTGCCCCGGTAGTAAGGCAAGCTGTAATACTTCAGTCCCCTGACTCCACACATAATTTCGAGAGAACAGCATTGACAATAGGTCTCACTGGAGTAGGAATATTACTTCTTTACCTGTTTCATTAAATAACCTACCATTAACCCTCCTTACTTACTTACTTACGCCTGTCACCCCTACCCGGGTATAGGCCGTCGACAAGAGACCTCAAGCAACTCCTGTCCTGTGCTTCTCCTTCGATTCTACTCCAGGTGGTTCCCAGTCTCTTGATGTCTGCTTGGAGGTCTCGACGCCAGGAGGTTCTCGGCCTACCTCTTTTCCTCTTTCCCTGGGGGTTCCATGACAATGCCTGCTTAGTGATACTGGAAGCTGGCTTTCTCAGACTGTGACCAATCCATCCCCATCTTCTTCGCCCAATTTCATTCTCTGCTGTTATCTGCTCTGTTCTCTCCCAGAGTCTGACGTTGCTGATCTTCTCTGACCAGTGGATTTTCAAAATTCTTCTAAGGCAACTGTTCATGAAGGTCTGTACTCTGTTGACTGTGGTTTTTGTCAATCTCCAAGTCTCTGCTCCATATAGGAGAACTGCTTTTACATTGGAGTTGAAAATCCGGACTTTGGTGTGTTGTGACAGCTCTCTGGAACCATTAACCTGTCACCAAAAAGACCCACACATTCTCTGCCATAAATCCTACTACCTTTGCTGCAGTATTTATCATCCAAATGACAAGTGAGCCTTTTACAGCCAATTTCTTAACTAAGTCTGATATATGAGACAGTTGTTTCTTTACCCACGACTGTAAATCTTTGGATCAGTTGGTAGTGCTGGTGGGGCCGGAGCGCTACCCGCTGGTCCTCCCGTTACAGCTAACACTACAGTACTGATAATAAATCCAAGCGCAGTAATTAAACTTGCAATTGTGATATCCTGCTCTCTGAAAAGTGTTTTCAATCTCTCAGCCAACGTTGTGTCTTCATGAAGTATTTTCTGAATAGTTTCTCTAATTCTGTTAACTTGTGTTTTTTTGTTTTTTTTTTCCCAATTTCAATCACTTCTAGTCGCGCTGATCTTTCTATCTGGAAATCATTTAATCTGTGTTGTATTCTTTCTTTCATTTCTGTGTCATAATTCTCATCATCAGCTTTAGGTAATTTTTCTTTTTCTTTTTCTATGTGATTATCAAGCTCGCCTAGTTTGGCTACATTATTCACAAGCTCACCTCTGATTGACTGCAGTGTTTTATCCAACCCCACTAACTCCCGCATTATCAAAGGAGAGTCACCCATTGTTTTCATAGCCTCATTTATTTGCCCTTCTGTAAATGAAGTTTCTTGTATTACTGTGTTTGCTATTTCTGGCAGGCTTGTTACTGCTGCCATTTCAATTTCTTGACCAGTTGGCAACCTTGTTTGTACGTCATGAAGGGTACTAGCAAGTCGAGGCGGTATTTTTTCTCCACACAACTCCTCACTTGGGGAGTTTTATTTTATTTAGGAACGACTTGGTGCTCCATATTTGGAAGAAAACCTATATTTAAGGTTTGCCTTACATTTAAAATTTGTACTAGTGACATAGTGACATTAAATTTGAAGCGTTGACACAGAACGGAATAATTTGGCCTAATATGTTTGTGTGTGCCTGTGTGTGTGTGTGTGTGCGAGGTGGATGGGGGTTGGGGGGTGGGTATGTGTGTGTGCGAGGTTGGTGGGGGGTGGGGGATGGGGGTAGGGGGGTGGGTGGCGTGTACAGGATGTTGTCGCTATTTCTCAGGAAAGCCAACAGTGACAGCATTGATATTTTAACTAGCCTTTGTTTCCAAGGGGCCGGGTGGCCTGACTGGTGGTTGGTGGGGGGTGCACGGTGGGGGTGGGGTGTGGGGGTAGGGGGTGGGTATGTGTGTATGTGCGAGGTTGGTGGGGTGTGGGGGTAGGGGGGTGGGTCGCGTGTACAGGATGTAGTCGCTATTTCACAGGAACGCCAACAGTGACAACGGGAAATTAGAAATTCTGGACCGTAACGTAATTACGTACGTAATTTACCCTGATTTATAACTATCGATACGGCATTATTGATTATAGGTGTCCGTCCGCTCTCTAATATTCATCTCTCTTACCTCTGCAACTAGCTACAGGTGCCCCAATGTTTTTTTTCAGCTAGGGGATGCTAAACATGAACAATATTGACTTACATTGACTTCAAGCATAAATTGCATCCTAGTGGGTTGTTATTATCTCCTGTCTACATACCCTGAAGTAAGTTCGTCAAAAGAGTAACAATGGTTTGCAGGTACAAAACGAAAGTACTAATGCCATATGGTTTATGCATAGCAACAATATTTATTCTTAGGATGAAGACATTTTTTGTATAAGTGTTTTTCGATCGCTGTTTGTTCGCTGTACACGGCCCGGATAAGCTGCAAGACATTTTTTGTGCATAACATTTTTTTCTTCTCGGAATAAAGTACCTTTATTCGGATCCCCGGCGGCCGTGAGGGGAAACTTCAGTTCTGTTCTGATACAGTGAAAATACAAACCTAATATTAAAAATTAAAAATCACATTAAAAATCTTAGTTCAGTCACATACAAGATCTCAAAAGTCTCGCACCATCATATTATCAGTATTATCAGCCATGACGTGCCTGTCGTTCGGCAGTCCGGCATTGGTTCCACTTGCAAAGGCCGGCACTGTCGCCCCCCCCCCCCCACCTTCCTGTCCTTCCCCCTCACCCAAATTCTCACTGCACATGTATCTGCGCAATACTGATATTTATTTATTTATTTATTTGTTTTTGGTTGGGGGGGGGGAGGGGTAGGTGGAGTTTTTGGGGATTTATTTTCGTCCGTGGACGTCGGCCGAGACTCATGATCGTTCATCTGGCCTCACAGCAGGGCAATTTTTTGGTTGTTAATAAACTGTGTTGTAATTTACCTTTTACGCGCGTTCCTTTCTTTGTTAAGATTTAATAATAATAATAAGCGCATTAAATAGGCGCTTTATCCCAATTGAAAATCGGCTCAAAGCGCCGCCGCGAACTGAACCCAACAAGCACGCTCACGTGAATCACACGCATTCACTCACACATTGTACATAAACACAGAACATTCACGTGGTGCTAAGGGCAAGCTCAAGCGAGCTACTGTAGTTTTTTGGAAATTCAAAATCGTTTGTATTTGAAATTTGATTAAGTGGGCTGAAACGGATACCAAAGTCGTGGGGGAGGAAGAGCCGGAGTACCCGGAGAAAGAACCCCCGACGGTCCGCCCGAATTAACGGTGACACTTACTTACTTACGCCTGTCACCCCTACCCGGGTATAGGCCGTCGACGAGAGACCTCCAGCAACTCCTGTCCTGTGCTTCTCCTTCGATTCTACTCCAGGTGGTTCCCAGTCTCTTGATGTCTGCTTGGAGGTCTCGACGCCAGGAGTTAACGGTGACACTTACTAGAGGATAAAAATCCGACGCCGGAACCCTTAATCGAACCTCGCACCCTTAGCATTGGTGGCAGGCGCCTTAACCACTGCGCCACGGACCGCCCCATTTGTTTGTTTTGTACACGCTTAGCATTCACACATTCGGTTCATGCCCGAATTCAACTTTGTCTGGGATCCTGGGATTTTTTAGGTTTTGGTATAAACATTAATATCATAACCACTATTAATTATGAGGGCAAACTTGCTGAAATTCAGCGAGTTTTGTATATTTGGTCCAGGCGTCAACTTACACCATTAAGGAAAATTACAGTCATCAAAACACTTGCGGTGTCAAAGATTGTCCATCTTTTTATGAACCTGCCAGTTCCTCCGGCACAGTTTTTGAATGACCTTGAAAAAATGTTGTTTACATTCTTGTGGTATGGAAAGAGATCAAAACTAAATAAAGCTGTTGCCTGTTCAGCATACGACGAAGGTGGCTTGCGAATATTAAATGTTCATTCAGTTTTATCGTCTATGAAGGTCAGGTGGCTTAGAATGGTCTTTGGTGTACCATGTGACTCATTGGTACGTCAGATTTTGGTCAGCCGCTATCCTATGTTTAGTTTGGTGGTGAATATGCAAATGTTTTAATGCTTCATTGTGATAATTGCTTCTGGGCCGATGTTGCCAAACATTACAAGATTGTTTGTAACAAGTGTGTACCTGAAAATTTTGATGAAGTGCTCTCAGAATGTATTCATTATAACAAGAACATTATTAGTGACAGGAAAACAGTTCATATCACCGAATGGAGAGAGAAGGGAATTTTGGTTATTGGGGATCTGCTTGATGAGAATGGCTCATGTTCAAGTCATATAAGTTGCTGTTCCCTCACATTTCTTGATGTACTCTGGTATAGCCAATGCTTAACCTCATTAGCAGTAGAAGCAGTTAAGGAAGGAAATTTAGCAATAAGAACTGGAACACTATCTCGCAGGGATGTAAAACCATCTATTGAACATTGGACAAATCTACTTGTATTCAAAATGGTCACACTGCTTCGAAATTGATGACATACCAAGCTGAAAATGTATTATTTTCCCCCCTTCAAAACCACACCTGACTCCCAACGTAAATGGTTTCAGTTAAGGTTATTGCGTCGGTTGTCCCAGAGCCGGTATGTGTCGGCGATCATGGCGAGGTAGCCCCGAATGGTAATTGGAGCCAGTCGCTGGTCGTTGAATAACCAGAGGAAGAACTCCGCAAGCTGGGGCATCGTCAAGTCCGTGGGGAAGAGAAGGTTGTCCCCACACCAGTCACACAGCACTCGCCATTTTCCCTCGTAAACTCGTCTGGTTGAGGCTCAGCGGGCTGCAGCGATAGCCCCTGCCGCACTAGAGAAGCCTCTGCTGGTGAGGGCTTGCCGCACAATTTCCAGGCGTGGAGAGGAGACGTTCTGGGCACGGACGGTACAGCGGCTGTCGCGGTTGCTTGAGCATCGTGCGTGGAGTGGAGATCTGCAGAGGGCACATGACGAGGTTCAATAGATCTGTGATCCACGAGCTCCTGGCACCGGAGTTGAGAGTCTCCCGTCATAATGGCCTGCCATATCGCCTTCAGCTCTAACCAGTTGATGTGTCGGGACCGAAGTTCTTGGGGCCAAAGACCGGAGGCTGTGGCGAACATCGGTAGTAGGTGAGACCCCAACCGGCGAGACCTCATCGACCTCTCCGCCCTGAACAAGTTCATTATCGCCCCGTCCTTCCGCATGGAGACCGCTCGAGCCCTTCGCGCCGCAGTGCCGTCAGTCTCGATCTGTCGGATGCGCACCTCCTCGTCCCCAGGCTCCTGCGGCCAGGCGCTACCTTCGCCTCGCCTTCGCCGGTGTAGTCTACCACTTCCGCGCGCTTCCTTTCGGCCTCAACCTCAGCCCGTGGGTGTTCACCCGGATCATGGACGCCGTCGTAGCCAGGGCAAGACAGACGTCGTCCAGTCCCACGTCGAACTACCTCGACGATCTTCTTCTGAGGAACCAAGCAGACTCCGCCTTGGAGAACGACCGGGAGCTCAACACACTCGTCAACGCAGGCAAGTCCGACCTCCCGCCATCGCGCCGCTTCGTACACACGGAGATGGAGTTTCGGCCCGACCTCGACGAAGTGCGGCTCCCGGAGGCGCGTCTCCAGAAGTTGGGGAATCTGGCGCGGCAAATAGCTCAAGAGGACACTGTCACTGCCCGGTTGTGGCTACTACTCCTGGGCCTGGTGAGCGCCTTTTCGGATCTCCTGCCCCTATGACGTCTCTACTGCCGCCGCTGCACCTGCACTCTGGCGACTCTCGAAGGACGACATCGATTCCCTGATCCCGGTGCCCCTGATGCTACGTCCTCACCTCCTGCGCTGGGGGGGGGGGGGGGGGGGGACCCCGCCTGGCTCGCTACGGGGGTCCCACTTTACTCGCCCTCGGTTACCCCTCGGTGTCGACGCACGTCTCGCCGGTTTTGGGGCTCACCTACTGCCGATGTTCGCCACAGCCTTTGGCCCCCAGATCTTCGGTCCCGACACATCAACTGGTTAGAGCTAAAGGCGGTATGGAAGGCTATTATGACGGGAGACTCTCAACTCCGGTGCCAGGAGCTCCTCGTCTAGTCCGACGACTCCACCGTCGTCGCCTACTTACAGAAACAGGGCGGGACACGCTCTCCCTCGCTGTGCATCCTTCTCTACCAGGTGCTCCGCTGGTGCGAGGATCGGGGCATCGCTCTTCGTGCGAGACACATCCTGGGACATCTAAATGTTCTAGCCGACTCTCTATCGCGCCGCGGCCAGCTACTCCACACCGAGTGGACGCTCCGTCCGGACATCTTCAAGATGTTCGGTACCAGGTGGGAAGCTCCCATGATCGACCTCTTCGCGACGAGGGGAACCGCCAGCTACCGCTGTTCGTCTCGCCGGTTCCAGACCCGCTAGCTTGGGCAGTCGACGCGCTAGCCATCCCCTGGGACGGACTCGGTGCTGGTGCGTGTCCTCCTCAAGCTCCGCGGCTGCAACATGGTCCTGTTTCTGGTGGCCCCCTTCTGCTGGACCAAGTCGTGGACCAGTGCGGCAGGGGCTATCGCTGCAGCCCGCTGACTCGCAACCAGACGAGTTTACGAGGGATAATGGCGAGTGCTGTGTGACTGGTGTGGGGACAACCTTCTCTTCCCCACGGACTTGACGATACCCCAGCTGGCGGAGTTCTTTCTATGGCTATTTAACGACAAGGGACTGGCTCCAATTACCATTCGGCGCTACCTCACCATGATCACCGACACATACCAGCTCTTGGGCCGGCCCGACCCTGGTAACTGCAAAGACCTCGCCGATCTGTTGGAACACTGCGGTCTGCAATCCCCGGCGCTGCGTTCGCTTTCCCGAGATGGGATCTACCATGGGTGCTTTCGTGGCTCAACTTGGACCGATTTGAACCCCTTCGGTTGGCGCGCATGCCGGACGGGGCTCGGAAGACGTGCTTCCTGTTGGCCCTATCCACGGCTTCCAGGGTAAGTGAACAATCACGCGCTGTCGGCACGCCCAGTTTGCTTGCAGTTCCGGACGGACGGCTCCGTGCAACTGCAACTACCGTTGGCTGCCCTGCGGTTGATGACTATTCACCCTTTACGAGTGACAGACTCCACCCGGGAGACCAGACAACAGGACCCGGTGAGCTGACGTATGTACCTGCGCCAGACCAAGCCTCTGCGCAGAGGACGTACCCGCGATTTTTATTCCAGCGTAAATTGTCTGAATCTGCAATTTGTACCTTTTGTAACAATGAGGACGAAACTCTTTCTCACCTGTTGTGGGACTGCTTGTATGTACAGATATTCTGGTCTGATATGGGACAATGTTTGCAAGTCAATTGTGTAAACTGCACTAATTTTGAGCTCACAGTCTTATTGTCTTTGGCACAGCTAAGCACTTTAGGTCAGACAACTGTCAACCTCATAATATCAGCTGCTAAGTTTTATGTTTACAAAGTAGATTAGAAGAAACCCTGCCTAATTTAAGGCACTTTGTTAGAATTATGAGGAATCGTTACCTATGTGAGAATTATTGGTCAGAGAACCAAGTTTTGTGATTTTGTGGTATCATCATGCTAGACTTTTTGGCGGGTTGTAATGCTGTTAGAAGTACTGGCTGCAGCCTCAACATTGGCGGTGGTGTGTAGGCGGCTTCTGGCACAAACAGTTATTTTACTAAGGTATGCTGGGTTAGCTCTAATAGCAATGGAGGCCTTCCTTGACCATGTATCCATCAGTGCTAGTTATAGTACTAAGGAATGCATACCCAGGGGTCACATTTGCGTGACTGTTCAATGCGACTGTCCAAACCTAAACTCTGCTTGTCATTTGTTAAAAATAATAATAATAAATAATACATAGTATTTATACGGCGCATTTCATATTTATACTATAACTCAATGCGCAGGACATAGCCGCAAACTGAACCCAACAAGCGCGCTCACGTGAATCACGCGAATTCCTTCACACACTGTACATAAACACAGAACATTCACATGGTGCCAAAGGCAAGCTCAAGCGAGCTAATGAATTTTGGGAAGATTTAAATTTTTGAAATATGATTAAGTGGATTGAAATTAATACAGAATTCTTGGGGAAGGAAAAAGCCGGAGAAAGAACCCCCGACAATCCGCCCTAATTAATGGTGACACTTACTAGAAGAGAAAAGTCCGACGCCGGAACCGGGTATCGAACCTCGCACCTCTTGCTTTGGGTGGCAGGCGCTTTTACCGCTGCGCCCCCTTGTGTGTTCGAGCTGTATGTGTACTAAGAGATGGGGGGTGGGGTACACATATGTGATACAGTCTTTCTATACATATTGTCTGCTCTTGTGTGTAACATATAATGTATGCATATTAAATATACACGGTAAGAAAAAGAAAAAAAAATGTTGAGACCAGGGTCAGGGGCGGATCCGAGAAGTGGGGGTGTTGTGGGGGGGGGGGGGGTACAGATTCAACCATTTCCGAAGCGGCGCCGTGTGTGTGTGTGTGTGTGTGTGTGTGTGTGTGTGTGTGTGTGTGTGTGTGTGTGTGTGTGTGTGTCAGTGTGTGTGTGTGTGTGTGTGTGTGTGTGTATCGCTAGCCTGGAGAAAGACATTGAATGAGTTCGCTAGACATCTTTGTACCTCTTCAACATTTTGGAAAGTAATAATTGATTGCAGAGAAAAAGTAAAAAATAAAAATAAAAATCCTCGACGTCAGGAGAAGAATCAGTGACGGTGACGTAAAAACCCCAGACTAGTCAGTGTTATACAAATAGCCAGACACATTATACATGAATTCAGGAAAATGTTCTCTCTCTCTCAATCTAATAATTTGATAACTTTCATGTCTGCGATGATCGGCGCGGTCCCTAAAGTTTCAGACCTGTACGTAAACAAACGCCTGAGATACTCGTGTCTACACACACACACACACACACACACACACACACACACACACACACACACACACACACACACACACACACACACACATGACACACGGCATTTTCTGCCAAACGTACGTTCAGCAGCGAGGTATTTTTTATCTGGGCTTTAGTTGTCAAATTTTTTAGACCTGTCCGCCTATGTCATCATCGGTATGCTATTGAATTCGCCCAACCACGACCCATCCTAAAAAGACCCGCGACCTATCCTATAAATAAAAAAAAAAAAGGACACTGTATCTATATCATTTATCCTTGGAAAATAAAGTGTCGTTATCGTTTTCTCTCTCTCTCTCTCTATCTCTCTCTCTCTCTCTCTCTCTCTCTCTCTCTCTCTCTCTCTCTCACACACACTCACTCACACCTGCCCGCAGACATACAAGCAGGTAGACACAGGTATGTGTATATTTGCAGACGGCATAGGAAGAACGGGTAGGAGGTGGCAATAAAAGAGCTAATATGAAATCCTCATCTTGTTTACAATAAAATAGAACTGTAATTTGAAATAAACAAAATCAATGGGTTAATACGCTTACTCAATATGGCGACAACCTCTTCGTCTTGGATAACTTCCAGTGATCCCGACACCACGAAGCAAAGCGAATCCAAACTCTCGCCCTGATGAAAAATGAGATCCCCCGGTGCGCTGTGGGTCATATTAAAGTGCATAGCCAGCGCCCGCAAGCAGCCGTCGCTTGCCAGCCGAAAAGCAGGATGCTCCAAAAAAACCTTTCTGTTGAGGTGCACGCATAAGTCAGCTTTCATATCCTTTGGGCAATAGTTCAGCACCTGTCAAGACATGAAAAAAATACGATAATTCTTCAAGGGACTTGCTCCAGGCAAGAAAGAGTTAATAGTTCGCAATATCTCCTTTATCCTTTATAAATGATCTTAGTGCGTCTTACAATAACGGCTACTGCCTGAGGTTTCATTGTAAAAGAAAAGACTTTTCTGCGGGTCCATGGCACTTACGAAACATCTAGAACGTTTCTCAACACAATGTCACAATGTCAGATTACTACCATGAACGTGATGTTTAGTTGACAAATACATTTGTATAAACTCTGTTAAATTTACCCTTTCGCGTTTCTTGCTTGTGAAATTGTGTGTAACTAAAACAAACGAATACTACTACTACAATTACTATTACTACTACGACTGTTCCTACAGTCTACAACTACGTTTTTTTTTTTTTTGTTTGTTTGCTTGTTTTTTTTTAAAATATCTACAAGCCTATGATCATAGAACATGCGCAAATTGTGTAGATCAGAAACGATGTCTGGTAGATTCAGCTACCTGCCGCAGGGCATATTTACCTATCCCCTTGTTTGTGTATGTCCAAATGAAAAAATATGTAGTTATTTCCAAGACTGAATTATTATTTAAAACAAAAACATTCACCGATCACAGCTTTTACGCACATTTTGGGCTTCAAAAAGTCTCTACAGTACATCGGTGTTGTTGATAAGGGCCGAAGAAGTATGGAAAACTATGCGCAGAATTAAAGATTAAGAAGGTAGACTGAAGGTAGATTGTTTACAATTTTCTTGGTTATTCTATGCAACAGATTGGCCGGCCACTGATTGGCCGACTAATTTATTAAATTAGATCTGATTAACGAACACGCATAAACACACGTAGGAAACTAGACTAATTGGTCATTTACGCTAGAGTTTCGTAGAGTTTCAGTGTGAACACACGCACGCACGCACTGACGCTGGCGGACAAGAGAGAATGTGTGTGTGTGTGTGTGTGTGTGTGTGTGTGTGTGTGTGTGTGTGTGTGTGTGTGTGTGTGTGTGTGTGTGTGTGTGTGCTCATACTGAAACGGAGACAAGTAGGCCGTGTTATCTGTCATCATTTCACCACATACACTTGTGTTGTTTAATCTCAATCCAACCGTATGGTTGAACTATTGCCAATGGGCTACAATAAACTGAAAGTGAATCTACTAATTATACACATATAGACATCAGCTTCACATGCAGGGACTAACTTGTTTATGTCAATGTGGATGGGAACGATGGTTGTCGGGATACGCCACCAGTAGTTTCCATTATCTCCTGAGATCGACCCTTCAATCGCCCAAAATCTTGGGCATAACGGACAATTGCAATAAGGCAAGTGCGACTTTGCAATCAACATCGTATCGCTCTTTTCCACAGCGTGCGTGTTATTTCACAATTTCAGCAATCGAGTCAGCCCACTTGAGCACCAGTGCAAAACACAGGGATATGCGGCTGCTGAAAAATGGTTTTATTTCAGCAAAATTTTATTTACTCTCAGTAACAGAAAACCAGCTCAAGATTTTCAGGTAATGCAGATTGGACAACGATACTAGGAGGTACAGTAACAAGAAACTAGAACTTAGCTTTTCAGTTGCATGCTTTTAATGCATAAGTGTTAGCTGCGCCACTATCAGTTGAGGACATTGATGATCAAAGGACTTCGATGTGTGAGATATGAAATTGCAGTGCAGAAAGTAGGTATAAATACCTACTTTCTGTTTCTGTTCTGTTTCGTGTTTCCGAGGGATAAGGATCAAAGGTCAAACTAGGCACCGTGGGCGCTGGCTCAGTCGCTTGGCGCGTAGACTGAGTCGAACAAGCCACGCCCCCAGCACGATCGTTACTCAGGGTAGCAGGTCAAACGGAACCCGCACTGATTTTGACAGCATAGCATAACATATGGAAGGTTTATTTTACATTCTCGTTGAAAATTATGTCAAAGGGAAGCCGGAGAACATCAGTACATGTGTACACTGCACTATTGACCGGGTTCTGTCTTGTGATCAAGACTAGTAAATATGCACACATTCAAAACAAGGCCGATGCAGACGATCTGCGCTCTCGGGTGCAAAAACAACAAACGATGAATTTCGACATTTGGCATTGTATTTACATCATAAAGCTCTAAGTTAGTACACAAAGGACCCATACATAATACTGTCAGCAGTATTTGTTGCAGACAGTTTTCTGACTGTGTTGAGATGCTTGATCCTGGGGAAAATAACTTTAAACTCCCATGACTTTGACTCGAAATATAAAACTATATTGCGATTTAAGTCCCATGATCTTGACTTTTAAAAGAGGTCGGGAAAACGTATATAACATATGTATGCAAAGAAATGTCTGACAGAAAGAGACAATGTTATCAGTGACCGATAATGTGACCGTAATTTCAACCACCAAAAAAAAAAAAAAAAAAATATAAACGTGACTCGTCTGTGAACTTTTCTGTGTAATTTGTCTAATGAAAGACGAAAGATCTTTAGATTTATCAATAGTGACACGTTTTGGCTAACTGATTTGGATTAGAGGAAAAACTGATTGTGGTACGTGAGCCACTTGATGTTTCGGTATGTGCGTTATTGGTTAGGTTTAGCCACAAGCTTATGATGTCAGCTTGTAGAGCAGCTTTTTGTTTAGATGTTACACTCTAAACCCTGTGTCCCATGTTACAGCTGGTGTTAAATCATGTAGGGTGAAAAAAGCCCCCGTGAACGCTAGGTGGGCTATTTTAAAGGTATATCTCGATTTAACTGACATTTTCCTCAAAAATAAAAAGTAAACAGGTAGATGAGATTGGAAAAAATGAAAGAGATCTTGGAAGCTGATGCCTACCAGGAATCACGTCATCACGATAAAAGTGTCATGGAAAAATGGAGGTATCAGTCCAATTCAGCTTGTTCCCAGGGTAGGGCATGTATGCAAAAAATGAGTGCATTTTATAGTCGGTTGTTTCTTACCATCCATTTGAGCTTAGTTACCGAAGTAGTGAGATTACAGAAAGTCCCACTCTGATACTTTGGAACCTTGTGTTCTTTTTTCCAGTCAAAGGACCTCACAGAATGGGTCAGTTATTCCCCTTGCCAGTGCACCCATCTCTCTAAAGTCCAACTACAGTTTCCAGAATTATTACCCAGCATATGCTAATAGACATACATTTTTAAAGGCCGATTTCACTTTTTTTTTAATGTTTGTACCAACCTTTGTAAAACCAAATATAGCTATGCAATAAACCACAATCAATTGGTGAGGTTGTCTGACGGTCCACCTGTAAGTGTCCACTACCGTTTGTTGTCTCTCCGAGAGTGTGCGGTAAATACGACACTGGCATTTGCTCAAGTAACAACACACTTCCAACGTTTGCTTATGATGAATACCTTGTACATTTTCGATGACCTTGGTCAAAGGTAAAGGTAAAAACAAATAATAATAATAATGAGTATTTTTGTTGCTCTTTTTTTTTCCCCCCTACTGGGGCCCACCCAGTAACTTCGGTTATATCAAATATTTTTCAGGCGCTGTTGATTTCGCTCATTGCAAACTGTTACCTTGTAATCAGCAATATAACAGGATAATCCTTAGTTTTTACATAATTTGCGCGTTTTCATTTGTCTTGTTAAAACTGGCTTTGTATACTTGAACGTTACGATCTCTTAATTTTGCACTTTCACGAGCTGTTCCTGCATCTATTATTGTGGTCTTTCAGAAATCAATCAATCAACTTTTTTGTTCCAAATACATGTTACCACGTACAGGAAAATTTGTCTCGCCACCTCAGATGCCCACACTCACACAACAGTTTGCAAACAACAAATGGGCGAATAAAGCCCCCAAGCACGCATGCTGACTGAGTTTGAAGACTGTTCAAGACTAAACTGTGCAAAACACTCATCATGAAGAAGGTTTGTCAACTCAAGAGTGTTTCAAACAACAAACTCTCAGCCTTACAAGAGTGTTAATGACATTAGATTCTGGGGACGAATAAGCACGCATGCTGACTGAGTTTGAAGACTGTTCAAGACTAAACTGTGCAAAACACTCATCATGAAGAAGGTTTGTCAACTCAAGAGTGTTTCAAACAACAAACAAGCCTTACAAGAGTGTTAAAAGAAATGGGCAATCCTTTCTTGACAGACAGTGGAGAATTAATGACATTAGATTCTCATGATGTCCTCAATGTCATACATATAGTGCGCACCATTGAGGATCTTGGCGAACAACTGCAACTCAGTTTTGATGCAGTTTACTGCATTTTAGTGAAATCAAGTGCCGTTAAGTGCCTTTCTTGATCGTTACATCTAAAATAAAAACTCATATACAAACTCATAGAATTTTTTTAATTCAACTTTGTTGCAAAGAGAACAGGACCCCCATTCGCATCCGCTTCTGTCTCTACTTGGGGTTTATAAAGCAAATGTTCGTTACAATAACAAAAGCACAGTATACACACAATAAAAAGGCATGTTTTAAGACATGTTGTGCGTATATTAACTCACGCATTTATGTGAAATTAGGTCACAGTGACCTAATTTGGTACAGTGTGCTTACTAACCCTGTTGGAGACTAATTGCATCATTAGAAAAAACATATGTGGGAATGCATAAAAATCAACAGTTTCTATAAATCTGATTTTGTCTCCACTGAAAAATAGTAATTTCCGTGCACTGGCAACATTTTGGGAATATTACAGTGACCTACTAAGACCCCGCCACGCCCACTACCGGTTGAGTGACAACGTGATGTCCAAAGTACAATATGGAAAAGAGATTGGTTACAAGATGTGCAGCGTAACCTCGAATATCCACTATAAGGGCCCTAACTATAACAGTTCCAACAGTACTTTATTCTCACGATGCACTCTAAGCACAATGCGTCCACAAATAAATTCACACATTGGTACACTGTCTCGTACAATGCATCATCAATTCTGATACACTGCGTCTTCCACACAATTCACACACATACTTCCTAACACGCTCTTTTATACTGTTCAGAACAATCCCGCAAACTCCACAAATCAACCAATCAGAAAAGAAAACGTAAACAAAACTCATAAGTATTCATTAAAAAGTACACCCTAGATCTATCTACAATCTTCCACTAACATTTAGGCGCCTTCCCAAAAATTATTGGTTTCTATTCGCGGAAGGTCCTTTGACCTTCCGCGAATAGAAACCAATAATTTTTGGTCCTTTTAACTGAAAAAAAAAAACTATAAAATATATAGGCAAAATAATTAATCTGATACCCTGAGGGTTACTGCGATTACTGTGGGGAGGGGGATTGGAGGTGGGTTTGGGTTTTCTCATACACCACGCTTTCAGTTATCATTTTCTATCTGTTAAGTCAATGTCATTATAATTTTCTGTTAAAAAAGAATTAATGATGCGCGCTTGTGTGTACGATAAATCTAATAAGAGGAGATTTTTCAGTGGAAAAGTATGGTGGTCCAAAGATTTATACGATTGAAATGTCACTGAAATTAAGGTGTATGAGAATAATAGCAAATAGGTAACAAGTGTGTCCACAAGGACTGTCCCGTGATAAACAAATCTCGCATCTTAATCAGTCAGTGTATGCATATTGTAACCTGAAATCAAGCAATCATCTTTTGTGCAGGTGACATGGGCTTGAGACACGGTTCACATGTGCAACTTGTTCAAATTCACATAAAAAAAAAGAAGTAAAAAGCAATTTTCTCCCTGACCATTTTATCCCAAAATTACTCACTCCAAAATTAAATTAATTGAACTGTTTTAAAATAAACTTATACAAACATTTTTGTGAGCTTTAAACAGAAAAGAATAGATATAAATAAATATACTGCTTAAACTTGTGTGCTTACAAGTTTCTGATGAATGCAGTTTTTCATTATGGACATTAGAACTATAACACTGAATAAAAACAATTTAACTGACTTACACAAAACCTGTCTTATTCATTTATGTGCGGTGATGTACGCAGCAAGCCGGTGTTATTCATTTCAAGTATGTGCGGTGTTGTACGCAGCGAGCCTGTTTTGTTCAGTTATTTTATACGCAGCGATGGAACTGAGCTCACTTGCTTCCTGTATGCACTGAGTGCTGAACTATACTTGTACTGATTGGTGAGTGAAATATTTAGAACAAGTTGCTCGGGCGAAACGCACATCAACACCGGGGAAAAGATGTCAACGAAGGCTACGAGTCTTGGAGTATGCCCTATTACATTTATCACACTTGACCGGCTTCATGCCCAAGTTCGATTCATGGACTTTTTTTCCCCCATGAAACACTTTCTTCACACGGGACACAGAATCCGACTGAATGGCCGTTTTGTGCTTCTGTGGGGTTCAACCATATCCATCTTGCACACTGTCCTCACACAAATGCATATTTGGGGGTCTTCTTCAACCATGAAACTCAATTTCTACCTCCATCTGTTTTCAACAACAAAAACATCAGTAAAAACTGGTCGGTCTCAATTAGAAAAAAAAAAATTCTCTTTGCAAAATCGTACAACAAACCAAGGGGAATCACTCAGCGCTGGACAGACGAACAGTTAGATCCCCTGGCCCCCGCCTATCAGGCACCCATTCGCCAGCCCACAGAGAAATACGCAGGTATAGAACAAGACGACCATCTACATCCCTAAAAAGGATGCATCAGGTCTCTTATATAACCCATGTCTTTCTCCGGAACTTAGGAAGTAGGCAGGAGAAACATACATACACAAACACGAAGGTGCATTACTATATGTGGTCGGGTAAATACCCTGAATTCCCACAGTAGATGCACAGAACATTACACAACAATGTAACGATACAAATTTGCCTCGAGTTATACTGAGATACTCACAAACCAGATAGGTGAGGCTAGCGCTGGCAGAATTGTACAACAAACCAAGGGGAATCACTCAGCGCTGGACAGACGAACAGTTAGATCCCTGCCCCCGCCTATCAGGCACCCATTCGCCAGCCCACAGAGAAATACGCAGGTATAGAACAAGACGATCATCTACATCCCTAAAAAGGATGCATCAGGTCTCTTATATAACCCATGTCTTTCTCCGGAACTTAGGAAGTAGGCAGGAGAAACATACATACACAAACACGAAGGTGCATTACTATATGTGGTCGGGTAAATACCCTGAATTCCCACAGTAGATGCACAGAACATTACACAACAATGTAACGATACAAATTTGCCTCGAGTTATACTGAGATACTCACAAACTCTGTGGGCTGGCGAATGGGTGCCTGATAGGCGGGGGCAGGGGATCTAACTGTTCGTCTGTCCAGCGCTGAGTGATTCCCCTTGGTTTGTTGTACAATTCTGCCAGCGCTAGCCTCACCTATCTGGTTTGTGAGTATTTGCAAAATCGGTATTTAAATTATGGGATGCGCAGGTGTGTACAATAAAATTTCGGGATAAAGTGTCGGAAAGTACACTGTCTGGACTGGACCGTAAAGGCGAAAAATTCAATCGCCCTTTGAATGTTGCCTGTTTACCACTTGAAATTGTGTACAATAGGTCTTAAAATTCCCTTGCATTTAGCAAAAGCACGACACATATGAGATATTTTGAAAGAAACGTATTTCTTTGCCATTACACTCAAGCAGAAAAAGTCTTCTGATAGCCGACTCACAAACCAGAAAAACATTACAGAAAACAACGGAAAACAGTTAGTTTGGCAGCAGAGACTTTCGTGGTTCAAATCAATAGCAATAATTTAAATAATCTTTCGCAGTTTGGGCTACTCAGACGGATTTCTGAAGAGATCCTCTGTGTCCGTCGTCGAGTAAAGCACAAAAATGGCGCTCATAGGGGTGCCGGTTAAAATATTCGTACGGCGGGTGTCCGGGGTGAATAGCGGCAACTTTCATGCTGTTACAAAAATTAAATGCGAAAAAACAGAGTTTCTTGAAGTCACAAGTTAGCCACTTTCCTCAGTAGTATGTACGCGAGTGACCAAGGCCACGTAAAATATAACTACAGGTAATATGTCAGATATGCTGAGGTGTGTTTGCACATGTACAGCCGAGTCAAACAGGGCATGTGCAGGTTGTGACATAAGAAAATATTTAGACTGATTTCAAAAAAGTTTGAAAAAGAACTTCTAAAAGAGTTGTTTTTATAATATAATTATATTTTTTATAGTTTTTTATAATATAATTATATAATATAATATCTCTGTATACATCATAATCTTTAACATTTCTGTACATGACTTTGCGTAAAGTCAAGTGTCTTCTTTAGTGTTGTTAGAAACTAACAAAGAAAACACTTGCAACGAAGAAAATAAGTATACAACACATTATTTGGTTGAAACTTGGCATGGTCTGCACAGCAGCATTTGACGCTGAATCAAATAAAAGTTACAAACCTGAAAAAAATGACAGTCCGACAAACGTGCATATTGTGCCCAATGGTACTGTTTTTGTGCACTATTCTCGTAAGCTATTTCTATGAAATTGATTCTTATTTTAATTTTACTTTGTTTTTAAATTTCTACATTTTTTATGGAAATACAAACAAATGACAATTGATTTGCAAGAATGAAACAAAATAATAATTGAAACAGAACTTTGTAACGTGAACCACATATTTGTACTTTGCAAAAATGTATGTCACAAACACTTTCGTGAGCACTATATGGGTAGGACGGTCCCTAGACTGGTACCTAACACAACCATTCGAAGAGACTGTCTCCTGTGCTCCCTGAAGGTATTTACTCGGAAAACGTTACAGTAAAATATATCTATGCAAATTAATCAAGCTGATTTGTAAAGGAAATGAATATGAAAAGAATACACGCATGATGTGCATACTTTCGTGACATCGATGCCTTTGGTAATAGCCCAAGTAGAGACGATGTAGTCCATCACCCGTTCACTTAAAGATTTGGGGACATCGTGAAGTTTCATGAACTCTCGTACACTGTTGAGCATGTCATGGTACCGTGCAAAACTGGAGTAGAACTGCTGAAAGATGGTTGTCACGTTGCTGAAGATCAAAGCGTACAACAGAGCTGTAAAAATCAGTAAAATCAGCAATGTAGATGAAATATGTCGGAGAACAGTAAATGTGAATAGCATCCTGGCTACGCTAGATTTCAGCCTCCGCTTCGTTCTTTCCCTGCAGGATAGAAACGATATCTATTAAAACAATTGGTCTCAGAATCCTCTGAAAACATATTTGCACTAGCCCTTTTCCCTTGAAGAAAAACAGCCGGTACATATGTTCAAATGTTTGCTTTTTATTTCACGAACATCATAACCTATAAAAAAATGAAAAAAAATGATTTGCACAAAATTTGCGGATATTGAGATTACAATTTCAATGATCGAAAATTTTCCAATTCGCGAAATGATGAGTTTATGCCACCGATTAGAAAAGCCATTGGCCTACATTTTCACAACATTGGTTTCGTTGGGTGGGTCACTTTATCAGATTTGGGAGCCATGAATACGGCGTTGGGGTCCTATGGTAAAAGTCACATTAAGGTCATTTTTGTATAAATCATTTCAGTTTAGTTTGTTTATCTGGTGATAATCGTGGTAGTGTATAACGTGAATAAAACTGATTGTCTTTTACAATTTGGATAATTTTGAATAATTAGGCAGCAATTTACAGGCTTGACTGCCGAGTAGAGCACTGAAAAACTGCATATGAAAAAAATAAATTAATTTAGCCTTTAATCAGTCAATTTCCACTTTTGAAAACAAAATGGGAAAACTGTTTACCAATATTTGTTCAGACTGATAACAAATAAGTCTACTCTTAAAATTTAGAAACCAAATGACAATAATTGTAGTAGTTCCAGAAATGTCCTTGTTTTCAACTCAACAAGCTTAAGATTCTGTGACACTTTGGGTTTTCATTCTGCACTCCATTAAGTAAACTGTATGAGTATGAAGTCAGTATACTTAAAACAGAAACTTTGCGAAAACTTTTTCAGGGGACTTTTTAGATACACATGTGTCACTACTTTCTGCTGCAAGTTCATTATCAGTCATTTAACGTGTTTATGTTTACTTATAACGCGCCAATAATACATTGGTAACGCTGGGGATAAAGTGTGAAAATGTACTGCAGCAGCATCGCTGGCAATGTTTGTCTAATTTAGTCTAACGGTGACTGAATGTTATTTCGATTGTTTTAATAAAGCACTTCCGGTTTGTTGCTGATAAACCACAAAACCATGATCGGTTGCCTGTGGATTGCTGCCTAATCATCAAACAAAAGAACCAGTGTGGACAGTACACATGTCTAAGATTATGACAAGCCAAAACAAAACTAGCAAAGAAAGACCCCAACGCCATATCCATGGCTCACAATCTGATCACGTAAACTGTACACACACCCAAAAAAATGTAAAAACATAGGCCAGTGGCTTGGCTTAATCGATAGCATAATAACTCATCGTTTCGTCGATTTTCATAATTTTCAACCATATAAGTTGAAATCTGTTTGGCACATTAAAAATAAGTGGGAAATATTTACTTCACACATAGTCTGTGCCCAGCCGACACCCAAAAGTGACGGCAAAGATGCTACTAAATCCGAAGCACCGCCACGTGTCACTGCAGCCAGCTACTTTAAATAAATAAAAATACTTATGATACGTAAACGTAGCACAAAAGATAAGAGGACTGTAATTTTTTTTTTAAATGTTTATTAATAAAATCAGTCTAACACGCAGATTTCATGTTCTTATGATTTCTTTTTTAATGATCTATGTTTGTTTTGTGTCGGCGTGTGTGTGTGTGTGTGTATGTGTGTGTGTGTGTGCGTGTGTGTGTGTGTGTGTGTGTGTGTGTGTGTGTGTGTGTGTGTGTGTGTGTGTGTGTGTATGTGTGTGTGTGTATGTGTCTGTGTGTAAGACACAAAATGGGAACTGATTGTTTTGAGTTGTAGACTTGCATAAAGAAGTGCTTGTGTCATAAATGATTTAATGCATGGTTGCTTTTGTGTGTGCAGAGGAGTCCAGTGAAAAAATCAACACTGATGTGGGGGGGTTATAGAAAGACGCAGGAGCAGATATGAGTCTGGTGGATTGGGGGGAGGGTTTTGGACTCCCCACACACACCCCTTGCGCGCAGGCCAGAAATTCCTTAAAATGCTATTTTAAAAAGTTTACCATGGTCACTCTGCTCCCCATTGTTTGTTGTTTTGGCGAGAGGTGAGGGGCGTACCCCCCTTCCTCTCCTCCTGTTGTTTGATTTTTTGGCCACTGGCAGTATGATCTAGCGTGGAGGCCCTTTTGCATCAGGTTAAACTTCCAAACAAAACGTTAGGACATTGTTTCTTACATAACGAAAATCTATTTTTCATTTATTACGTTTTGTAGTGCTGTTTTATTGTGAAATACGTTTAAATTTGTTTAATTGTGTGTGTGTGTGTGTGTGTGTGTGTGTGGGGGGGGGGGGGGTATTTTTTAACATGTGTAGTCATTCCTTCCACATTTCATTGCCTACTGGTTTACAAATAAGCTGTACTGACACACAGTGGTTTAAACTGAGACATTTTGTGAGCCTGATTGTTTTGTTTTTTAAAAAGTGAACCTTGACGTCAATATCAGAGAAGGCTCTAAACAGCGAGATTTACTTCGTTAAATTAATAAAACATTTGTGTTGTTTGAGGCACCTCTGAAAATGTACACATGACACTTCAAAAGACACTTCTTGTACTTACTATTCAAATAATTGACAGAAAACTTTGAGCAGCTAGTTGAACCTTGGTGGTGTATAAAAACAACGACAAAGCCCTCATGGTTCACGAGCATGAGGATGGGCATATTATAATTAATAACCTTTATGGCCTTGACCTTCCAACAGGTCACTGAAATAAGCAAATGTTCAAACATAACAGAAGGAAATGGTTGGCATTAATTTTGTACTCGCAAAATCCACGTTTTCTTAACATATACGCATTTTTCACGTCAACAATGAATGGGACCTGTTTGAGTACAATTAATATGCATTAAAAGTTATCATAAGCTAAATTTCTGCCAGATTTGGCTGAAAAGTTTTGCAAAAATTCTAATAGAAACTTAAATTTTGCACACAAAGTTAGCATGCATAGTGGACAGTATGGTATGTCTTATGGGTATTATAAACAGTATTTGAGGAAAAAAACATTTTTGGGTCGGAAATTGCGTCTTTGACGATCTCTTGTGACCCTTGACCTTTCCGAAAGGTATCAATGTACCAAGTTTGGGTTCGAGGTTGAAAATAATATTTGAGAAAAAATAATTTGTTTCAAAATATGATTATTTCCTGCTCTCTTGTGACCCTTGACCTTTTCGATGGGTCAAACTAATTAGAATGGATAGAAAGGTGTCTGTATCAAGTTTGGGTTTCGAGTTCTGAATAATATTTGAGAAAAACTCTATTTTTTTAAATATGTCAATTTTTGACAAAATCCCCTGCGGCCCCCCGATATCGGTATCCTTGGGTCAAGTTTGAAGACTGTCTTGAATATTTTCTGAGAAAATGCAAACGATAAAGTTTACCACTGACGACGGCTGACGGACGGACGCCCAGAACATAAGAGAAATTTAGAACGACTTCGTTTCGGCGTTTCGGTCCTACGATACGAAGCCGGGCTGCGTGAACCGCTGGTGCGGCTTAGATGGCTAACGAAAGCCGTTTCGTTGATGCTCTTCCCGGGCACGTACTTGTAGCGGTTTATCGGTATAGATTTCTGCCCACAGACGCAAAAATTAATAACAGATAAGTCATGTGCGCCTTCGCATACACCGTCGAAGTGAATTCTCAACCATGCCAAATAAGTTTGAGATTGCGGATGCGTATGACATCAGTTTATAGTGAGCCGACGGACTCAGTCGGCTCGAAGCGATGACCGCCATCTTGAAGGCTTCGCAGCAAGCACCAAAGAAAATGAGGTTAAAAAAACATTTTAGTGATACTTTAGTGATAATTGTTGACAAAGTACACGATATAGTGTTACATCACAAGGACTTTTAGTCATAATCTAGCTATGAAAGTCGTTTCGTGAAAACGGATGATTTCAAGATTTCCGATCGACTGAAGTCGTCTACGTTCGTAAGGCGGTACAGACAGTCTGCTGATGTCCCTAACGAAACGGGCTAACGAAACGCACTTCGTTTGTCTTTTAAGTCGGGTAGAATCACTGTTGCTTCGCACGCGAGCCGCCCCAAAAAGTACGGAGTATAACTGAACAGTCACGATCGGCCTGCGTAAGTGCTCGGGGCCGGGCGAAAAAAAGACAGGTACGGTTCGGAAACAGTCGGAATGAGCCGAAGTAGCACAACAAATCTCCGCACGGGTATACTGTAGACAAGCCATCCCTGTTTTAGTTCGTCACAGGAATGCATTTCGCAAAAGAAGCGCGAAAAGTCTGATACATACAAAAATGTAATACTCACATCCGATGATCATCATGAAAACAGAAAAGAGTTTCTCAGTTTTCGTATTGGCAGACACATTGCCAAAACCAACACCAGTCATGCACGACAGCGTGAAGTAGAGCGCCGTGAGATAGCGCATCTCCTTACTGGGACCACCACTCATGTCGTCTGTGGAAGATACATTTGAAGAAAGAAACGGCTCTGCTGTAAGGTTTGAAAGTGCCTGTAGCCAGCCATATTTAACTCCAGTAGTCAGTTCTGTGTAGCCAATTGAGTACCATATGCAGGCAAACCAGTGAGCAAACAGTATGAAGACGAGTATAAGCAACACCAGCATCGCGGCTCCATATTCCAAATAGTGATCCACTTTGCGAACAACACGACCAAGACGAAGGAGTCGCACCACTTTCAAAGCGCTAAACAGCGTGCTGATTCCCTGTAACAAAATAAACATGTTTACAACCTGTGTTTGTGCCTTGACCCCACAGCCCTTTCCGCCCCACGACTCAATCGAGCTTGCTGAGTGTGATTTAGTATGTTCTGTTAGTATGTTCTGCAATGTTTAAGCTATGTTCCCTTCAACCAAACTAAAAGCTTTGACTGCCAGCGCCGCTGATAAATCCAAGCATGTTTGTGTTCCACCCGTGTCTATGTTTCACCATGATTATGTTCCACTGTGTCTATGTTGTGTGTGTGTGTGTGTGTGTGTGTGTGTGTGTGTGTGTGTGTGTGTGTGTGTGTGTGTGTGTGTGTGTGTGTGTGTGTGATATCCGTGTATTTCAGAACTTTTTCTCACTGCAGTTTCGGATTTTTTTACCACCACCACATTTCACTCCCCCACCCCCACCCCGATTAATTTGTCGGTATGGATGCGGGTGTGTCTGCATCTGCGAAGAGCGTGAATGTAGGGCATGTCGTGTGCAAATAGAATGTTTAGTCATAAATCGCACATCGAAGTCATGACGTTATCAGTGACACTACCATCACAGATTATTGAAAGTGAAATGGCAGCATCTCAGCAGAGGACACAGCTGAAAGCCAACCAATGTGCAGTGTCACTAGGGTCCGTGTGCATGAAAATCCGGCCTGTTTGGTCTTGATCTACTCTTCGTTTATGAAAGGCACCTAAATAAGCATCATGATCTACAAACATGAAAATCAAAAAGTTATTTATTTTTAATCCACACCAAAAAGGTGACTGCCAAGCGTGTAATAGGCAAAGAAGTACCCAACGGAGAAAGAAACACGCTTACAAAAGACGGGTACAACACAATTTATTAATATTTCGGGTAAATACCCTTTGTCAAAATAGACAAACAAACAAACAGAGATTATACTTCATTCCTTCTGCCAATGAAGATAAGTAGCGGCTAATCTCTCTGTTTGTTTGTCTATTTTGACAAAGGGTATTTACCCGAAATATTAATAAATTGTGTTGTACCCGTCTGTTCTAAGCGTGTTTCTTTCTCCGTTGGGTACTTCTTTTTATTTATTTTTAGGTTAACGGCCATTACCTCATCGAATGAATATCTCTGGAGCATAAAAAAGGGTGTGAAAGTAATTCACATTAAATCAAATAAGATTGATTAAGAAAATGATGTGCAAGAGATGTTCTCGTTCTCTAATATATTTTTCGAGTCAAATTTCATTTGAGGCAGTTAATAAATCATAAGCAATCCACACAACTTGTGTGTTAAAACATATCACAGGAAACTTGCTTCACAGAGTGTGTCCATTTTTTTCACCACTAATTCAACCCTGTGTCCTACAAGATAACCATGAGCGTAACTCATCCAATTTTTGTGTGAAGGTAGCTTAGACAGTAGGGAACATCTGAAGTAAGCAACAAATAACATTTTCTTGTTTTGCTGTCAGGGTGGCTCTTTGTTTGCGGGTACACTTACAGACACCCTAATAGTCCGTGGGCCAGAAAGTTCCCCCCCGCCCCCCGCCCCCCCCCCCCCCCCCCAAGAGGGGGGGCGGGGGGGGGGGATGATGATGAAACGGAATTTTAAAGACCATGTTTTGTAGGGAGCCTGACACATATCGTTTTGATATCTGCTTGTCTCTTGACGGTTGTATTCCTCCGGAATCAGTAAAATAACAATATTACTAAAGAATAACGTACACGCGTGGTAGCAAATAAAACACATATGAATACCACGACAAAATATAAGGTAGTAAGTCAAAGACAATATATCACAGTCACTTAAATAAATTATTTATAGTTATGTAAACACCGACATTTTACACAGGATGAATTACGGGAAATTTTCACACATCTTCCAAACAAATAAATGAACGAAGTTGCATTTCTTGCCCTTTAACGTATCTTTATTTGTATCTCCAAAAGCAAACATAATCCAACTAACAGTTCCTCGGGATAGCCTACTTTGTTACATGCGAATTAGGCAGTCAAATGTGTACCTGTGGTTCACAAAGTCATACTTTATTACCTCAAATACAAATGTCTATCCTCTTTGAAAGTGACTGCAAAAGTGTTTCAGTATTATATTCACTTTTTAATATTTTAAAGTCATATATTTTAAGCAAAATGATGATAAAAATGCTAACTGGCTGCAAATATCACTGGAACAAAACGAGAAATGTCCCAAAATACTCTTTTACCACTCCAAGCCAGCTCATCACATATTTTATGTCTAGAGGGAGCTGTCACGATTTTCACCAACAGTGTTCATCAGTAAATACAAAATCTGGAACTTCCTCTGACTGTACTTCTACATTTCTATTCCCTCTGGCATATCAAGCAATGCATCAGTACTGAGGTTCCTTTGGCATCAGGTCAGCATCACCCAACTCAACTTCAGTTTACCATCTGTGAATTCCCAACCATGTGTATCTGGTGAAAGACGGCTTTTTTGTCCACTTGGTTCCATGATGAGACTCGCTTGTGCATCCTGCGGAAATTTCTGCAAGGAGGCGTCAGACTCCATCGTTGCTTATTGGTGCTGAACCATTCCATAAACTTCTCATACCTAAGTTTGTTGATGTCCTTTTGTCATTCGTGTTGTTTCTTTTGGTTTTAAGACAAGAAGGCTTCCAAGTTTCTTGGAATCTTTCTGAAGGTTCCTTTTAGCAATCGAACCTGCTATAAAGTCCACTAGTGGTTCCTGTGAAAGCTTTTCAAAGAGGCTGTCAGTTTTAGCAAGTTCCTTAAGTGTGCATGGGGTTCGTGGTACAAAGCATTGCCATCTGCGTTCAGATAATCGATGTCCGGTGATGCTGAGACAAGCAGTGCAGGACATCCTTGTTATCAACTTCAAATGGGTTAATGAAGTTACCAATTGCCTGGTTGACTTTCTGAGCGTCCTCCTCACTTTACGTAACCTGTGAAGCTCTGAGGCTCGTACGCTTACTTAGCTGTCCATGTCCGTCACTGCTGCCGCCTGGTGATAGCTGTCTCGAACGGAGGTGGTATGCCTTGTGGTGCACTATCTGTGGTAGGCTGCATAATTTCTACTTTAATCCAACAATGCCACCGTGGGATTTTGCTTGGCGGTCAATTGTCTACGGATCTTCTTGAGGGGCGTCTCACCTGCTAACACAGGGGTAACATTTTTTCTCCAAAACAGCTGCAGTTTTCGTTAAAAAAATATATTTGAATATGCCTTAGAAAACAGACAGTAACTTTATCTTATGTCAGTAAAGCCATTAGTTATTAACTTGAAATGGGAACGTTCGCAAACACATAAATGTGCACCACGGCCAAATCCAGCGAAAGACAAACTTCATCATGACAAAAATGACCACATAAATTCCCTCGGGTGGGGGTGGCCGCACGGACTATAAGGATTGTATGGGAACTTCAACATCACAGGACATACTAAGGTACATTTTACAGCCAAGTTTTTGGTCTAATTAAAAAATATCTGAGCGAATCTGAAATAGTATTACTGTCGTTTGTGAAGTCTCTTCTATTTATACGTGGTGGAGTGCTTTCAACAGCATGCCCATCAAAAGCGGATTAGTTACCTTGGGGTGGTGGGGGTGGAGGGGTGTGTGAGTGTAGGGGGGGGGTCCAACTTTTTGTTGGGACCCTCAACCTGATTACAAAAGGCCTCCCCGAAGCTTGGCCGTGCTTCCGGGGCTGGTGGCGGGGGGGGGGGGGTGGGGTGGGGGGGGGGGTGGAGTAAGGTATATTAATTTTTCAGCTTGAAAAAATTACTAAAATTGCTCAGAATTGGTATAATCACGGGTATATCAGGCATTAGCTATCCCACAGGCCTACAATTTCACAACATTGGTGCTCACAAAAAGTAAATGACGTATTACTATTAGCTCGAACTATTTAAATGTCCCAAACGGTTTAAACATTAATCATACCAAAACGTTGACTGAAGTTTAAAGACTGATGTAAGGTGTTTTCCGACATGTTAGTAATTCAAGCTGAAATTATGACGTCTCTAACTTTTCGTGATCCTCACACAACAAATGCAGGACAAGAGGCTTGCTGACACCTCGTCCCAAGTGGGCCTCACCATTCACAAAACAAAGACAATGAGGCTGAACGCAACCAGGGAAGAACCAGTCTTGCTTGCTGGCACCCCGTTGGAGGAGGTGGAGTCCTTCACCTATCTCGGGAGCATCATAGACAAAAAAGGCGGCACTGATGCAGATGTCAGAGCACGAATCGGTAAAGCCAGAGCAGCCTTTCTCCAGTTGGAAAAAGTGTGGAGCTCCAGAGAGCTGTCACAACACACCAAAGTCCGGATTTTCAACTCCAATGTAAAACAGTTCTCTTATATGGAGCAGAGACTTGGAGATTGACAAACAGTCAACAGAGTACATACCTTCATGAACAGTTGCCATAGAAGAATTTTGAAAATCCACTGGCCAGAGAAAATCAGCAACGTCAGACTCTGGGAGAGAACAGAGCAGATAACAGCAGAGAATGAAATTGGGCGAAGAAGATGGGGATGGATCGGTCACAGTCTGCGAAAGCCAGCTTCCAGTATCACTAGGCAGGCATTGTCATGGAACCCCCAGGGAAAGACGAAAAGAGGTAGGCCGAGAAACACCTGGCGTCGAGACCTCCAAGCAGACATCAAGAGACTGGGAACCACCTGGAGTAGAATCGAAGGAGAAGTCGCTGGAGGTCTCTCGTCGACGGCCTGTACCCGGGTAGGGGTGACAGGCGTAAGTAAGTAACGCTGTTTGTTCGCTGTACACGGCCCGGATAAGCTGCAAGACATTTTTTGTGCATAACATTTTTTTCTTCTCTGAATAAAGTACCTTTATTCGGATCCCCGGCGGCCGCGAGGGGAAACTTCAGTTCTGTTCTGATACAGTGAAAATACAAACCTAATATACTTATCACATTAAAAATCTTAGTTCACTCACATACAAGATCTCAAAAGTCTCGCACCATCATATTATCAGCCATGACGTGCCTGTCGTTCGGCAGTCCGGCATTGGTTCCACTTGCAAAGGCCGGCACTGTCGCCAAAACTATACTTGCCCCCCCCCCCCCCCCACCTTCCTGCCCTTCCCCCTCACCCAAATTCTCACTGCACGTGTATCTGCGCAATACTGATATTTATTTATTTATTTGTTTTTGGTGGGGGGGGGGGGGGGAGGGGTAGGTGGAGTTTTGGGGGATTTATTTTCGTCCGTGGACGTCGGCCGAGACTCATGATCGTTTATCTGGCCTCACAGCAGGGCAATTTTTTTGGTTGTTGATAAACTGTGTTGTAATTTACCTTTTACGCGCGTTCCTTTCTTTGTTAAGATTTAATAATAATAATAAGCGCATTAAATAGGCGCTTTATCCCAATTGAAAATCGGCTCAAAGCGCCGCCGCGAACTGAACCCAACAAGCACGCACATTCACTCACACATTGTACATAAACACAGAACATTCACGTGGTGCTAAGGGCAAGCTCAAACGAGCTACTGTAGTTTTTTGGAAATTCAAAATCGTTTGTATTTGAAATTTGATTAAGTGGGCTGAAACTGATACCAAAGTCGTGGGGGAGGAAGAGCCGGAGTACCCGGAGAAAGAACCCCCGACGGTCCGCCCGAATTAACGGTGACACTTACTTACTTACGCCTGTCACCCCTACCCGGGTATAGGCCGTCGACGAGAGACCTCCAGCAACTCCTGTCCTGTGCTTCTCCTTCGATTCTACTCCAGGTGGTTCCCAGTCTCTTGATGTCTGCTTGGAGGTCTCGACGCCAGGAGTTAACGGTGACACTTACTAGAGGATAAAAATCCGACGCCGGAACCCGTAATCGAACCTCGCACCCTTAGCATTGGTGGCAGGCGCCTTAACCACTGCGCCACGGACCGCCCCATTTCTTTGTTTTGTACACGCTTAGCATTCACACATTCGGTTCATGCCCGAATTCAACTTTGTCTGGGATCCTGGGATTTTTTAGGTTTTGGTATAAACATTAATAGCATAACCACTATTAATTATGAGGGCAAACTTGCTGAAATTCAGCGAGTTTTGTATATTTGGTCCAGGCGTCAACTTACACCATTAAGGAAAATTACAGTCATCAAAACACTTGCGGTGTCAAAGATTGTCCATCTTTTTATGAACCTGCCAGTTCCTCCGGCACAGTTTTTGAATGACCTTGAAAAATGTTTACATTCTTGTGGTATGGAAAGAGAGCAAAACTAAATAAAGCTGTTGCCTGTTCAGCATACGACGAAGGTGGCTTGCGAATATTAAATGTTCATTCAGTTTTATCGTCTATGAAGGTCAGGTGGCTTAGAATGGTCTTTGGTGTACCATGTGACTCATTGGTACGTCAGATTTTGGTCAGCCGCTATCCTATGTTTAGTAACATGCAGGTGTTTGGTGGTGAATATGCAAATGTTTTAATGCTTCATTGTGATAATTGCTTCTGGGCCGATGTTGCCAAACATTACAAGATTGTTTGTAACAAGTGTGTACCTGAAAATTTTGATGAAGTGCTCTCAGAATGTATTCATTATAACAAGAACATTATTAGCGACAGGAAAACAGTTCATATCACCGAATGGAGAGAGAAGGGAATTTTGGTTATTGGGGATCTGCTCAATGTTCAAGTCATATAAGTTGCTGTTCCCTCACATTTCTTGATGTACTCTGGTATAGCCAATGCTTAACCTCATTAGCAGTAGAAGCAGTTAAGGAAGGAAATTTAGCAATAAGAACTGGAACACTATCTCGCAGGGATGTAAAACCATCTATTGAACATTGGACAAATCTACTTGTATTCAAAATGGTCACACTGCTTCGAAATTGATGACATACCAAGCTGAAAATGTATTATTTTTCCCCCTTTAAAACCACACCTGACTCCCAACGTAAATGGTTTCAGTTAAGGTTATTGCATCGGTTGTCCCAGAGCCGGTATGTGTCGGCGATCATGGCGAGGTAGCCCCGAATGGTAATTGGAGCCAGTCGCTGGTCGTTGAATAACCAGAGGAAGAACTCCGCAAGCTGGGGCATCGTCAAGTCCGTGGGGAAGAGAAGGTTGTCCCCACACAGCACTCGCCATTTTCCCTCGTAAACTCGTCTGGTTGAGGCTCAGCGGGCTGCAGCGATAGCCCCTGCCGCACTAGAGAAGCCTCTGCTGGTGAGGGCTTGCCGCACAATTTCCAGGCGTGGAGGAGGAGACGTTCTGGGCACGGACGGTACAGCGGCTGTCGCGGTTGCTTGAGCATCGTGCGTGGAGTGGAGATCTGCAGAGGGCACATGACGAGGTTCAATAGATCTGTGATCCACGAGCTCCTGGCACCGGAGTTGAGAGTCTCCCGTCATAATGGCTTGCCATATCGCCTTCAGCTCTAACCAGTTGATGTGTCGGGACCGAAGTTCTTGGGGCCAAAGACCGGAGGCTGTGGCGAACATCGGTAGTAGGTGAGACCCCAACCGGCGAGACCTCATCGACCTCTCCGCCCTGAACAAGTTCATTATCGCCCCGTCCTTCCGCATGGAGACCGCTCGAGCCCTTCGCGCCGCAGTGCCGTCAGTCTCGATCTGTCGGATGCGCACCTCCTCGTCCCCAGGCTCCTGCGGCCAGGCGCTACCTTCGCCTCGCCTTCGCCGGTGTAGTCTACCACTTCCGCGCGCTTCCTTTCGGCCTCAACCTCAGCCCGTGGGTGTTCACCCGGATCATGGACGCCGTCGTAGCCAGGGCAAGACAGACGTCGTCCAGTCCCACGTCGAACTACCTCGACGATCTTCTTCTGAGGAACCAAGCAGACTCCGCCTTGGAGAACGACCGGGACGCGCTCCTCGCTGAGCTCAACACACTCGTCAACGCAGGCGTCCCGCCATCGCGCCGCTTCGTACACATGGAGATGGAGTTTCGGCCCGACCTCGACGAAGTGCGGCTCCCGGAGGCGCGTCTCCAGAAGTTGGGGAATCTGGCGCGGCAAGTAGCTCACTGCCCGGTTGTGGCTACTACTCCTGGGCCTGGTGAGCGCCTTTTCGGATCTACTGCCCCTATGACGTCTCTACTGTCTGTATGATGTCAATGTGAAATTGTAGGCCAAGGGCTAGTCACTGATATAACCGTTATTTTACACATTCTGAAAACTTGTTAAGTTTGTGGTTGTGTTATTCTTTGAGAGCATATCATAATAGGAAATATACGATATTCATTTGTTATTTTGGATACGAATCACGTACCTTTTTAGATTCATTTTCTTTTACACAGAGAGCTGCGATCGATTTTAGCTGACGCGTAGTTTCGCTACGATTAGACCGGAAGATTCTAGCAGAGTCGCACGGAAAGCCGCGATCGATTTTTGTGTGACGCGTAGTTTCGTTACGATGAGATTGGAAAATTCGAGCAGGGTAGTGACCTCGTCAAAGTGTCGGCAACATTTCGTAACACTGTATTAAAGGCGTTTACAATAGTAGTCGAATTTTCCAGTTCATTCTCGAGTATTCTTTTTTTTATATCAATTTTATGAGTTTTGGTTACGGTTTTTTTTTCCGGAGCTGATCGAGTCTTTCATAAAAAATGTACGCATTCCAGTTAACGATGGGGCTACATTCTTACCAGTCTCTAACATCGCGCTGCCTGAGAGTGACAGGATTCGTCGGCAACACATCAGTGAGAATGCTGAGAGACACCGGTTGAAGCGGCGTCATCGTGAGGACCAGAAGCTACAGGAGTGGACAACCCTCATCTTGGCCAACGGAACTGTGAGGATTATCCCCTTTGCCAAGGTCAGTGTCAACACCTCGTACCTGACAGGAGAGGTGAAGGTGTTATGCTTGAAGACACCAGTCTACGACATTATCATCGGAAACATTGACGGTGCCAGAAACGCAGAGGATCCAGATCCGGAGTGGAGACTCCGAAACATGTGCCGTTACCACGAGAAGTCAAGCAAAGAAGATTCACCAGACCATCCCTCTAAAAGTGGCTTACAATACAGATGCAGCCGTGGTGAATAGAGACAAGATGGTGGAACTACAAAGAGCCGACCCCACGCTTGACAAGTTTCAAGGTCAGACCGAATCCGTGACACGAAGAGGGAAGGAGGTAACCTTTGAGACCAGAAAAGACATTCTGTACAGCCATGGAGACAAGCCTGTCGGTCAAGTGGTGGTTCCTGAACCCCTGAGGATGCAGGTGATGAAACTGGCCCACGATTCTATCTTAGGAAGACACTTAGGAACCAGCAAGACCCTCGAGCAGTCTTCTACTGGCCTGATATAGGGGGCGTCGTCACCAGATTCTGCAGATCGTGCGACATATGCCAGAAGACAATCTCCAAAGGAAAGGTGCCCAAGGTTCCTCTCGAGAAGATGCCACTTATCGATATGCCTTTAAAGGGTGTAGCTGTGGACTTGGTGGGGCAAATATCTCCTCCAAGTGACGATGGTCATCGCTACAATCGGACCTTGGTGGACTACGCTGCACGTTATCCTGAGGCCATATCATTAAAGAAGATCGACACTCCAACAGTGGCAGAGGCGCTCGTCGACGTGTTCAGCCGTTTGGGGATTCCTGGGGAGATCCTGAGCTATCTAGGGACCCAGTTCGTCTCCGACTGCATGGAGGAAATAAATCGGCTAATGAGCATCCGACACCTCACTACGACCCCTTACCACCCCATGTGTAACGGGTTGGTTGAAAAGTTCAACGGAACATTGCAAGCTATGCTGCAGAAACTATGTGCTGAGCAGCCAAGATTGTGGCATAGATATATCAATGCCTTGCTCTTCGCATACCGTGAAGTTGATCAAGATTCGACAGGGTTCTCCCCCTTTGAACTACTGTACGGCACATCCAAGGACATTGACGCGCCTGAGGTAAAGATCAGCTACCAGTATGTCTTTGACCTGAAAGAGAGGCTGGAGGATACCCTCAGGATGGCTCGAGAAGAGTTGGAGAAGGCGCAGAACAAATGGAGGCATTACAATGAACGTAAAGCCCAAACCTCGACGATTCCAGCCAGATGACCAGGTGTTGGTTCTTCTCCATACCGACAACAACAAGCTCCTAATGCAGTGGAAGGGACCGTATGTGGCTGACACAGTGTTTGGCATCAATGACTACAGAGTCAAGGTCAACAACAAGATGAAGACTTACCACTCGAATCTGCTGAAGAAGTACATCGAGAGAGGTCGTCAGGACAAACCACAACAAGCAGCATCGGTGCGTCTGAGTGTTGACGAGAGACTAGACGACGAGAACCTCTTTGACCTTAATGAACTCCGCGACAAGGAGGGGTAGAAGACATCCAGTTCGGTCATAACTTGACCCAGGCACAACAAGAAGAGCTGAGAGTCCAAACTTCGGAGTTCAAGCATCGGTTTACATCTGACCCGGGGACAACAGACACTATCCAACATGAGGTTAATATGACGTCAATCGAGCCGGTTCGCAGCAAGCCGTATAACACGAGGGAAGAAGTGAAAAAGGACATCAAGGAGATGCTGGATTTGGGAGTCATCAGGGAGTCCAAGTGGCGATATGCGTCCCTAGTAGTCATCGTGAAGAAGCCATATGGATCCAACTGGGTGTGTGTGGACTACCGTAAATTCAATAAACTGACAGTCTTCGACCCAGAGGCAACGCCCACAACGGAAGAACTGTTCCAGAAGGTCAGTCGAGACCGATTCTTCTCTAAAATTGACCTAAGTAAAGGGTACTGGCAAATCACGGTTGCAGAGAAAGATATCTACAAGACAGCGACGGTCATTGGGAGTTCCTGAAGATGCCTTTTTGAAGAGAGGACTGAAAAAGATCATAGAAGATATGCAGAATGTGATATTTTACTGGGATGACCTAGTTTTCATACCAAAGCTTGGGGAGATCACCGAAAGTTGTTCCAACGTTTGTCAGATGCGAATTTTGCCATCCGACCAAGCAAGTGTATTATTGGAGCCAACAAGATAGACTTCATCGGGCACCGGTTAAGCGAAGGCTTAAAAGGGTTACACGACGACAACATACGAAAGATCAGGGATGCCCCACGACCTTCGACCAAGACGCAAGTTCGCTCATTTATGGGCCTGGCGAACTACTACTGAACCTCGGCGTTGAGGCGCGTCCCCTGGGTGGTGGATAGGGGGTCCCTCGTGAGAGGGGTGCACCGAATGAAATAAGGTGCCGTGAACCAACATGGTCTAAGGGAAGGTGACCCCGACAGAAAACCCCTGGTCCTCCTAGTAAGGGGGTTGGGCGTGGGGGTAGCTTCCCCACCCAAAAGGAAATAGCTACAAAAACGCCGACGAAAAGACTAACAGTAATTCCTTTCCTGGAGGAGGAAGGTTCTTCTACTAGAAGACTTATGACGTCCTGTGGTGAAAGCCGGAAGTCTTCGGAAGCCACAGGACCGAGCCGCCTCTCTCTATCCAGGGATACAACCACCCCCAGGGAAAGAGGAAAAGAGGTAGGCCGAGAAACTCCTGGCGTCGAGACCTCCAAGCAGACATCAAGAGACTGGGAACCACCTGGAGTAGAATCGAAGGAGAAGCACAGGACAGGAGTTGCTGGAGGTCTCTCGTCGACGGCCTATACCCGGGTAGGGGTGACAGGCGTAAGTAAGTAAGTAAGAACTACTACTGAGAGTACATCCCGAACTTCGCAACTGTCACTGGACCCTTGACTGACTTATTGAGGAAAGGACAACCCAACGTGGTGAAGTGGGAGGAGGCCCAAGAGCGAGCATTCCAGGCAGTTCGTAACATCGTAACCGAGAAGCCAGTTCTACACCTCCTATACCCATTAAAGACCGTCGTCCTGAGGACCGACGCCTCCAACGACGGAGAGGGTGCCGTCTTAATCCAAGAGGATAATGGGAATCCACCCAGTGAGCTACGCCAGCAAAACGTTGACCCGAGCTGAGCGGAACTACTCTACCATCGAGAAAGAGACGTATGAAGCGTGCCATCATCTGGGGAGTGAGGCGGTTCAAGGTGTACCATTTGTACAGCATACGGACCATCAACCCTTGAACTATCTGAACTCTGCCAAGTATACAAAATAAGATGGGCGATGTTCTTGCAGAACTTTGACATTAAATTACAGTCTACCACAGTCTTAGGTCGAACGCCAAGGGGAGGGAGAGGGTTGTGGTAAGTGAGGTGGGTTAGGGTCATGCTATCTGTCAAACTATCTGTCATCAGCGCCAGAGCTGCGCCGTGTTTGTTTTGTTTAGCCGTTACTCGCTACATTCCCCCTACACAATTCAGTCAGTAACGGCAAGTTTGAAAACTGGTCCTGTTACCAATAACTTCTACCGTTGGAAAATAAAGGTTCATTGTTCATTGTTCATTGTTCATTGTCCTCTCTCCATTTTGGTTGGTAACAGTGTCTAATAGCTAAGTCAGACCTGTACAACTGCAGTTGACATAGATCACTTTTAACCACAGATATTGAATCGGTTCATGGGAATCTGTGCATTTTTGCACATTCACTTTACATCCTTATTAGATCCCTCAGATGAGTAAGCCACTGCGGACATTTTTGCTTATCCAGAGCCTTCCATTTTCATGTTATAAAAGCTGATGTGAATCAACGTGCTCTTTTTCACCTTTTACATAATTCGGCCTCGTTTGCATCCTAAAGTTGAGGGTGCTATTATTGGTTGAAGCGCAGAGTGGACTAGAAGATATAGAGTTGCACATACTAGTTATGAAACTCAACTGAACAGTGTGGACATGTAAAAGCGTTCTGATACGTATGAAGCGTGCATATTTAATCTACGATATCTGCAATTAATTGTCTCGAAATATTGTTTCAAAATTAAATTTTGTGTCACATTATGTTCCGTCATCGAATATATCGGTTCCGTTAGCCTGCTTTTTAATATAAAATATAATAATAATAATCAGCAATATATAACTCTATTATAGCGCAATATCCCCACAAAGAAATAATCTAACTGAAATTAACAAACTGAAGTACAGACAACACAACCATTCATTGGCCCAAATGCACACAATACTAAAATAATAAACATAACATTTCAAGAGCCTGATCAGATATATAAACGTTGATGGGACAACGTAGCGTTTATCAATCCCTTTCAAAGGTGAAAGTTGATTTTTTTTTTTTTTTAATCTAGCCCTGAAAATGGCCAAAGATGGCGAATATCATGCAGAAGACCATTCCACACCTTGGGAGGTTGGAAACAAAAGACCGCTGTCCAAAGAGAAGAGACGGGAATGTGTGCGAGGAGCATCTTTCTCAGTTCATCTGTGTGTCATCGGCATATTTGTGATGTTCACATCCTTTACTAGCGATCACCTCGGACGGAGGCTGGGTGAACAGAAAACAAGCCTGGTCCGAGAGCTTAGCCCTGGGGCACGCCATATCTCAGAAGGAGGGGAGTGAAAGTAGAATTTTGTATAATGACACGTTGAAACCTGTCAGACACTGAAATAAGTCAAGGACCCGCTATATTATTAGTTCATCTGTTTCAGCGATTATCCTTTTCGTTATCTCAGTTATAAAAATAGAGGAAGACTGAGCAGGGGCGGACAATGCCGGCGATGGAAAACCCGCTGACCGCTGACTGGTGCTAAAGAGGAAATAGGAAGGGTCCTGAAATACGATGCCGTCATCAGGCGTTGGTCCAAAAATTAGTTTAGATAGCTTGATCCTCAAACACAACCTTACCACATCCCTCTCCCTCCCTTGGCGTTGGAGCTAAGATTGTGTACAGTGAGTGATATATCCGACACCAGACACTTAACGACATGATATGTTACATGTTATTGCCAACCTAGTGACTCAGTCGTAACAGAGGAGTATGACGTAAGCAATTTTTATGATCATTTTGCGTTCCTTTGCGTACTGGTACAATGGGACTGGGACCATATGGCGTTGAGGCGCGTCCCCTGGGTGGTGGAGAGGGGTGCACCGAATGAAATAAGGTGCCGTGAACCAACATGGTCTAAGGGAAGGTGACCCCGACAGAAAACCCCTGGTCCTCCTAGTAAGGGGGTTGGGCGTGGGGGTAGCTTCCCCACCCTGCAAAAAAGGAAATAGCTACAAAAACGCCGACGAAAAGACTAACAGTAATTCCTTTCCTGAAGGAGGAAGGTTCTTCTACCAGAAGACTTATGACGTCCTGTGGTGAAAGCCGAAAGTCTTCGGAAGCCACAGGACCGAGCCGCCTCTCTCTATCCAGGGATACAACCATGGGCACATGGAACGTCAAGACCATGTACCAGAGCGGCAAGGCCGCCCAGATAGCAGCGAAAATGCAAAAGTACAACCTTTCCCTGCTAGGTATCAGTGAAGCCAGATGGACGCAGTCTGGCCAGAAAAGGCTGTTAAGTGGGGAGATGATTCTGTATTCAGGTCATGAAGAGGAGAATGCCCCCCCATACAGAAGGTGTAGCATTCATGCTGTCACCAGTGGCACAGAGAGCGCTGATGGGCTGGGAACCTCTTGGGCCAAGAATTATCACAGCAGCCTTCAGAACCAAGAAAAAGCTCAAGCTGAACGTCATCCAGTGTTATGCGCCCACTAATGACAATGACGAGGAAGAGAAACAAGAGTTCTACGACCGACTCCAGAGTGCCGTAGACAAATGTGCGGAGCGAGACATTACCATCGTCATGGGTGATTTTAATGCCAAAATAGGGGAGGACAACACCGGATACGAAGAGGTGATGGGGAGACAGGGACTAGGCTCGGAGATGAGTGAGAACGGGGAGAGGTTTGTAGACTTTTGTGCTCTAAATCGACTTGTCATTGGAGGCAGCATCTTCCCACACAGAAGAATACACAAAGCAACTTGGGTCTCACCTGACCATACAACAGAGAACCAAATAGACCATATCTGCATTGGCAAGAAATTTAGAAGATCCCTTCAAGATGTTCGAGTGAGGAGGGGAGCAGATGTCGCCTCAGACCACCATCTGCTTACCTTAAGAATGAAGCTCAAGCTAAAGAAAAGCCGCACAGAGACGACAAGAAGACAGCGCTATAATGTAGGCCTGAGAGAAACTGGATTTAGAGAAGAGTTCAAACTGGTGCTGTCCAACCGGTTTCAAGCGCTACAGGAGCTAGTAAATGAACTCAACCTGCAAAGACACTGTAGGGTTCAGGAAACACCATCACAAGGACTGGCTGTCGGCACAGACCTTGAAGAAGATAGAAGTGAGGAAGCAAAAGAAAGCAGTTGTCAACAACAGTCGCACGAGAGCAGCCAAAGTAAGGGCACAGGGGGAATACTCAGAAGCCAATCGCGAGGTGAAGTGGAGTATCAGGGCAGACAAGAGGGCCTACACAGACAGCCTGGCAGCAGAGGCAGAAAAGGCAGCAGGCAGCGGCAACATGAAACAGCTCTACGACATTACCAGAAGATTGTCAGGCAAGTATGGCCATACAGAAAGACCAGTAAAAGACAAAGAAGGCAAGCCTATTGCAGACAGAGCAGACCAACTTGACAGAAGAGTTACTGAACAGACCTAGCCCACCCGACCCCCCAGATATCCAGCCGGCAGAGACCGACCTACCCATCAGCTGTGACAGACCCAGCCGGGAAGAGATCAGAAGAGCAGTGGCATTTTTGAAGAACGGCAAAGCAGCAGGCCCAGATGGCATCCCAGCGGAGTCTCTGAAAGCAGACCTAGAGACAACAGTGGAGATGCTGTACCCACTGTTTGGAAAGATCTGGGAAGAGGAGGTGATGCCGGCGGACTGGAAGGAGGGGTACCTAATCAAGCTTCCCAAGAAAGGCGACCTCAGCAAGTGTTCCAACTACAGAGGAATCACCTTGCTGTCAGTACCAGGAAAGGTCTTCAACAGGATCATCCTGGAGAGAATGAAGAGCTCCGTTGACCCCCAGCTAAGAGACCAGCAAGCAGGATTCAGGAAAAACCGATCATGTACAGACCAGATCGCCACTCTCCGCATCATCGTGGAACAGTCTCTGGAGTGGAGCTCCTCGCTGTACGTCAACTTTGTGGATTATGAGAAAGCATTTGACAGTGTGGACCGAGAGACTCTGTGGAAACTCCTACGACACTACGGTGTACCCACAAAGCTCGTCCGCCTGATCAAGAGCAGCTACGATGGCATGACATGTCGCGTGATCCACGAAGGGCAGTTCACCAGGGAGCTCCAGGTCAGAACTGGTGTCAGGCAGGGGTGTCTGCTGTCTCCGTTCCTCTTCCTACTGGCCATAGACTGGGTCATGAAGATGACCACAGAGCACAGACGAAGTGGAATACAGTGGACACTGTGGACACAGCTTGACGACCTCGATTTTGCAGACGACTTGGCATTACTGTCCCACACTCATCAACAAATGCAGGACAAGACCACGAGGCTTGCCGACATCTCGTCCCAAATGGGCCTCGCCATTCACAAACAGAAAACAAAGACAATGAGGCTGAACGCAACCAGGGAAGAACCAGTCTTGCTTGCTGGCACCCCGTTGGAGGAGGTGGAGTCCTTCACCTATCTCGGGAGCATCATAGACAAAAAAGGCGGCACTGATGCAGATGTCAGAGCACGAATCGGTAAAGCCAGAGCAGCCTTTCTCCAGTTGAAAAAAGTGTGGAGTTCCAGAGAGCTGTCACAACACACCAAAGTCCGGATTTTCAACTCCAATGTAAAAGCAGTTCTCCTATATGGAGCAGAGACTTGGAGATTGACAAAAACCACAGTCAACAGAGTACAGACCTTCATGAACAGTTGCCTTAGAAAAATTTTGAAAATCCACTGGCCAGAGAAGATCAGCAACGTCAGACTCTGGGAGAGAACAGAGCAGATAACAGCAGAGAATGAAATTGGGCGAAGAAGATGGGGATGGATCGGTCACAGTCTGAGAAAGCCAGCTTCCAGTATCACTAGGCAGGCATTGTCATGGAACCCCCAGGGAAAGAGGAAAAGAGTAACTCCTGGCGTCGAGACCTCCAAGCAGACATCAAGAGACTGGGAACCACCTGGAGTAGAATCGAAGGAGAAGCACAGGACAGGAGTTGCTGGAGGTCTCTCGTCGACGGCCTATACCCGGGTAGGGGTGACAGGCGTAAGTAAGTAAGTAATGCTCACATTATTGAAACTTAATAGGTAAAGAGAGGTCAAAATGAATGGAATAACTTTAGTAATTTGTTCTAATTAAATTTGTGTATTTTTACAACTTGGCTGTAGGGATTAAAATTCAACCACTGTAGCACTCACAGTGATCACATCATCACCTAATCAAATTTATAATAATTGTGACATCCTGTTTTAATGATGTAAGCCTAAAAATGGACTGGCAGTGCTATAGAAAATGTCTGAAGGCATCTGGCGCATAATTGATGTCTTTTTGCGATTTCACTGAAATGCCCATTTTCTTATTTGCACAAATACCTTCACTGTGAGCCAGAGATTCAATATTTTTTCATTCTGTTTTTTGATGTTGTTTTTGCCTGATTTGGGCTTCCAGAATGAATTCTGATTTCTTTAGAGGAAAATGTTTTAACATCCGCGAAGAGTGTGAAATGCACCATCGGCTATATCTCTGGTGTGTTCTAAGGATTTTAGGGGAACATGACTTAAACATCTCAGGACATACTAAGGTACACTTTGAAACCCATCCTATTGAGTAGTAGCCAGGACTAAGGCCTTAGAAGGGACAACAAATAAGCAAAGCCTCAAAAACACCGGGGCCGAACGGCCTCCATTCGCTGAGTTCGACGACGGTCGCAAATATGGAGGCCATCTCAGACTTGTGAAGCGATATCAAGTATCGGAATACGACACACAATATCAAAAAAAAAAAACAACGAAAATTCGCAGACGATTTTTGAAATTATACCTCCAGCAACTGCATAAATGAAATGTGCACCGCATACGTTTCATATATTGACGTCCACACATAGTTTTATGTATTAGACAACTGTGCACCATCTGGTCCGCATGTAATCGTACGCTATCGGAAATATCCCCCCCCCCCCCCCCCCCCTGCTAAGCCGTAGGATGAACACAAGGCTCTCTACAAGAAGCTGTATGATCTTCAACAACCTTTTGCACATGAGAATCTATGCCTCTTGTAGACAGAGGGTCCTAGATCGCAAGAATTCACTCATTTAGGGGAGCTAAGATAAATAGGGTCGAAAAACGCACAGATTCTCGTGAGCTTAGCCTGTGAAGGTCCATGGAGTCCATGTCAAGTGTAGTTCAAATAATCTGACAGGGGAACATTGTTGCGACTGACATGAACATAAACACGAGCGCTCACATCGGCTTGATGAGGTTTGCGACCTCACCCGGGATTTCAGGGACTCCGGTGGCGTTGGACACAGGGTTCACAGAACTTTGGAGCAGATTACCTGAGCAGAGCAGTTTAAAGGAACATTGTTTTTTCCAGGACAGTTTAAAGGAACTGTGAGACGATTATTTTAGTACTCACAAACCTCAAATCACAAAGATGTAGATGATCGTCGTAGATGATATCTGCGTATTTCTATGTGGGCTGGCGAATGGGTGCCTGATAGGCGGAGGCAAGGGATCTAACTGTTCGTCTGTCCAGCGCTGAGTAATTCCCCTTGGTTTGTTGTACGATTATTTTAGTGTAGTTGATTTGATTTGATTTTGATGTTAAATTGTTACATAGGGGCCGGATGATATTGACTAATGCAAATCCACTGCGCCACCGCGTGCGCGCCAGCACCTACTATGTTCAAGACAGAATACAATGGTGGAAACGGACCGCACGCGCGAAATTCTAGATGTGTCCTAAAGTATCCCGGTCCTCTTTCTCAACATCAAGAGTTGAACGTTAAACCCTTTAGTAGAGTGCCGTGAAAGAGGCCTCTATGCACTAAAGTGCATCTAATGTTTCCTGCTGTCTTTAAAGTCGAAGAGAATTACTCGAGAAGATATTGACAACTGAGCAATGTTTAAACCAGACTCCATTAAAGTATACCTTTTGGGGCTTGGGGAAATACGTTCCTATATTCCATAAGCCAGTCTCGGGCCCCCCCCCCCCCCCTCCACAATAAGATGCGTTTCAATTTCAAAGTGTACCTAAGATGTTTAATCACAAACCAGATAGGTGAGGCTAGCGCTGGCAGAATTGTATACAAACCAAGGAGAATCACAGCGCTGGACAGACAAACAGTTAGATCCCCTGCCCCCGCATATCAAACGCCAGCCCACAGAGAAATACGCAGGTATAGAACAAGACGATCATTTCCATCCTCCCTGAGGATATTGACTAATCCAAGCAATATGATCGTCTTGTTCTATACCTGCGTATTTCTCTGTGGGCTGGCGATTGGGTGCCTGATAGGCGGGGGAAGGGGATCTAAACTGTCCAGCGCTGTGATTCCCCTTGGTTTGTATATAAGATGTTTAAGTCATGTTCCCCTAAAATCATCAGGAACACACCAGATACATATATTCGATGGCGCAAGGGTGCCCCCATTCACGCTCTTCGCGGATCTTAAAGTAAGCTTGAGAAATATTGTTCTCTAAATAAACCAGAAGTTATTACAGGAGACCAAATCAGGCAATATTATATTGACATACATACTGCGTCCTCTGCAAAAACAGAATGAACAAATATTGAATCTGTGGCTCACAGTGAAGGTATTTGTGCACCTAGTAAATGGCCATGCCCTCAGAAATTTTGTATGTAATTCATAGGTCTTTTTTTTAGGTTTTATATTTTAGGATAGAGTACCACATTTACCCCCAACCCGATTTTATGATGCTGTGATACATTTAGGGTCCACAGTGGCTGAATCTGCTGCCCTACCTCCATTTTACCAGTACGCAAAGGAACGCAAAAAGATTCCAAAAATTGCTTACGTCATACTCCTCTGATGAAATATTTTTGTCTCCAGTTTTCTTAACAAAGTATTGAGTATAAAAAAATCTGTGATCATTTCATTAATTTCAATGTGACCCATCAATTTAATTGTAAATATTTTGGATTAAGAATATAAGGGGAGGAGGGGATAGGGGGTGGGGGCGGGGGGAGTCTGTAAAAAGCTTCGACCGTCTGGAGTTGGAGGCATGATGTACCGATGGCTGAAAGACTTCCTCTTGAACAAAATTACATGACTGAAGTCGACGACACATTCAGCGTTTTGTCAAACTCAGGGAAGATGTATCTCAGGGTGGTGTCGTGTCACCGATCCCTTTAATGTCCGTAAAATATGTGGAACGTTAATGACTGGGTTGTGTTTGAGTTGATCAAAATGTGACCAATCAATTTGTTTGCTGTTTTGGAGAAAAAAAGGCAAAAATAATAGACTGAATGAGTGAAACTAGCTGGTTTTCAGGAGATATTTTATATAGCGTAAGGCGGGTATGGTCTTTTCTTCTCATTTAGAAAGGTGTAAGAAAGGTGTAAATATGAATGTGCCTAATAAAGTTTCCTGGTTACTAACAGCCAAAACAATTTTAAGAAAATGCTCCAGAGCTCTAAGAATGTCACTGCATCATAAGAATGACCAATGATCTGCATCTTGTCAAACCTGGCTTTTGGGGTTTTGTTGTCGAAGTATCTTGTTCTGATCGATCTAGTGTTTGCTTGCGCCAGGATGCCGTAATTTGCGCCAATATGGTCCCCACCAGTTTCTTCATCAGAGACTTTTTCCCCGCAGCTTCCATGGCTTCGATGTGAGTCCTCCACGTGAATCCAGTAATTTATTTGTTGCCAGTAAAGTTAACCTGTCTGTCTTTGGTACTAGAAAGTCTCCACTTTTCAAGGTGACCTCTTCCATCTGATTGAATGGCCAATTGGCAGCATCCTGGATTCTGCAGGATGCTATGTCAGTATGATAAGTCATCCGCATGAAGGATGTTCGAGACGAACTGTACTGATGTCATTAATGTAGACCAAGAACAGCATCAGACACATCATCTCCCCGAGGTACTTACCCGGGTATAGGCCGTCGACGAGAGACCTCCAGCAACTCCTGTCCTGTGCTTCTCCTTCGATTCTACTCCAGGTGGTTCCCAGTCTCTTGATGTCTGCTTGGAGGTCTCGACGCCAGGAGTTTCTCGGCCTACCTCTTTTCCTCTTTCCCTGGGGGTTCCATGACAATGCCTGCCTAGTGATACTGGAAGCTGGCTTTCTCAGACTGTGACCGATCCATCCCCATCTTCTTCGCCCAATTTCATTCTCTGCTGTTATCTGCTCTGTTCTCTCCCAGAGTCTGACGTTGCTGATCTTCTCTGGCCAGTGGATTTTCAAAATTCTTCTAAGGCAACTGTTCATGAAGGTCTGTACTCTGTTGACTGTGGTTTTTGTCAGTCTCCAAGTCTCTGCTCCATATAAGAGAACTGCTTTTACATTGGAGTTGAAAATCCGGACTTTGGTGTGTTGTGACAGCTCTCTGGAGCTCCACACTTTTTCCAACTGGAGAAAGGCTGCTCTGGCTTTACCGATTCGTGCTCAGTGCCGCCTTTTTTGTCTATGTCCCCGAGGTACACCTTCCCGGAATTTGACAAGACTGCTGAATGTGCCGTTTACTGCAGTCTTGAGGAAGAGAAAGTTATTCAGCGGCAGCCCCTGTTTACAGACGTTTCCCCTTTTTGTGCTTTAACCCAAAAAGAATTACAATTAAATTGATGGATAATAATGAGTTGAACGTTGATATTGACAGCATTTAAAATGTATACGTTCCTCGCGCTGGGACCATATGGCGTTGAGGCGCGTCCCCTGGGTGGTGGATAGGGGGTCCCTCGTGAGAGGGGTGCACCGAATGAAATAAGGTGCCGTGAACCAACATGGTCTAAGGGAAGGTGACCCCGACAGAAAACCCCTGGTCCTCCTAGTAAGGGGGTTGGGCGTGGGGGTAGCTTCCCCACCCTGCAAAAAAGGAAATAGCTACAAAAACGCCGACGAAAAGATTAACAGTAATTCCTTTCATGGAGGAGGAAGGTTCTTCTACTAGAAGACTTATGACGTCCTGTGGTGAAAGCCGGAAGTCGTCGGAAGCCACAGGACCGAGCCGCCTCTCTCTATCCAGGGATACAACCATGGGCACATGGAACGTCAAGACCATGTACCAGAGCGGCAAGGCCGCCCAGATAGCAGCGGAAATGCAAAAGTACAACCTTTCCCTGCTAGGCATCAGTGAAGCCAGATGGACGCAGTCTGGCCAGAAAAGGCTGTTAAGTGGGGAGATGATTCTGTATTCAGTCATGAAGAGGAGAATGCCCCCCATACAGAAGGAGTAGCACTCATGCTGTCACCAGTGGCACAGAGAGCGCTGATGGGCTGGGAACCTCTTGGGCCAAGAATTATAACAGCAGCCTTTAGAACCAAGAAAAAGCTCAAGCTGAACGTCATCCAGTGTTATGCGCCCACCAATGACAGTGACGAGGAAGAGAAACAAGAGTTCTACGACCGACTCCAGAGTGCCGTGGACAAATGTGCGGAGCGAGACATCACCATCGTCATGGGCGATTTTAATGCCAAAATAGGGGAGGACAACACCGGATACGAAGAGGTGATGGGGAGACAGGGACTAGGCTCGGAGATGAGTGAGAACGGGGAGAGGTTTGTAGACTTTTGTGCTCTAAACCGACTTGTCATTGGAGGCAGCATCTTCCCACACAGAAGAATACACAAAGCAACTTGGGTCTCATCTGACCATACGACAGAGAACCAAATAGACCATATCTGCATTAGCAAGAAATTTAGAAGATTCAAGATGTTCGAGTGAGGATGGGAGCAGATGTCGCCTCAGACCACCATCTGCTTACCTTAAGAATGAAGCTCAAGCTAAAGAAAAGCCGCACAGAGACAACAAGAAGACAGCGCTATAATGTAGGCCTCCTGAGAGAAACTGGAGTTAGAGAAGAGTTCAAACTGGTGCTGTCCAACCGGTTTCAAGCGCTACAGGAGCTAGTAAATGAAGAGGAGGCGGTCACCACAGAGCAGCAGTGGAAGGCAGTTAGAGAGGCGCTGAACTCAACCTGCAAAGACACTGTAGGGTTTAGGAAACACCACCACAAGGACTGGCTGTCGGCACAGACCTTGAAGAAGATAGAAGTGAGGAAGCAGAAGAAAGCAGCGGTCAACAACAGTCGCACGAGAGCAGCCAAAGTAAGGGCACAGGGGGAATACTCGGAAGCCAACCGCGAGGTGAAGAGGAGTATCAGGGCAGACAAGAGGGCCTACACAGACAGCCTGGCAGCAGAGGCAGAAAAGGCAGCAGGCAGCGGCAACATGAAACAGCTCTACGACATTACCAGAAGATTGTCGGGTAAGTATGGCCATACAGAAAGACCAGTAAAAGACAAAGAAGGCAAGCCTATTGCAGACAGAGCAGACCAACTCGACACATGGGCCGAGTATTTTGAAGAGTTACTGAACAGACCTAGCCCACCCGACCCCCCCGACATCCAGCCGGCAGAGACCGACCTACCCATCAGCTGTGACAGACCCAGCCGGGAAGAGATCAGAAAAGCAGTGGCATTTTTGAAGAATGGCAAAGCAGCAGGGCCAGATGGCATCCCAGCGGAGTCTCTGAAAGCAGACCTAGAGACAACAGTTGAGATGCTGTACCCACTGTTTGGAAAGATCTGGGAAGAGGAGGTGATGCCAGCTGACTGGAAGGAGGGGTACCTAATCAAGCTTCCCAAGAAAGGCGACCTCAGCAAGTGTTCCAACTACAGAGGAATCACCTTGCTGTCAGTACCAGGAAAGGTCTTCAACAGGATCATCCTAGAGAGAATGAAGAGCTCCGTTGACCCCCAGCTGAGAGACCAGCAAGCAGGATTCAGGAAGAACCGATCATGTACAGACCAGATCGCCACTCTCCGCATCATCGTGGAACAGTCTCTGGAGTGGAGCTCCCCGCTGTACGTCAACTTTGTGGATTATGAGAAAGCATTTGACAGCGTGGACCGAGAGACTCTGTGGAAACTCCTACGACACTACGGTGTACCCACAAAGCTCGTCCGCCTGATCAAGAGCAGCTATGATGGCATGACATGTCGCGTGATCCACGAAGGGCAGTTCACCAGAGAGCTCCAGGTCAGAACTGGTGTCAGGCAGGGGTGTCTGCTGTCTCCGTTCCTCTTCCTACTGGCCATGAAGATGACCACAGAGCACAGACGAAGTGGAATACAGTGGACACTGTGGACACAGCTTGACGACCTCAATTTTGCAGACGACTTGGCATTACTGTCCCACACTCATCAAAAAATGCAGGACAAGACCACGAGGCCTCACCATTCACAAACAGAAAACAAAGACAATGAGGCTGAACGCAACCTGGGAAGAACCAGTCTTGCTTGCTGGCACCCCGTTGGAGGAGGTGGAGTCCTTCACCTATCTCGGGAGCATCATAGACAAAAAAGGCGGCACTGATGCAGATGTCAGAGCAGTTGAAAAAAGTGTGGAGTTCCAGAGAGCTGTCACAACACACCAAAGTCCGGATTTTCAACTCCAATGTAAAAGCAGTTCTCCTATATGGAGCAGAGACATGGAGATTGACAAAAACCACAGTCAACAGAGTACAGACCTTCATGAACAGTTGCCTTAGAAGAATTTGTAAAATCCACTGGCCAGAGAAGATCAGCAACGTCAGACTCTGGGAGAGAACAGAGCAGATAACAGCAGAGAATGAAATTGGGCGAAGAAGATGGGGATGGATCGGTCACAGTCTGAGAAAGCCAGCTTCCAGTATCACTAGGCAGGCATTGTCATGGAACCCCCAGGGAAAGAGGAAAAGAGGTAGGCCGAGAAAGTCCTGGCGTCGAGACCTCCAAGCAGACATCAAGAGACTGGGAACCACCTGGAGTAGAATCGAAGGAGAAGCACAGGACAGGAGTTGCTGGAGGTCTCTCGTCGACGGCCTATACCCGGGTAGGGGTGACAGGCGTAAGTAAGTAAGTAAAATGCATACGTTACATCTGAGCCTTTTTATTACGAGAATGATTATGTTCGGATGGTTCTTAGGAGATCAATGAACCGTAATACTTACGTCATCAACATACTGGAAGGCGTTGAAGACGTCGTATGGAAGGCACGACAGCAGGTCAATTACAAACCAGCTCTTCAGGTAGTTCATTCGAATTATTTTGGGATCAGAAATGACTTCTCCGTTTGGTCCAACAAACGTTGTATGAAAATTGAGCACAATGTCAACAAAGAATACAACATCGACCATGCTGTCAATGACTAGTAAAGGCAGCTGGTCCATTGTTTTGATTTTGAAGGCGGCGTTGTATGGCACCATGACGGCCGTGTAGAATGTAAGTATGAGGATGATCCAGTCCCAGATAGTCTTGAAAAGACAATAGTGCAGGATGATGTGGGGTGGAGTTTTTGGAGCTTCCAGACGGTACTGAGGCAAGACATCTGCACTGAGGTTCATCATCTGCACACATACAAAGCCAAAATTGATTGGTTTCAGTGGCTAAAAATCATGCATTCTATGGCGTATTCCATTTATAGGACTTTTGCAAATAAACCATGTCGTTAATTCATGAAAAGTTTGTGTTCATGTTTGGCATAATTGTTTGCAACTATACTAATACCGCCTCTCAAACCACGTTCCACAATGACAACCATCAGATCAAGTCTATTTGTATCTTACTGGATTTTTAAAATGCATCGCATGTCATGCCAGGACTAGTTATGTAGCTAGCGGGGTCAAGACTGTAACAGGTCTTCTAGCAAGCAAACGTCAGCTTTTAAGTAGTCACCAATCGTTTGATACCCTAATTTATCCCAAGCATCAAGAGCGTTGATATTCAGAGCCAGAAATTCCTTCGCCAGAAATTCCTTCACCATTTAGTGTAGAATCAAATTTATTTTGGAGGCAGAGACGTTTCCTCAAACACAACCCAGTCATTAATAGGGATAGACTCCTTTCTTGATTAACTCCGGCTTGTTTTGGAAACGCTGTCAGTCCTTCTGCCAGACTAGCAAGTCCTGACCACAAATGTTGCATTGAGTCATAAAACACAAGATTGTTGTGTAACCTAAAGGTCAAGTACTTTTCAGTTGTCTGGGCATACATAATGTTCTTGTAAGACTCAACTACAGCCCGCATGATAATGTGTGAATCATACCTTTTGAGATTCTGAAAAAAGATCAGTCTTGGGATCTATTTTTAGTTTTAAGCAGCAGCACTGTAACGCCTGCCAGTTTCATCATGTAGGTGTTGTTCACATACCTCTGTATTAAAATTCAGTTCGTGTCGTCATCGGCTTTTAACAGTTTACCAGATAATGTACCACCGTACAATGCTGCATATTTACCTCTGTTGAAAACAGGTTCTCTATGCTCACCGTCTGACCTTACAAGAATGTATCCAAAGGAGCATACCATTTGATCACTTAATTTTACAGTCTTTGGTACTGCTTTTGGAACAGGTACCTCGTATAATCAGCATACACTACAAACAGCAGCTTTTGTAGTTTTTAATACCTTGCTACCAGCTGAATGCTGGATGTTGACCATGTTTGTGTGCTAACTTAAAGGAGGAAAACCTTTGTAAACATTTCCTACACAGTTCCTGTTTCCCGTTGTGTTTTCTTGTATGTTTGTGAATTAACCGTGACATATTTCTGATAAATGCGTAGTGAAGGTTACCACCGGCGCGTATTAGTAGAAGGTCAACTTGTTTATATTCTGGCTGTCCGTAGGTTGGGGCAAGTTGTGATACTCTAATTGGTTGTAACTCAGTGTCCCATACATACACATTCATGATTTAGTTTTTCAAACAAGTCTATGTTAAAAGGAAAATCTATACCATTGAAGTTGAGTTCGTTTACAAAGTCTATGTCGTTTGATACACGCTCTGATTTGTTTTTACAAAGTACAGTTTAGCGAGCTCACACCACATAAACAGTGTGATTGTCATCGTTCTGAATATTAAAGACAGCTTTTGGGTTGGCAAACTCTGTTCGTAGTGGCAGCCAACCAGATCCTTTCAATTGCTGATAAAAACATTGTTTCTAAACACTTTTTCCAGTTCCCTTCTTGCGTTAACTACGTGTTGTCTCGTTGAGACACTTCGCCATCTACCTTATTAAATTCAATTTTAGCACCATTTTCACTGGGACCTTTCAATTGCTGATAAACCAGACCCCTTCATTTTGGCACTATCAATTGCTGATAAAAAGTCGGGCAACATTTTGTTTTTAAACACTTTTTCCAGTTCCGTTATTGCTTTAACTGCGTGTTGTCTCGTTGAGATAATCACTTCGCCATCTGCCTTGTTAAATTCTATATTAGCAACAACCTGAATCTTTACACTAACATAAAAAAATATTACCTCCTATTACGGTAAACTATTGATTTTGTTGTGTGAAATACGTTTTGCAAACTTTGCGAGGTTTGCGTGTTGTCGGTCATTTTTTATTGTCTGACAAAATATGAAATAAAAAAATACTGTATATTTTTAACTGTAACATCTACAAAAGATTCAGGTTGCGTAGTTGTTTGAATATGTGTTCACAGTGTCTGAAACCAGTTATCATTAACTTTAAAAGTATGTGTCTTAAGATCAACAGTCATACAAAGCCTATAAATAAATTCCAAAGTCACATTATATGTCATGTATGTCACAGGCTTATGTCAGGTAATAATAATAATAATAATAATAATAATAATAATAATAATTAAGGTAATTTGTAAGGTGATCTATGCACTTTACAATCACAATAATGAAACACAAAGCAAAATACAAAAACAAACATATACAACAACCAAAATCTTTCTCACACACACACACACACACACACACACACACACACACACACACACACACACACGCGCACGCACACACACACACACACACACACACAAATGATGAGCCGGCAGACAAAATGGTCAGAGAAAAGGTGTTTTAAGCTTGGATTTGAAAATGGAGATTTGATGTGTGACGCACATCAGCTGGGAGAGCGTTCCATGTAATGGGACCAAAATACGAAAATGCACGCTGACGGAAAACACGAGTGTCTGAAGCAGAGCGTAGTAAGTGGAACAGTGGAAGAGAGCAGATAAGTAAGGAGGCGATGTTGAAACTAATAACACAGACTTTATACTGAATTCTGTATAAAACCGGCAGTCAGGGCAAATCAGCTAGTTTATCAAAACCCTGTACCAGCCAAATCTTTTAATTTTTCTTTTAATTCTATTGCTGAACAGGCAACTGTTTTGGACCAGTACTCAATGAATGCTGATTACCTTTTGGAGTTGCTTTAATTTAAATTCATTTTGTAGCCATTCTGCTAGTCATAATACCCAGGTTGTAAAGTAATGGTAATATCATTATCAGCTTCATTTTTTTTTAACAATAAACCACTTTACAGAGTAGAATAACTACAGCCTTGTTACCATCACGATTATCAATTCCATTAGTTAACATTACTGGTTTGCTTGTATCAAGATTTGTTAAGGTAGTTAACATTTTTATTGTCTCATAAAAAAGCACAATGGGATTTAAATAAGAAACGATCGTTACTACAAACATGTTTCAATTTCACGTGGATGCCAAGTGCCTACTTAGAATCAGAAATAATTAACTAAATCAAAAGAAAAGGGGAGACTGCCAGTGCTAATATTTTAGGAAGGTTACAAAGTAAAGTAGGTTATAGCACTGTCAGGGGAGAGAAATGTGCATGATCGACCAGTGATCATAGATCTACTGTGGCCAAAGCACAAAGAAAAAAGATAGGAAAGAGGGGGCGCTAAGAAAGTGACCGAAAGCAATGCATATGGAAGCCCCCCCGAAGGGGGGCGTATCACATATCCACTGTTCCAGCCACTCAGTGCATGGAAATTTAAATCTAGGTCCCTAGATTTGGGGGACCTAGATTTAAATTTCCATGCACTGAGTGGCTGGAACAGTGGATATGTGATACGCCCCCCTTCGGGGGGGCTTCCATATGCATTGCTTTCGGTCACTTTCTTAGCGCCCCCTCTTTCCTATCTTTTTTCTTTGTGCTTTGGCCACAGTAGATCTATGATCACTGGTCGATCATGCACATTTCTCTCCCCTGACAGTGCTATAACCTACTTTACTTTGTAACCTTCCTAAAAAATTAACTAAATCAGTTCGACGTAGCTGTGTCCGAAGGAGATTCCTTTGAAGTAAAAGTACCTAATCCTTTCGATCAATACCTAAACCCACCAATTACAGATGATTCAACTTCAAGAAAGTGGCTCTCACAGATGTTCCAAAACCAGCTTAACTTTTCTGTACTACGTTCAACTACAGACCATTTGACAGGCTGCGGGGTTTCTTTTACAGACCATTTGAATCACTGAAAAAAAAAAACATTAGGTCTGTTTATCGTTTCCACACGTATTACCAGCTTAGAAAAATACTGTCAGAACTTTATGTCCCACTACCCACTGAATCCAGATTTGACAGGTTTATGAAGGCATTTGAACGCATCTGTAATGAATTTAACATTAGCTCCGGTACAAAGTATGACTTTACACAAAAACTTGATGATTAACATGGCATGGGAACATTGTATTATGCTATGAGTTACAGACAATACCCTCAAGATTACTACCCCGGTTACAAACATTCTCATCAAAAAGTACAATCTGGTTAGGCTCAATAGAACAAAAACAGTCTAATGCCTGGACCACATTTATCTTAGACAAAAGTGACGGGTTTACTCAAGCGGGAGTCGAACGCATTAATGAGTCTATAAGAACATATGTGTGGTGTTTACTAGGAGCACAATAACTAACAAAATCAAACATCATAAACGAGAGTGGCAAATTTGATGCACAAAAACAATTTCTTGCAAACCTGGCAGTTGCTATAAACTTAGCAGTAGATCTCCCAAAAAGCATACAGCGCTATTAAGACGTTCTCAGATATGCCAGATCAAAAGTTGACTTTGTAGTTGGCATTGCGTTATACATGTTACCATCTGACCTTCAACTTCAAATCGGAACAATAACAAATGATAATAATGAAATAATTGTTGCAAAAGGCTGATCAGAAATTAGGACTCTTAGGATTAGGATTACTTCTTTACCTGTTTTATTTAATAGCAGGCGACCCACACATGCTCCGCCATAAACCCAACTACCTTCCCTGCAGTACTGATCAACCAAATGACAACACCCATGCCAGACAAAGCATCCATTGCTTTCACAGCCAAATTCTTAAGCAAGTCTGATATATGTGACCGTTCTTTTTTTTTTTTTTACCCACTTGGGTCCGACGGAGCTGGAGGGGCCGGTGGAGCTGGAGGAGACGGAGTTGAACCACCACCAGAGACAGCTAATACAAAAGTACTGATAATAAACCCAACAGCAGTAATTAAACTCGCAATTGTGATGTCTTGTTCTTGAAAAGTGTTTTCAATCTCTCAGCCAAAGTAGTGTCTTCATGAAGTATTTTCTGCATAGTTTCTCTAATCCTGTTTTTTGCAAGTTTTTTGTTTTGTTTTTTTTCCATTTCTATGTGCTTATCAAGCTTACTTAGTTTGGCTACATTATTCACCAGCTCACCTCTGATTGTTTGCAGTGTTTTATCCAACCCCATTATCTCCCGCATGGTCATATATTGTTTTCATAGCCTCAATGTCCTTCTGTAAGTGAGGTTTCTTGTCTTCTATTTCTAGCAGGCTTTTTACTTCTGCAATTTCTTGTCACCTTGGCAACCTTGTTTGCACGTTATGAAGAGCACTAACAAGTTGAGGTGGTACCGGGGTATGGCTTACGCCCCCAATACCAAGGTACCTTGCCAACCTGGCGTTACCACCGACTTTGCCTTTAATTGTACTTAAAGCTATAAACTTAAGAGGATCTTTTTTTTATGTCATTTGTACTTTACCTTTGTCTGTATTTACAAATAAGTGTCCATTACTGTCAAGATCAAACTGTTTAGTATCTATGATGTCTGTACGATTGCTGGCGCTGTCATAAAAATGAGTTCACATTGCTTTCTAAAAGTCTGTGGCGTAAACCAGAAGTATTTCTTGTATCAGTCATATCTGTTGTATATCCATTTCAATATCATGATCCCGCTGCCATTGTTTTTATTGATTTAAAATTTTTTTTTTTTTTTTTTTTTTTTTTTTTTTTTTTTTTTTTGCATAATAAAATGACATCGACCTATGGATTGAAGTTAGATCCGTACAGAAAACTACGTGAACCTCTAGGTGTTAAGGGCATTAGGCAATCAATTGTTATCACAAACATATATCAAAACCAAACTCTTACTGAAGTTTCCGAACTTAGGTCCCAGTGATGTTATTATTCCTTGCTTTTAATATCGAACTTTTATCAGAATTAGACGCAAACAGAACACTAGTTGACAAACTATGCAGAGCATTTATTAGAACTATTAAAGTTAAACTTCAAGGTCAAAAAGTGTTTAGTCTGGATGATGCTGATGTGTTCTACTGCTTCAAAGATCTGTGACTCACAGAGAGTGTTCATGTGCTGAAAAGGAGCAGCAGTTCACATCTCTCACATTCTTAGTCTTCTTTTGTTTTCTACATTTAATTTTCAATGTTGTTCCTCAGAAAATTACCTACAAGATGGTGTGTTTTTAAAAAAGTGTGATTTGTGTGGTTTTTGACTTTTAGTGGACATTTTCCATTTGGTTTAAATAGTTTATCACTTTGCAAAATGCATAAAAAAAAATATATATCACTTATCATCAGATCAAAACAAGCTAATGTGATGATCTGGAGACTCAGTTATACTATTTGCAAAATTTGCATGGCGGTGGTATGCCGATTTTAAATACAATATAGGTAAGTAAATCAATATATATATATATACATATATTTATGCAGATTTTAAATACAATATAGGTAAGTAAACCAATATATATCCGATACATAAAAAATACATAAAAAAATGAAAATAGAAGAAAACATTTCAATTATTATAGTGGAGAGAGAGAGAGAGAGGGTTGTCTCAAATGGTCTATAGGTTTTCTTTATTTCCTTTATTTCTTGCAGTCCTATTTTATAACTCAATGAAATCTTTTTGCTGCAGTAATAAATTTGTGTACAGCTGAAAATATATCGTTATTCACTGTGGATTTTACTTCTATTAAGGAGTAAATGTATATTGGTGTATTCTGGTGGAAGTGTAAGTATTGATAAACGTCTTATTACATCGTAATTACTACACTGGAGTAAAAAATGGTCGGCGGTTTCAGAACTGGCTCCACAAGAGCAGGCAGGAGAATTGGACAGGTGACGAGTAACCAAATCATAATTGAGGTCGCTCATTTTGAGTCTAATTTTACAGTGGATCATCTGTGTTATTCTACAACCTAAATAGTAATACGACACAATCGTCTCGCGACAGGAATGATTTAAATTCGCTTAAGGATTGACTACGCTGAATGTGATAGGGCAACTGTTCCAAAGGCCCGTGGTGGATGAGAAAAATTAAGTTTTGTACAGTTCAGCTTTATACTGGGGGACTTGGCGTTCAAGTGGACGTCGTTTGTGGTAAGGATTTGATGCGGATACTAACTGTGGTAGGTCTGGGCCTAAGTACGCGGAGGTTGTAACACTGACTATTTTAAAATAAAGGATGAGTTTACGACGACGACGTCTTTGCCACAACGGAATAAAACCGGTTTCTTTATAAAGTAATTGTCGGTAGCGCCACGGACTGCGCCAGTATTGGTTCTTAACGCGTGTAACTGGAGACTTTCCAATTCATCAGAAAGTGCCCCTGTAATGCTATCCCACAAGTTCTACATTTTTTGGGCCATTTATCTTTTGTTTCTCTTGTTTCCAGATCACATCTAGTCAAAGTGTAGCAGTATAAAAGATTTGAACATAGTTTCCAGAGATCGTCTCGATAATCTATATTTATATGAATCTAGGCAAGCTGTAAGTAATCGACATCTGGCTATAATAGATTTGATACGGGTATCCCATTTACAGTTATTTTGCAAGATGATACCAAAGTGTTTGTACTTTGAAGTAGACTGTTATCAAAGAGTAGGAAGTTCTGGCTACGTGACATGTTCAATAGTTCAGTCTTTAGGTGATTAAAATTTACGTTCCACTTATAGGCGCAAACACTAATTTTCTCAAGATCCGAGTTCATAATGTCAGCTCTAATATTATCATTATTCAGGGACAAATACATACTGGTATCATCTGCAAATAGTTTCCTTTTAGATTCAATGTCTAGTACAATGCGGGGAAGCAAGATTATGATTTTATGAAGGAGCATACTTGATTATTGCAACAGAGACAAAACACATGTGTTGGAGTTATTTTCACATACATAAATTACAATTGTGTGTTTCTTTGAATAAATACTGTTTAATTGCAGGTCGGAGATATAGATTCCTGACCTCACTGACGAACAGAGAGTTCTGGATGAAATCTTGCTACTAAAGGAACAAGCTGAGAGGTGTAAACAAAAAGTAAAAGTGGAGCAGACAAAAGCCGGAGGGAAGGCAGATTCTGCAGCTCAGATCCGAGATGCTGCTATGCGTCAATCGTGCGCAGGTACGCGTGACATGCCCATACCACTTCAGTTTGCTTTTTTTCACAATGGCTAATAGGTCTTCATATGACCCGATGGCTTGCCTGATTTTGCTTCCCAGTTCCACGTTTGTGACGTGATCTCTGTATGAAATGCCTTCGAAAACATCTCATTTCAGTGCCTTTCAAGGTCTGCTGTGAGGGTCCATGACTCGCAGGCATACAAAAACACTGAGATGACTAAGGAGCGCATCAGTCTGATCTTGGAGCAGAGTGTGTGATGTTTCTGTCCTTCCATATGGTCTTCAATCTTGTCAGTGCTGTTGTTGTCTGCGCAATCCTGGACAGTATTTCTGGTTTTGATAATCCTGATAAGTATTTGAATTTATTAACGGTTTCAAGTGTTTGGCTTCCAATCATGATGTCAGTGCCAATGCCACTGGGGGGGGGGGGGGGGGGTATTGGTCATCAGTTTGGTCTTCTCTGCGCATAGATGACACTGATATTCCATTTCAGTCTTCGATCAAATATCTTGGCGTCAAGCTCGATAAGGTTTTGAGTATGCAGGATCACGTCGGTGAAATCTGTCGTGGTGCTTCATACTCTCTGAGACGCATTGCATCTGTCCGACAGTCTTTCTGAATCTGTCACTGCAAAGTTAGTGAATGCTTTAGACACGAGCCGTCTTGACTACTGCAATTCTCTGCTTTTGGGTCTTCCATCTGAGCAGATTAGCCGCCTTCAGCGAGTTCAAAATAATGCCGCAAGGCTTGTGAAGCGCAGTCTAAAACGAGACCACGTAACCCTTATACGAAACCCTTATTCCAATCCAGTCCCGCATACAGTTTAAGATTGCGACCCTTGCATACCGCCACTTTGATGGCAGCTTTCCGTCATACCTTTCCTCCAGTCTGATCACTTACCAGCCCACTCACTCACTACGATCATCGGGAAAGAAACTTCTCAAAGTTCCAAAGTACCATCTCAAATCTGCGGGTGAACGCTCTTTCAGATGTACTGCTCCTTTAATTTGGAATTCCTTACCGACTGAGCGGAGAAATGCCTCCCCCTTTACGCAGTTCAAAGCAAAGTTAAAAACTCACCTTTTCACATATTTCACGGTACGGGTAAGTTTGGCACAGTGAGGATATGATTGTGTGGGTGGGGTGGGATGGGGTGAGGTGTACGGTCACTGGAGGTGCTGGCAGCGTGACACCCGTGTACCCGCCACTGATAAATGGTACAGTTAATGATACTGACAGTCAACAAAATGCAAAGCCAGCCCGTGAACAGGTAAATGAGGGTCAGCAGAACAGTAGACAAGCACGGCTGACTGATTCCTGGGTTCCTGTAGCCACGCGCTAGGTTCCTGCAGCCATGCGCATAACAACGCGACAGCGAAAACTGAACAGATAGGAAACAGGCCACTGCCCATCTGTTTCCAATTTTTGTGAACTGAAATTCATAACTTGGAACAAGAGAAAGGGATAACGACATTTCTTTGACAATTCTTATTGTCTTAAAATAATTAGCTTAATTAGACATTTTAAGCAATCAACGATCATATGACCGCGGCTCTCACAAAAACCAGTACTCTTTAAGTACACGCAGTAAAAATAAACTTAAAGAAATTTCTGTAAGTTTATTTTTACTGAGTGTACTTAAAGAGTTCTTGCCAGCAAGCAAGACTCTTCGTTTTCTGTTTGTGGATGTTGAGGCCCAAGTGATGTCAGCAAGCCTTGTGGTCTTGTCCTGCATTTGTTGACGAGTGTGTAAAGCCAAGTCATCTGCAAAATTGAGGTCGTCAAGCTGTGTCCACGGTGTCCACTGTATTCCGCTTCTTCTCTGCTCAGTGGTCTTCTTCATGACCCAGTCTATGGCCAGTAGGAAGAGGAACGGAGACAGCAAACACCCCTGCCTGATGCCGGTTCTGACCTGGAGCTCTTTGGTGAACTGCCCTTCGTAGATCACGCGACATGTCATGCCATCATAGTTGCTCTTGATCAGGCAGACAAGCTTTGTGGGTACCCCATAGTGTCGTAGGAGTTTCCACAAAGTTTCTCGGTCCACGATGTCAAATGCTTTCTCGTAATCCACAAAGTTGACGTACAGCATCCCTGGGAGCTCCACTCCAGCGACTGTTCCACAATGATGCAGAGAGTGGCGATCTGGTCTGTGCATGATCGTTTTTTCCTGAATCCTGCTTGCTGGTCTCTCAGCTGGGGGTCGACGGGGCTCTTCATTCTCTCCAGTATGATCCTGTTGAAGACCTTTCCTTGTATTAACAGCAAGGTGATTCCTCTGTAGTTGGAACACTGAGAATCTAAGCCTCTTTAAAAAATAAAAAAAAGTTTCCTCAGTCCTAGGAAGTCAGATAGGAGGAGTTTCTGTTTAAGCCAAAGGCTCAGATGCTAATAATAGAGTGTATTGAAACGGGTGGAATGTCACAATGCCTGGCTTTTGTACTGTTGTTGTGTACTCACTCCCAGTATGCATTATAAAGGCGACTAGCGAGTTCCCGATAAATTTTATCTCATTGAGAAACTGTATTTTCAGAAAACGGACCCCATCATTATGTTGTCAGTATGGGCGGGGTGTGTGTCAGTGCGTGTGTATGTAACATAATCTTTTATTTGAAATAAACTGTGTCTTGAGATAGGGAGGCGTTGTCAGTTGAAAAGATGCGAGACAATGGATAATTTTCAAAATTATTAATTTAGTTGAAGGGTTGAAAGGTTGATGGCATTATTAATATATGTGGGTTTGAAATTTCTTTAATTTTTTTTTTACTGAGTGTACTTAAAGAGTTCTGGTTTTTATGAGAGCCGCGGTCATATGAGCGTTGATTGCTTAAAATGGCTAATTAAGCTAATTAGTTTAAGACAATAAAAATTGTCAAAGAAATGTCGTTATCCCTTTCTCTTGTTCCAAGTTATGAATTTCAGTTCACAAAAAGTGGAAACAGATGGGCAGTGGCCTGTGTCCTATCTATTCAGTTTTCGCTGTCGCTTTGTCATGCGCGTGGTGGCTACAGGAACCCAGGAATCAGTCAGCCGTGCTTGCCTACTGTTCTGCTGACCCTCATTTACCTGTTCACGGGCTGGCTTTGCATTTGTTGACTGTCAGTATGACCTGTACCGTTTATCAGTGGCGGGTACACGGGTGTCACACTGCCAGCATCTCCAGTGACCGTAGCCGGGGAAACCCCTTGTTGACTGACGGCTGTAGCCGGGGACTGTGCGCTGTCATCCACAGTGGCTGCTGGTGACTGGGGGTCCGCTGCCTCGTGGAGTCTGGGACACTGGTTGTGACACAATGACGATGCCACTGTCAGGAGAACTGACGACGGGTTCTCCTTGGCCGTCAATTGTGACCTGTGGCTGCATACAGCTGGACACAGCAGTCACAGGAGATGTAGCAGCACCAATGACAACGCCACTAATCGGAGGTGGAGGTGCCACTGTCTGGACACCAGCTGGGGTGGAGGTCACCGTCCGACTGCCAGCTGGGGTGGCAGGTTGCTGAGTGGCGCAGCGACATGCTGCCTCACTGTCACAAGCAGCCGGTCGAGAAAGGAGATCGCTGCCAAATGCCAATGAGCGTTCCTCTGTCTGGCCGTCCGTGGTAGTGCCAGACTGCTGCTGGGTCATTGTGACACTGACAACTGAAGCCTGGGGATCCGGGTCATCGACCCCAGGCAGGTGAGCGCCAGCAACATTGCCAGTGCCGGGACCGACACCAGCCACGCCTCTGCTGTCATGGGCAGTGCAGTCCTGAGAGGATGACTGCGGGAGCGGGGACGGGGGCCGGTTCCGTGGGTGGGGGTTAGGAGCAGGTGAAGGGGAGGGTCGGTGAGAGGACGTGGACGCAGTCAGGATCCAAGTCGTCCCAGTCAGTGGCCCGAGTATGCCGCCATTCTGTTTCTCGCACCGCAGGGTCCCCGAACGCCAGGGGCCCGGGTGGGACCTGTGGCCGGCACGGTGCGGCAGTCCTGGTGGTAGTCCTGGTGATGAGCATGTTAAATGCTGTGGTCGTACTCGTCACGTGCATTGTTCTCGTAATCGCCGTGCTGCTGACTGCCGCCTCGCTGGGGCCAATCGACCATGATCCCTGGGGGTCGGGTACTGACAGTCGCGCTGGTCGTTGTAGTGGTCGTCGCGGAAGTGACGAGAGTCTCTGCGGCGGGACCTGCGAGGGTTGGCATTCCTGGGGCGGTACTGATCAGCCCGACCTCCGGGCTGTCCACCGTCATCCACGTGGAGTCGGCCGTCAGGACTCGGGAGTTCAGCTGCTTGCCGCCTGGTTAGATCAGAGGCAATACGATACCCATCCTCTCGCATCGCGTCACGTGCTTCACGACTGCAAAGTAACTGGAGCTTGTCTGTACACCTATACAGTCTGACAATCACAGGGCGCGTACGTCTACTGTTTTCCTGCGCCGTGCCCACACGATGAACCCTCTCAAAATCGTCATAAACCCACTCTCTGTAATAATTGTTCAGGAAACGTAACAAATGTTCAGCACAGTTTACACCTCTACTCTCCTGCATCCCAAAGATTCTTAAATTGTTAAATCGGAAATAGTTTTTCAACTTTTCAACTTTATTTTCTAGGCTGGAAACTCTGTACACCAAGTCATAATTAGTCTTACTAACATCAGGTCTGTCGGATTTGCCATGCTGACAGTACACATCCACTGAAAATTCGTACCACTGTAATGTGAGAGAGAGAGAGAGAGAGAGAGAGAGAGAGAGAGAGAGAGAGAGAGAGAGAGAGAGAGAGAGAGAGAGAGAGAGAGAGAGAGAGAGAGATTTTCTTTGTGTCAATTCATGTATAACAATGACGTGTCTGGTGGTCTGGTGCTTTGCGTCATTTCAGCAACAATGTATAACAACATAAACAATGTATAAATAGTTGTAAGACTGTTGCCGCAAGGGTTTCATGTGAAAGAAAAACAGAAAATATAGGTTGAAAACCCTTTAAATTAGAAACATAGAGACGTATCGGATCAAAGATCCTTCTTGTCGGTGATATGGAAACAACCATGCGCATTTCAGAATAGTGCATAATTTAGATCCAAAACGTCGTGTTTCATGTTTCTAATTTAAAGGGTTTTCTGTTTTCCTTTCAATGTATAATGTAGCTAGCGCTTTTACGTCACCGTCAATGTCAGAAGTTGAGAATTCTTCGTGTCGACATATTTTGTATGAATAATAATTATAAAAACATAAAATAGATACAAAGCTGGTTAACGAACTCATCCAATATCTTTCTCGAAGATAGCTGTATTCAAAATTTCAAACGAATATAACAATATAACACAAATTACGTACTCAAATGCGGGTCAACCGACTTTATATAAACGGCAATGTGTCTTTTTAATGAGTCACATTTTCCAATTTCCAATCGCAAATTGCTAAGGAAACATTTCGTAAATTTGCAGACCTGTACGTACACAGACACAAGAGAAACACGTGTCTACACACACACACACACACACACACACACACACACACACACACACACACACACACACACACACACACACACACGGCGTTTCCCGCCACATGCACGTTCAACATCGCGGTTTGGGGTAGCTAGGCACGACGTAAATTTTATCGTGATACCTCACTGTCAGCGTCTGATGTGTGCCCGCCTATGTTCGTCATTTACATGCTACAGAACGTGCTCCTACCAACCCCATCTCAAAGTCTACCGTATTTGCAATATACAGTAGACACAAAAAATGAACACATGCAAGAATAACGTCAATTTAATTTATTGTGTCAAATCACGTCAAACGTGTTCTTCCAGTGGGATTTAATTATGATTTCTAAAAAGCAATCATACATACACCTAAAGGGAGATACAGCAGCAAACATGCGGAACGAATCGCTTGTGGAGGTTCCTAGTCCAAGTTGTTTACAACAAAATGCTTATTGTTCTTCAATACAAATTACCCCGTGAGTGCGCCGGTTCACAACTGGGCTGCATGCAGACAGAAAGCGAGTTTCCTTACTGACACTGACGTTTCGCAATACCCTCCATGTCTGCTGTTGAGTTTGGGTTATGCTTTGTTTAATTTGCTCTCTGCTTCTGAATAGATGAGAGAGAGAGAGAGAGAGAGAGAGAGAGAGAGAGAGAGAGAGAGAGAGAGGGCATACAGACAGATGCAGACAGTCAAAACATGACGCACAATACAACATCGTACAAAGGACTCAAGTGATTATTACGTTGGCGATCTGTGACGGCCTGGAGTTATCGAACGTCGTGTTGGGCATAGCGGAGGTGAACTGCAGCAGCGTTGACCTATTTCTCGTCACTGACCGTGCCAGACGTGCAAATTTGCTCAGACCTGAAATGAAAGTTTCAATATCGAAATCACTCACACCAAAGTTTCTCCGTCTTTATAAAAAGTCGGGCCTTTGATAAAAGGGTTACATCATGCAATGACCACTCAAAATGTCTGTGGCTCTAGGTCTCACGCAAAAAGCACGGGGACTTTGAAATAGCATCAACCGTTTATTTTGAGAATTCCCAAAATGAAGCTTGTATGTTGCAGAAATAAGCATAAATTGCTAACTGTATGTAAAAACCTAAATTGTTTATGTGGTGTGAAAATGGAGTAGATATATAAAGAGTATTTTCTGAGGCAAGGGCCACTGCACAAATTTATATATTTATAGCTTGAAGAAAATACTTATCATCGTTTGTACATTAAATGATTACCTTAAACTATTTATACCTATTGTGGGTACAAAACTGATAACGTCAGAGGAATAGATTTTGGTTATAACACCCATTTGGGGGGACATGGGGAAGCAGCCTAGTGGATAGGACGCTGCGCTAGTAGTCGTAAAAGGTCGCATGTTTAAATCTCCTGGTGGGCAAGAATAGAAAGTGGATTTCATTCTCATGGAGCGGAAATTACGTACAGACGGTACAGTGCCATAAACATCAAGTGTGCAAGTTTAAAATCCCATCTCCACTGTTCGTCTGTTAGTGCCACAGAAATATATCGGATGCACGGAAAATAATGAGTGTATGTTTGCACATAAAGTTGTACTTAAATAGTTGCAGCAGGCTTTCCATGCTCCAGTTTCCATCAATGCGGCGCTTTTAGCATCATGGAATACATGGACTTGTGTGTGCCTCGAAGATGCGTTACAATACAATTTGTAGTCAGCAAACTCAAGAATGTCTATTGCGATTAGTAAATCATATGCAATGCAGATGAGAACATTTCTGTTAAATTTGGTGGACATTTTGTATTTGTATTAACGTCTACAAACTGTAATGAAATCCATATCGTGTAAGTTTGTTATCTTTCCGTCTATGATATGTTTACTCCTTTGACTTTTCCGATCACTCATGCTGATTATTGCGTATTGCGACGGTCATGATGCATTTTTTTTTTAACTTTAAATGAGTTTTGCTCCAACATTAGGCATCACTTCCAAACAACAGTATATTACAGCTGTACATATAAAAAGAAAAAAAATGTAAAGATCGGATCGTGTGAACAATGTGTGCAACAAAACTAAATTTAGCCATACAAAACTGAGATGTTTTGCTGTTTACTCCCTGTTGTTGTTTTTAATTTGAACTTACTTTTGGGTTCATAAAAAAAGAAAAATTATTCACGAACATAAACAACTTTGCACAAGGCATTAGAGAAAGTATGTAATTTGCTGTTGTATTTAGAACTCTATATAGTTTCAATATATGCCATTCTTAATTTATAAATCCGAACGAATGATGTTTGATTTATTTGATTACTTTATGATCTTAAATTCGAAACATGTGTTTTTGCTCATTTTCATAGCTCATCTACATTATACGTTTCAGATTTTGTTAAATGTCAGAATTTGTTCAGCCATTTTGGATTATATGCAGATTACCAGTTTTAGGCTCAGGATCATTCATTCTCAAGGGTACTTGCACAATTCACGGTTCTAGCGGTCTTGCCAACGAGTGCACTATCGATGACCTTAGTGGCCCAGACTATAAATGATATCATGACAATTGGACGTTTCTTAAAATCTGTAAGTTAACACTTTTTCAGACCCAAGCAGGAGCATTGGAAATAGTCTAAATCAGTTCTCTGATGTTGATTTGTTCTACAAACACAGTGTGTCCAAGCTCTAGGTTGCTGCAGCTGCTGAAAGAACGTAATTCCTGGCTAGTCGTATTTATACTTGCTTTGTCGGAAGTACAAAATGTTTTGATGGATCCTGAATGATTTTGGTGTGCTGAATTCGAATCCGTTGTATGTCACGCTATAAATATTGATTTTTTTCTAAATAAAGCAAAATCGAAGATGGCCACCCTCCGTACGTTTTTTTTTTTCGATCCGTGTTTTTTTGTTTGAGATTCTGAGTGCTCGGAAAATATTTCTCCTCGGGCGCTATAAAATCCTAAAGAAAAACGTTGCCCCACCCCCACCCCCCTCCCCTCCCCCTGCAAGTGTGAAAATGTCTTTATTTGGATGTTGATGTTTTTTTTTTTTTTTTAATCGTAAACATTCTGTTGTGAGTAGTGACTTTTGCTGTTTAAATTCTTTCTTCGTTGGGTTGTATCCAGTTAACTCATTCTACCCCAGACACACCACAGCAAGCATAGGCGCCAAGCCATTCTGGCATCACCCTTGAATTATCATGGTCGATTTGTGTCCTGCAGTCTTCAGAGGACAACGGCAACATTTGGGGATTTCGGTGATGGGGTAGAATGAGTTAATTATCTTTCTTTTAAAGTGCCCCTCCACCCCTATTTCGATAATTTAACAACAAACCAAGGGGAATTATTCAGCGCTGGACAACAGTTAGATCCCCTGCCCCCGCCTATCAGGCACCCAATCGCCAGCCCACAGAGAAATACGCAGGTATAGAATAAGACGATCATTTGCATCTTCAATAAGATGCATCAGGTCTCTTATATAACCCATGTCTTTCTCCGGAACTTAGGAAGTAGGCAGGGGAAACATACATACACAAACACGAAGGTGCATTACTATATGTGGTCGGGTAAATACCCTGTATTCCCACAGTAGATGCACAGAACATTACACAACAATGTAACGATACAAATTTGCCTCGAGTTATACTGAGATACTCACAAACCAGATAGGTGAGGCTAGCGCTGGCAGAATTGTACAACAAACCAAGGGGAATTATTCAGCGCTGGACAACAGTTAGATCCCCTGCCCCCGCCTTGGTTAAATGTTTTGAATTGTAACAGGTCACAGTAGACCAGACTGCATGATTTATGTTTCTAATCTGATACATGTGCTGAAACAACGGGTCAATTACAAATAAGAACAAATACCAAAAGTAAGTTGGAGTGTGAAATTTATTTATACCAGGTGTACAAAATACAGACTGTAGTAAATAGTTACTAATATTGATGAAAGAACAAAAATGAAAGAGGAATGGGCGAACTTTCTCCATAATTGAACACAGACACTTGTATTCAGCAGTAAATATATCTTTAAAATATGTCATGCTGAAATGTCGCACTGGTCTTTAAAGAAAATGTCTACAGACTCAGAAATTTCAAAACAATAGAATTAACATAGTCTATGAATGCCCAAATTTTATTAAAAATATTGCACTCACTCAGAAAAAAAAAGAAGGGTTTTGTCCGGGGGTACATCCCGGAACAAAACCTTCAAAGAGTCTGCTGTGAAGTGTTTATATCTTGTGTCAATTTGATCGGCACAAAATATCAACAAGTGTTTAACAGAACGCACCATCGCACCTGTTTAAGTAAATAGGAGTGCGTAACATACATATGGAGCCGAGCAAGGATAGTCTCCTCACCGCGGCTGCCGCAGCGATAAGGTAGACTGTCGGACACCTTAGGAAGCGCTTCATGCAGCTTGTTAGTTTCCTCTTTGTCCCACTCGGACTGCCACTCACGGGGCTATGTACGTATAAATACGACTAGCCAGGAAAACTTAACAAAACTTAATTGAGGCTATGTTGGTATATAGCTGGTGGAATAGTCTCTGTGCGATCAAGTCCAGCAAGATGTCAGGAACTGGTAATAGCCAGGGTGGAGTGATGTGTTGCAGAGATTCCGAAACTTTGTCCATGTCCATTCAGGCCGCCTGCAGATGATGTCGGACACGGAAGGAAAGTAAATCTCTGTAAACGGCGGTTTAGAAACACAATCATAGGCAGGATTGTCTGGATGGGCCTTCAGTTTCAGAACAGCTGAGCATGAGGCGAAGCTTGAGAAGGCACTCCTGCCTCGGCATTTACTTGGTAACTGGAGACGTCCTGAAGGCCCCCACGCATATCCGCAGACCTTGATGGTGAATTGTGTTCAGAGGCTGTCGAACAGACTTTGACGCCTTCTCTCTCAGAGAAGACTGCAAGACTAAACATGGAGAGGGACACCATCAAGTTGTTGACCAAGGCACTGAACGACGAGGGCACCAGGGAACAGATCACCCTGAAAGAAGAAGGGAAAGCTGCAAACATGTTCGCACAGATCTATGCAAAATCACTGTCCCACGAATGCTTGAGAAAGAAATCAGACAGGTAGAAAGAGAGAGAACAAGAGATTCAAACATCCATGATGCAACGAAGAAAGACATCACCATTCCAGAACTGAAGATGGCCACCAAACAGCTGAAGAAGACAAAATCACCAGGTCCAGACAGCCAGCATCTCAAACGAGATGTTACAACACCTTGGCAACACTGCTTAATGAAGCTACAGCTGGAGAGGAGGACAGGTACCTCAGTGCTGGAAGGAAGCCAGGATGATCCCAATTTTGAAGCAAGGGAAGAATAAGTAAAAAGTACTGAGTTTATCGCCCCATCAGTCTTACAAGCTGTGTGTGCAAGACCATGGAGCCTATCATGAACAAGCGCCTGGACTCCGAGAGCATTAGCGTGCCAGAGCAAGCCGGCTTCAGAAGCTACTAGCCCACTCAGTCAGTGACTGAGGAGACTACCCACCCACGCCACGTGGAGCCCGGTGCCGTCGTGGGCCGGCTCATTGTAGCAAAGCCTGTCGTGTCCTATAGCAGATCGCTTTATTTTAGATGTTTTGTTGTAAGACTAAGATTAAAACATTTATAAATGCGGTATTGTGAACCCTTCCCTTCCTGAACAGATGTCTGAATGTCCTGAAATGTGAAATGTTTCTGCTTTCTTCTTTGGTACACACGAGAGTTCCCCCCGATGCGGTAACTTGGTGCCAAGATAGCGGAGAGCCTATTGTATAGGAAAATCACAGCGTACCCTGCAGCATCCCGCTTTAAAACTACACGTATCTGATTTAATAAGGCAAGAAGAAAATGAGCAGAGACGTTTCCCATTTTAGTGTATTAAAACTGTATGGGTTAATTTGGTTAGCTCTTTTGTACAGCATTATTGTGTGACACAGTGAGAACGTTTAAAGAAGAAGTACTGCATACTATATAGTCTTTACTTGAAGAAGGTTGCTTCAAGCAAGTCAGACCACCAACTGCCATCTTAACAAATAGCGTGGAAATTAGCAAAGAAACTGCTGCCCCTGAACCAGACAGAGCTAGAAGCATTTTTCTCAGGTTTTTTGGGCGGTCCGTGGCGCAGTGGTAAAAGCGGCTGCTACCAATGCAAGACCCGGTTCCGGCGTCGGACTTTTCTCCTCTAGTAAGTGTCGCCATTAATTAGGGCGGATCGTCGGGGATTCTTTCTCCGGGTACTCCGGCTCTTTCATCCCCCACGAATTCGGTATTAATTTCAGTCCACTTAATCAGGTTTCAAAAATATTTTTAAAAAAACGAGTTGGAGTTCCAAAATTTCACTAACCTTGTCCATGTTATGTGTCTTGATTCACGTGAACGTGCTTGTTGGGTTCAGTTCGCGGTTATGTCCTGAGCATTGAGTTATATTATAAATATGAGAAATGTGCCATATAAATTCAATGTATTTATTATTTTACACAGCCTTCAGAGGGGTCATCGAAATTAGAGAGAGAAAAAAACAGCTTTTGTCAAAATTTCGGACTCATTTGGTGAGCCCTTGTGACCCTTGACCTTTCCGATGGGTAATCCAAATTAGTATGCTTTGATAGGTCTTACATCAATTAATTTTGTGTTTGAAATTGTGAACAGTATTTGAGACAAAAATATCTTGTAAAATTATGGCTATTTTTCATATATTTCCTCAGCTCTTGTGATCTTGACCTTTCAGAGGGATCAACCAAATTAGTATGCACACCATCAGGTACTTTTGTACCAAGTTTGGGTTTCAAGTTGTGAATAGTATTTGAGAAAAAATAAATTATGTCAAAATATAGCTATTTTTGACATATTTCCTGATCCCCTGTGACCTTGACCTTTGTGAGAAATCACTGAAATTGGTATGTTTAGAAAGGTTTGGCACGAAGTTTGAAGACTGTGGCTTGAATAGTCTCCGAGAAAATACCAACTTTAATCTTTAACACGGACGACGGACGTGAGCCAAAAATGTGGGTGAAACAGCTGCAGTTGAAATACTATGTGGATTGTGCTTGAGTGGACTCACGACAGGTAGCTCTTAAAAAAAAAAAAAAAAAAAAAAAAAAACACAACAAAACAACCAGAAAAAGTCTCAAGTTTGGTCTTGTACAACTGTCACAAATGTATCAGTCCCTGAAGAAAACTCGAAATGTAGGTCATCGAGCAGTGTAGGGTAGCAAGAAGCTAAAGAGGATCCAGATGTTTCCAAAAGTGATTCATGTGTTTCGTTTCGGTTGTCAAACAGCTCCTTCCGTCTGATTCAGTTAATCTGCACAATGGAAAATAAAATTAGAAATATGCATATTGTCCACATTCTCGTATAATATAATATGCTATTATGGACATACGTGCACAGTTTACGTTTTGTTCAACCTAAATGTTCAACCTTACGTATTTACATTTTGTTAAGCCTATAGTTCTATATTATACATCTACCTGGTGTAAATTTACGCAGGTGCCCAACACATTGAGGAATCCAGACCAAAAAGGTGACTGCCATGCATATAGAATGCAAATAAAAGAAACACACTTTGAATGGATTAGAATTACAAAAACGGGTGTAATAACTATAATTTAGCAATCTGATTTGTGTCCATCCTTTCAAAGCGTGTTTCTTTTTGGGTTATTTCTGTGTGATATCTAGATAGGAATATACGTGGCATGAATCTACACTATATAGATTCATGCCTGCGTGGATTCACACTGGTTAGAATAAAGTCTAATTATTGCGAAGTTTACCCGTTCAGCATCAGCTAGCAAACAGCCTGCCGTGCTCCATTACACACTATCTGAGGGAAACGTTACTACAAATTTTTAACTATGCTTGATCTCTTCGGTCTCATGAAATGATTGTGGAAATGATTCTTCACACACTACAACTCGCCGCAACACTGGCTGCAGTTTACAAGCTCATAAACACTAGGCATCAACAAAAAAGAAGATTGATGATCATTGTTTGACTGACACTGGTCAAGGTGGGTGCCTTGTTGACACTGACAGTTGTCGGCTCCTCCTATATCCCTCTGCTTTTACAGGACCGGTGTGTAAGCCGGTGTCTTTGATCCGTTGATGCTCTGAAAATTAAAAATTATATGCTAAAAACATTTATAATTTTAAAAAAGTGTGTGCTTACGAATTTTACCCCCCCCCCCTCCCCCCGTTTCCTATTTCTCTTTGTAAATATAATCGTTCGACATGCAAAGGTTACATAAATACACCCCAAATACACGCACGCACGCACGCACGCACGCACACACACACACACACACACACACACACACACACACACACACCTCCTTCAAGCACACACCATCGGCAGGCCCATTTCAAGCACGCACCATTGGAAGGATCTGTCTCTGTATTGTGTTGTGTGTGAGGGAGCTGGAATGAAAGTGGGCTGAGCAATAGACATGTGTATTGCTGATTAGCACAGCCATATTTCCTGCCTTTGCTTCAACATATTTCCTGCCTTTGCTTCAACATATTGGATTGCCCACCCAACCCGTAGTTTCGAAAACCTAACAATTCCTTTTGTATCAGAACTTCATGGCACCTAAAAAAACAGGTAAAGGTATATGAAGCTAGGGGCATGTACACGGGCCCAAACGGTCTTGCATACACGCGCATTCCCTCGCACACTGTACATAAACACAGAACATTCACTTGGTGCTAAGGGCAAGCTCAAGGGAGCTACTGAAAATAGATAGTCTGCTTGGCGTGACACAGTGTACCCCGGTCAGATCAAATTGGTTAGAATGTGTTAATTTCACAGGGAAATTACTGATCATAAAGCTAATGAAGAACGCACGGCATGAGCAGAATTACGATGTGTTCAGGAGCAATCGGACCGAACCAGATCTAAAAGTTGGTGAATAAAACCGAAATAAGGTCGTCCCCCTCACTAAAACCACAACGTTGTTTACATTTCAAACTGCGACTGCCCTGCGAAAAACACAATACATGGTGATGTATGACACTGAGCAGTGGAATGATCTAACTGAAGTCCCAGACCACAAGTCTTCTGTTTGCGGTATTGGCGAAAATCGGTGAAAATGACAACTTACGTTTTTCAAGCTGAGAAAAATGTCCGATACCACGAGTCAAACCGCAGGATGCACAACATTGTAAACAATCACTGAACAGAATAAACTGCTTGTCAGGGCCGTTATAATCAACGCACATTATAACCTGTGCAGTTATCTGAAAATTAGACAGCAGAAAAATGTTCATACTTTAGAATTCGATTACTGACTTTGAGACTGCTGAAAACCATTCTATTCCCCCTCTCCGTCTCCCCCCCTCCCATCCCCACTCACCCCCCATCCCCCCTCACCCCCCCCCCTCTCCCCCCCCTTCCCCCACCGCTGAGATCCGGTTCCATGTAGATTGAGAGCTTTGTGCTCAGAAAGGCACCTCAACAAGTGTCCAAAGCCATATTCTTTTTAGTTATATAGAACTAGACGTTTTCTTTTCCAGTTATTTTCTGCATCAGGCGTCGCTGAACAAAATCGATTCGTTCGCAGTCACAGTTTTAGATTCAAGACACTTTAGACCCCATTTGAGTACAACAACCTACCTCTTTTTTGATTCAGTGTCGTATTCGTCTTCTTTGGAGTTTTCCGACGTTTGAGGATGTTGCCGTAGCCGAATGCTGTGCAATTCTTGCACGCTGTAGAGGTGTGCAGCGACTCTCCGAGCAAGTATGGCGCCCTGCTACCCCAATGACGTCACTCAACAAGGGGCCTAAGCGATGGCCCTTTTTCGACAAGGGTGCCCGACAGAATTATCTTAGAGATGTTTGAACGGCTATAAAACGGAAATTTGCCGTCCAGTAGTGAAATCAGTGTCGTATAATTATGGTCTCTTCTAAGCATATCCTAAACACATTTTAAACGAATTTAGGTGTTAAAGTTGAAGCTTGCTTCCCTGTATTCCTTTCTTGTAAAGTTGTACATTTCACCAGCCCACAGAGAAATACGTCTTATTCTATATAAGACGATCATTTGCATCTTCAAAAAAGATGCATCAGGTCTCTTATATAACCCATGTCTTTGTCCGGAACTTAGGAAGTAGGCAGGGGATATGTGGTCGGGTAAATACCCTGAATTCCCACAGTAGATGTACAGAACATTACACAACAATGTAACGATACAAATTTGCCTCGAGTTATACTGAGATACTCACAAACTAGATAGGTGAGGCTTGCGCTGGCAGAATTGTACAACAAACCAAGGGGAATTACTCAGCGCTGGACAGACGAACAGTTAGATCCCCTGCCCCCGCCTATCAGGCACCCAATCGCCAGCCCACAGAGAAATACGCAGGTATAGAATAATACTTCCTAAGTTCCGGAGAAAGACATGGGTTATATAAGAGACCTGATAGATCTTTTTGAAGAGGTGTGTGGGGGGGGGGGAGGGGGGGGGTAAGAGCGTTTGTCAAAACTCTCACCGCTCGCCAAATAGGGGTGTGTGTGGAAAAGGGGGGTGGGGTGGTATGCGTGTCAGACCCTCACCACTCACCGAAATATCAAATTGGGGCAGGGGGGCCCAAAAACTCTCCGTAAATAAAGAGACTTTGTTATAGCATTTAAATTTTATTATTTATTTTATTATTATTATTTTATTTTTTTTTTTTTTATTTTTTTTTTTTTTTTAAATCTCTAAAATCTCTCTCCCCCACCCCACCCCCACATCCGCCCCTCCACCGTGACTTTGAAACAGGGTTTATATCATGGGTTTCGTCTGACGTCTGTTTAAAGTCCGAAATAGCTGAGGCGTGGAAGCAGGAGAGCGAAGGGAATGGCCGGTCGTGGGTTCGAATCCCCGTCCCGGCCCCGGTAGCTGGACTCGCAATCCAGGGGGAAAAGACATGCTTGTTCAATAGCATGTCCGTTGAAAGGTCTGGAACAGTTTGAGTGCTCCTGAATTGATCAGTGTTCAGGTTGTATTCCATAGGATTTCCCTGTTCCCCCTTAACCCGCCCGTCAGGGCCGTCCATTATCACTTCATTGCCGTGGACGTTAAACCCCGAACTAACCAACCTGACGTCTGTAAAGGCCCCGCCACACATGCCGGTTGTGCCCCGATTTTGAAGCCGATTCCGATCCGATTGGGATCGGATGACGTCAATTATCCGATCCGGTCCCAATCGGCTGGGAATCCGAATCGGCCCCGGTTGTAAGCTTCAACCAATCAGAGCGCGTCTCGCAAAGCATGTCGTTTCAGTTTGCAAATGGCGGAACATGCCTGTTGTGATCAGTACCACCGCCGTTGCTGATGTTTCGCACGCCTCTTCCCGAATATGATGCAAAACTACTGATAATGCAAGCACATCATCATCACTGTCAAAACTAGCAGTCATTTTGCAGAACAGGTACGACTTTGATCTTCGGTTCAAACCGGTCGGCTAAACAAGTCGGGAAATGTGTGGCAGTGCACACGTTTTTTACGGTCCGGCCCGATCACCTACCGATTCGAAACTGTTCGGGAATCGGCCTCAAAACCGGGCATGTGTAGCGGGGCCTTAAGGCACGAAATTGTACAGAAGCCTGACAATTTAAATTTCGTGGGCCAGACAACAGTACCTCCCAAAATCAGTGTGATGTTCGAGCGATATATATATTGTTGTATTAAAGCTACCTGCTCCAGGCAATTACACTTTTTAGGGTACAATAACTTTCGTATGGATGTTCTTACAAAAATGTTGCGCAAAAGGACTATTCTAACGAATGTGGTACAATGAAGACCTGTCTATGTTTTTCCTTTGCTACGCAGGAGATTTAACCTGCCACCATCCTATGAGTACCAGAAGCAGTAGAAAGCCACCGTTACTCAGATGGATTGTGAAAGGTAGAAAAGTCATTAAAGCAAGACAACAATGAGAACCCGGTCTGCTGTATCGCCGAAAGCCAGCCCTAGAGCAGGTCGCTGGAGGGTTCAATTACCAGAACACTTGCGAAACAGAATGTAAAATTATTATTCAAAGTCAAAGGTGAGTCGCATCCACATCGCCAAAAAGGAATCGGGTTGGTTCTGAAGTGAACGCTTAACCCCACCCCCACCCCACAAAAATAACACACACCAAAAAAATAAATAAATAAATAAATAAAAAATACAAAAACACACACAAAAACACACCAACAAAAAAATTGTAAACTACATTAACGATGTCACCTGTATGAGATTTGTAAAACTTTATTTAAGAATCTGAACCTTTACTTATAAGATAAAAGATGGGTCCCCTGGCAATTAATTGTCAACAAAAAGTTGAATAGTGAATAGGCTTTCAAAACTTCATTGTCGAAGCTAAGACGACTCGCACCCACACCGAAAATAAGGGACGTTAGGCTCAGGATGGACACCAATTTGGAGAGTAGCTGATTTGACTAAAGTCCCCCGCCCTCTCCTCCCCTTGACTGTTACTTAAAACATAAAAAGAACAAGAACAAATTGTAAGAATGAACTAACTGTCGTTTACGTATGGTAATTGCAAACTAAGTGATTCTACATTTAAAATGCACCTGTAAAACAAGCCGATATGTTGGAATAATTACATTAGAAGTCTGACATTTCGCTTATAACAACAGCAAAATGCCGGTCCCCTGCGAATTTGATATCTGGACTTTACTGCACTAGTTTGTTTTTGTGTAACAGCCCTAACCATAGAGTTTTAACTTTCAGCCAGCTAAGCTCACTTAAAAAGTCTTCTGTGTCTCCTTTTCCGGATCCAGGTGGAGGGGTGGGGCCCAGGGGGCCCTGACCCCCCCACCCCCACCCCCACCACCCGTCAGCCCTGACAATTTTTTTTTTTTAGGTGGTGGAGGGTTGTTTTTTTAGTGAATGGTTGGTTAGGTTGTTTTTTTTTAGTGGTGTTTGGTTGGTTGGTTGGTGAGATTTATTTTCATCACGGCACGCAGTTTTTTTTTTTACCTTTCTTATCCTCTCTTGCGTACTGAATCAGTGGGTGGGCTTAATGTGTCAAGACTAGTCAAATAACCTCGTCACACTAAATACGTGCACCCTAACATAGTCTTTCAGTCAGTAACAGAGTGTCAAGTACCCTTGCAATCAAAGGGGCTCATGGAAAGTAGTAACTCTCACTGTGCGGTATCATCAGCATCGCATCCTCACTCCGAGTCAGCCATATGATATAAGTCCTTGAGTGTTAGTCCACCCCAATTGTGGGTGATGGTTGGTTGGTTAGTTCGGGGTTTAACGTCCACGGCACCAAAGTGATAGACGGCCCTGACGGGAAATCTATTGCTTATGGAGTACGACCTGAACACTGATCAATTCAGGCGCACTGCAACTGTGCCACTTTGATTTACCAGGACCTTTCAAAGGACATGCTAGGGAACAAGCCTGTATTTTTTTCCCTGGATTGCGAGTCCAGCTACCGGGGCCGGGACGGGGACTCGAACCCACGACCCGGCCATTCCCTTCGCGGTCTTGCTCCGACGCTTAACCGCCTGAGCTATTTCGGACTCTGAATTGTGGGAGGGATACGGACTTCCAGCTCTCGCTGATTTCGTCAAGGGGGGGGGGGGGCCAAGGATGGGGGGGGGGGGGGGGGGGCATCTGTCTGTCTGTCGCTCCGTCGCGCAGCGGCTGGTGGTGTTGCCGGGGCCGGGTGGGTGGTAGTGGAGGAGGCGGGTGGTGTGGCCGGTGGACAGTTGCTTTAGTGTCGCCAGGTGGAGGGGGGGGGGGAGTTCTTCTTCTTCTTCTTCTTCTCGAACGCCGTCACACTTGGAGTTTGGCTCTCAAAATGAAATCTGTGGTCTTCTGTAGCGCCTCCACAGGCCCGTACAGTTTCTCTTGTAGAGTGGCGGGCTTCGGCCATATCTCCTCCCTCAGCGGCTGGTGGTTCCCACAGTCCTGGAGGATGTGCTCTGCGGTCTGCTCTGCTTCTCCACAAGGGCACAGGGGAGATGGCACGAGGTGGAAGCGTCTGTGCAGGTGGAAATTGAGTCGGTTGTGCCCGGTCCTCAGACGAAAGATGGTCACTTGCTCTTGTCTGGACAGCTGATGGTAACTGTCTAGGGGCCGTTGTGGTGGTCTGTACACAGACTTAATGATGGTCTTCATCTCTGTGAAGCTGACTCCATTTTCATCTTGTTCTTTCTCTGCGCCCACTTTTGCCATTCTGTCAGCTTCTTCATTGCCGTAGATGCCACAGTGTGAAGGGATCCACTGCAGCACCAGTCTGGTGCACTTGATGTTTTGTAGTGCCTCTTGTAGACGTGGCAGTTTGCTTGCTGTTGCTGCCTCAAGGACAGACATGGCATCAGTAACGAAGACAATCTGGGCATCAGGGTCTGCAGTGCCACTAAAGGTGTTAGCTGCGCGGACTAGGGCTTCCACCTCAGCTCTGTAATTTGTGCAGTGAAGGCCTGTTGGTACTGCCTCTGCCTGCTATTTTCCGTTTGGGTACTGAATGTACACCCCAGCCCCTCCATCCTGAACTGCATCTGTGGCTGATCCATCGGTGTATGCCCGTATCCATGCTTCCTGGGGATACTTTTCTTCGAGCATGGCCAGTGTCAGGGCTTTCTTGCTCACAGTGCTGTGCTCATCTCTGGTGGTGATGTAGGGTACCGTGGAAGAGATGGTGATGTTTTCTGGCTTACTTTCCCAAGGTGGAAGGTCGCTAGCAGGATTCAGAGCCTCTACCTGCGCAGGCAGCTTTGCCTGGTGTTTTCTCTGCAGTGCTCTCGTCTCCTTCACAAAGCTTGATCTTTTCAGTCTCCCTGAGGTTGGTTGTTTCATCCTAGTCTTTGGAAGACTTGACCTTTGTGGACTGTATCAAGGCTTTGCAATCTCTTCTCATGCGCAGGGGTGGGATGCCCGTTGTCTCTTCCATCTTTTCAATTGGTGTGGATCTCATTGCGCCGGTGATGATACGCAGTGCCTGGTTCTGAACTCTGTCAATGGTCTGCTGGTGTGACTGGGCTGCCGTCAACCATGCATTAGATCCGTACTCAAGGTGTGGTCTCACTGTGCCTTGATATACATTTTTGAGGATCTTTTCATTGTGTTCCAGCCAGTTTTCTCATGATGTTCAGCTTTCTTCTAGCTTTCGCTTCTGCATTCCAAATGTGCGGCTTCCACGTCAGCCTCTTGTCAAGGGTGACTCCCAGGTATGTCTGTTGGTCTTCATACCGCAGCGGGGTGTTGCCCAGTGTTAGGTTGCCAGCCTTTGCCTTGTTGGAGAGAGAGAAAAGTGTGGCTGATGATTTTTTTGTGTTGATGGTCACACACCAGTTGTTGGTCCAGTCTGTCAGCCTGTCCAGGGCTAGCTGCATCCTGTATGTAGCAGTTGTTGCATACTCTGGGGGGGGGGGGGGGGGGGGGAGTTGATAGGCCAGCCAGTCCATGAGTTCTTGCAGTAGTGGGGATGGCGTAGGTGGCCGGTGGAGTCGTGGCTGGTGGAAGTACGGTGCAGGGCATCGGGGGTGGGGGGTGTGGGGGTGGGGGGGTGGGGGGGGTGGTGGCCAGGGGATTATGGGTCTTGGTGCTTGGCGTTGGAATGGGCGGGCTGGGTGGCGATGTGGTGGTGGTAGACGGAGGTGGGGTGGTGGTGTGGAAAGTAGTGCCGGGCGTTGCTGTGTCCTGAATCTCTTTGGTGGGCGGTGGCGCTGGTGGGTTGTGGTTTGTTGTCTCTTGGCCGGTGGTTCAGGGTTGTGTTTCTTGTTTGCTTCATCGGGGGTCTGAGTGGTCGTGGTGGCGGTGTTGGTGGTGTCAGGCGGTGGTGCGTCAGCGCTGGCCTTCTAATGCATTGGTTGGTCAGTGTTGCATCCCACCTGAAGGGTTGCTGGTGGTGTCGTGAGGCATTCTCGGTCGTTGGTCGCTGCGGTGGCTGCGGTTTCGGTATCTTTGTTTGCTGTGGTTACTGTCGCTTGGCAGTCGCTGTCTTGTTGTGTTTTGATGTTTTGACTGCTTGGCTCCCGCTATTCGTAGTCTTGGGTGGGCAGAGGTCGGCGAGTTCCCCAGTTTCAAGTAGCCATCGTGTAGACGAGTGCTCGTCCCCATTCACTGCATCGATGACTGGTATTGCTGACTGTAGCAACAGTACCAGGTCGATGACGTACATTTTCTTGAGACCGATCTTCTTTTCTTTCTTGGTCCACGCCCGTTCCTTTAGTAGGTGATCTGGGATGTGGACTGATGGGGGGGGGGGGGGGGGCGGGGGGGGGGGGGGGGGGGGAAACGGACTCTGTGGAGTTTGCCGTGTCTTCGGCGTCTGGTGGCGGTAAGATCTCTGGTTGGGTGCAGGCAGTCTCTTGTGCGGCTGGCTGCTGGTAGTACTCTTTTTGGGGGGGGGCTCTTTGCCGAAATTCTGAAATATATGATAGAGTTCTGGAGGTGGCGGGAACCTTCGAAGTAATTCTTCCATCATTGGGTCTGGGGTTGGATTCAGTGTCGTTCAAGTCCTTGTGAAGCGGAGGCTGGGTCTCCTGCCGGTGGAATCTGTCTTTGCAGCGGGGGAGACATGGGTTGTCTGTAGCTCCTTGTCTCTCGGTCTTTGTAAGGAGATTGTTGCGGTTGAGGAAAGTGGGTTAGGTACTCTTCCACTTGCTCTTTGTTGTTTTTCTTCCTGTTCGCCCTGATAAGGGCGGCTTGACTTTTGCTTGCGGCCATGTGCTCTGTATGCTGAGGCTTGAGTAGCGTGAGTGGCGTCTCGGGTGGCTGCACAGCTGTGGTGCTGATGTGAAAATGTGATGTGACATGTTGTGGGTCCAGCTTACTGTCCCATCTGACATAAAAAAAAAATGTATGGGGAACTAGCAGATTTAACCTGGTGTTGTAGGGGCGGGGGGGGGGGGGGGGGGGGGGGACAACGCGGGGTGGGCCGGGAGGTTGTAGGACCAAAGCCGAGCGGCGATTCATGACTGCTATGTTAAAAGAAAGATTAAGATGGTTTGATGTACACTATTTTGTTTATAAAGTCTTTATTAAAAGAAAGTTAAAAGGAGCCTCCGTATACAGAAAAATGTTGGTAAGAGACGTAATAGATTTTAAAATATAAAAAATTAGGAGTCAAACATATTTCAATAGTATGTGCTATTTTATTTGGAGTATTTTTGTTTAAAACAAGGTTAAAAGAGCCTATAATTGTATATAAATGGATTAATAAGAAGCATGGTTAAATAAATTAAAATGCTAAAAATAAAATAAAAATTAGGCATATATTAGAGTGTAGTGGGTTAAGGGATATGGCCGGCGGCCACGCAAATATTAGCAATTTGACTGGGTCATTTTTTTTTAGAGCAAATTTAATTCGCTACTTTAACTCAATTTCTTTTTCTTTTTCTGATGCTTTATTACTGGGACCCTGTATTTTTATTTTCACTTATCTCTTTACTTTTTACTATTTGGCCGGGGTCCTGGTCGGACCTGCTGCATCACTGTTTAGATCGGCTGTGCGGATCGCACTCTGTTTATCTACAGCCTACAGACAGGCCATTTGGACCATGATGGCAATGTAGGGGTCTTAAAATATTAATATTATAAGTATTATTATCAGTCTCCGACAGCACAAGGGCTGTGGCCCTATAGGAATTTGCATCCGCCGCCAAGAAGCCATCGGAGAACTTGTGGGTATAGTATATTTCCTATGATTTTCTGAGCGGGCGGCTCAGTATTTTTAACTTGTTTTGCCTTATCTCTTTGCTGTTTACTAATTGGCCGGGGTCCTGGTCGGGCCTGCTGCATCACTGTTTTAGATCGGCTGTGCGGATCGCAATCACCATGTCTGTTGATCTACAGCCTACAGACAGACCATTTGGACCATGATGGACCTCCGGCAGTGTGACGGTTTTAAATTATTAATATTATAAATATAACAAAAATATCATTTCTTATTTCATCTTTATTTATATATTAATTTAGTAAATTAAACCTATATTTTTAATTTCCATCAGTCTCCGGCAGCATAAGGGCTATGGCCCTATAGAGATTTGCAACGGCCGCGGCTAGTGTCAACAGGGCCAAAAAGCCATCGGAGAATTTGCGGGTATATATATTTCCTATAGGTTTCTCAGTGGGGAGGGGGGGGGGGGGGGGCCGGCGCAAAGCCCCCGGAGTGACCAAAGGCACCAAGGCCGAAAGGCCAACAACAGCGGTCCCAAGAATAAAGACCTAAATTTATTGCCGCGGAAGATTCCGTGGTAACTACGCGACAGACTGGTGGGAGAAATAGGATAAATATAAGTATTTACAGTATTATAATTAGTTATATATACGATAGGAGAGAGGGAAAATCTTTTAAAATTAGCTTGGCTAACCGCATGCTCCTCGTGGCAGCAATAATGAGTTCTATCGTTTGTGCCTCAGGTTTCTGTAAAAGTGACGAGAGCGTATTAGCATTTGGGTAACTGTTTCTAAGTTTAGCGCAGTCCTCAGTAAAGTGAGGGCAGCACAGTAGGGCGTGTTGTGGGTCAAAGTTCTCACCGCATAGACAGATGGGACGGGAGTACTTAATCCACCAACTGTCAGTAAAGAGTCTTTGAATGACAGAGTTGTAGAAGTACATAGGATGGAGGGGTTTTAGCTGTAGCTGAGAAGACAGAGATAGCAGGGGATTTATTTGCTAGTGAGTTTAGTCTGGTGGTATATATAGTTTTGATGTTGTTTTTTACTTTCGATTTCAATTCAGATGATAAGGCAAGAGATATTTTGATGGAACCAGAAGCTCCAGATGCACCAAGTTTAGCGGCCGCCTTGTCCGCAAGGTCGTTGCCGTGAGCGCCCACATGAGAAGGAATCCACTGTAAGATAGAAACGATCCCGCGGGCAAGTAATTGGTGGATAATTATTTCCATGACTATATCAGGTCTCGACGTAAACGTATTAGAAGCAATAGCCAGCAGAGCAGCCTTAGAGTCCAAATGTGCAACGGTAGAGCCAGCAAATGCTGTAGTGCCAGAGAAATAGCCACACAGATTCAGCAGTCTATGTTTAGTGAAAAATATGCTGTTTTGTTTAAAGCTGGTATAGTATAGGCCCCTCCGACCTGATTTGTCGTAAGCCTGGAGCCGTCTGTATAAATGTTGAGGGCATTAGGATATTTGAGACTAAGGTGTTTAATAGTTCTCGACTTTTGTAAGTGAGGGGGGTCTTTTTTGTTGATGTTGGGTACGTTGGAGGAAGAAGAGTCCATGGAGGCCTGGGGGGAGATGGGAATAGAGCAGACCGACTGGGGGCTGACTCCAGCCAGAGAGAAAACTTCGTTAGTATACCTGGGTAACGTTAAATTATGACTACCCTTTTTTGCGGGGTTATCTTGAAGTTCTTTGTTCTAGATACCTCGGGCGTTATTATCAGTAGTATGTATAGACAGCATAAAGAGAACAGAGTTTTTTTCCCCGATATAGATCGAGAGGGAGCAGGCCTAATTGGGCATATGTCGCCATATTGTTAGCGTGTGTAGGGATGCCGAGGATGTGCTTTAGTGAGCGCACTGAAGCACTTTTTTTTTTTTTTTTTTTTTTTTTTTTTTTTTTTTTTTTTTAAGGGCCGAAGGGGGAGCGGAGAAGAAGCATTCCTGACCGTAGGTAAGATTCGAGCGGATAAGAGCGTGATGAAGATGAAGAAGTAATGAGATACTAACCCCCCCCCCACCCACCCACCCCCATATCTGGGCTTTGATAGATTTAATCAAGCACATGGCTAGGTGGGCTTTGTGAATTAAATTATTAAGGTGGGGGGTCCAACAAAGGGTAGAGGAGAAAGTAACTCCAAGAAACTTAATAGTGGGTTGAAAAGGAATAAGGTGCAAGTCGCCGTCCTTTAGAATAGTAATTTTCAGTTTGCTTTTAATACCATGTTGGGAAAAGAGAATAAGCTGGGTTTTTTTTTTCGGTAGAGAGCTCGAACCCATTGGCCAGCATATAATCTTGTATAATATTAGTAACTCTGTTGAAATATTTTCGTAGTAAGGGAGACTTTTTGTTGCTAAGGTTTCCCTTGTTTTTAATTTTGATAGGTGGCCATATGGCGATGTCATCGGCATATTGAGAAAGTGTAAAAGGTCGATGCATGCCACGTTCTGAAAGTTGATTTTTACTAAGAATTGTAGGTAGGTCAGCAAACATTATGTTAAATAGGGTGGGGGTGAGGCAAGTGCCTTGTGGGACTTTGCAGTCAGTGCTGTGTGTTTTAGAATAAGAGTTATTGACCCTGACCTGAAGAATACGGGAAATAATGCTTTTATGAAAAAATATGGTTGTCCGGAGAGGCCTAGTTTTTTTATTTTAGATACGAGTTTTTGGTGCCATACTAATGCTCTTCGGACATCAAAAAAGCAGGCTAATACTTTCAGTTTTTCTTCTGAAAGCATGTTTAACAGAAGAGGATAAACTGTATAGCTGATCAGTGCACGAACGGTGCTAGCGGAAACCGGCCTCACAGGCCGGGATACAATTATTTTTGTCTAAATAATATTCAAGACGGACTTTTCCCTCTATTGGAAGGTTTTTGATCATGGGGTATATGGTCTGGGCCAGGGGCAGATTTAATATTTTTAATGTTATCAAGGGTGGCATTCTTCCATAGAGAAAGGTAGATTGATTGGAAGGTCATTATCGGTGGGGGGGGGGGGGGGGGGATTAAATATTCAGTTGTTTTTTCCTCAGCGAGTCTGTAATTTTTATTATTTGTTTTTGACGGCATCTTCGCAGAGTCCCGACCACCAGGGGTTTCTGGCCCTCCTATGGGGGCTCCCTTATTTTGAGGGATAGCTGTGTTATCTTTCGAAATGATATTTAGGGATAGCGGAGGTGGTTTGATGGATAATTGGGCCGTTACCTTCTAATAGTATGGAGACAGGGATATGATCACTGCCAAGTGGATCGTTATGTTGTGGGTGAGAATTCACTTCCTCCTGATATAGGGCTCCTCAGTAAAACCATAGAGTTTCATGTGTCCCTGCAGGAAAAGGGGCTCCTGAAAAGCTTGGTGTGCTATACACATGTACCATCTTCAGACTGAGGCCTACGACTGATGACACGCCCGGCGGAGGCAATTGTCCAATTAAACGAATGCGAGAGGTCGGCTTTATGGCTGCGTGTAGACCAACTGGTGTCACCTGTTAATCAGATAATTGTCCCCGACAACAGCGGAGTCATTGAACTTAAACACAGCCGTTTTTGTCCGCGGCGAGACTAAAGTAACAGACTTTCACAACAGTCTTACGTCTTTATGTCAATTCCGGTTCAAGTTAGTTTAGCCTTTTGATGCTAACGTGAATCTTCGCTGGCTTTGACTGACAATCACATTTTAACCTAGATCGCTCCTAGGTAGTGACGATCGCTTTTTTCCGAAGAAATGAAACAACAACCCCCAAAAAAGAGCTGTGTGCCATACAGTAGATCCCGGCCATTGTTTCTTTACAGTTTCGACAAGACTGATAGGTGTTTTAGTGTTGTAGTCTCTTTCTGTTATTTCGTCCCTTTTTGCATAAAAACAAAACAAAACCAAAAAACTTCCATGGTTGTAACACTATAGTGTGTGTGTGTGTGTGTGTGGTGTGTGTGTGTGTGTGTGTGTGTGTGTGTGTGTGAGTGTGTGTACTTAGCTTCAGACTTATTTTATAAAAGTGGAGTAATGCAAGATCGGTCCCACCCAGGTATGCATCCTGTCACTCTGGTCCCGACGCCTCTAAATATCCGAGCAGAAGAATGTGAAGTACTCGGGGGCATTTCGATCGGTATTCGTAGTTAGTAACTACAGGCTCCTATTTACTCACCAGGGAACCGGCCTACAATTCTCCGGCAGTCCATTCATTGTGTCGCATTTTATTCCTTACATTAGGACATGGTATTATTGTTGTCCGTGTATGTAAATGTAGTCCTGACGCGGCATTATTGATGTCAAGTACGAAAGCTTTCAAATGCTTGCAGTATTCCTGACGCGGCATTATTGACGTCAGGTATGATCGCTTTCAAATCCTTGCAGGGTCCAGTTAGTGCAATAATGCTCTTTCTTATGTCGGGATACGATTGTATCCGGCCGCGTCTTCTGTTCCCTCGGTGCTTGTGCCTGTCAGGTCCAAGGTCATTTCCTGCTCAGTGGGGCTTAGCCGCGATAAGACACCAGAAAGCGTTGGGTGTGAGCCCACGGTCTGCGTGTATGGACGTGGGCCGGCGTTATATTCTTTTAAGTTAATTCGTCCGTTTTGACGTATCAATCCCAGACTTAGCGTAGTTGTTATTTCTCAGTGTGTTCGTGTTTGTAGACGATGCCGGCTGTTTGTGTGGCTGTGTTGCCGCACATACGACCGACTCGTGTTTGTAGTATTGGACGGTCCTCTGTGTAGATGATACGCAGCGTTGCCGTGGTGCATATCTCACAGTTGATGCTTTAGTGAAAAGCAGCTGCTGCTGCTGCTGTTTTGGTGTGGCTGTCGTTTCGTTGATCGCTGTTGTTGTTGGGCCGATTGAATTGTATACCGTTTAGGTGTAGAAAGGCCTTCATATCTTCGAGTGCTTCACAAAATAGTTGGCCTCGCTTGTTGCAAGTGTTTCAGTCCTCTTTTCACATTTGCGCGCTTTCAAACGAGTTATTTGTGACCAGTGTTGCCTGGTGTTGTGGATTAAAGTTGGTGTCGCGTTGTTTTGTGGTCGATGTAAAGTAGGCAGTGTCCGTTTCCGACTGCTGTGCCGCCTCTATTTAGTTTGTGTTGTATACACGTTGATTTGCCTTCCTCATTGGGGGGAGGTAAGTCTTTTAGCAAACAGTATGACGTCATAGCGTGTAGCGATTCATGACGGATGTCACTTTGTTGAGAGTTTTTCCGTGGGGGGCTGCTGGGCCGATTCTTGGCCTCGGTTGAGTAGCTGGCTCACACGTGTCTTGTTATAACAGCAGAACATAGGATCGCAGTGTAGTTTGTCGCTTGTTCTAGCGGCTTGTCGGTCGTGTGGTGCTTTCAGTTTATTTTCCGACTGGATTTCCAGCCTCTTTCTAGCGTGGGAGACGAGTTACTTGGTTGTTTTCGTTCCATTCACCCTTTGTCAGGTGTGGGGAATGAGTTTCATCCACCATATTTCGGGTGTGGGGAGTGAGTCTCAACCACCCTATTTCAGGTGTGGGAGAATGGTCGATGAGTTTCTTCTTGCTTGTGGTTTTCCGTTGATTTGATAGTCTTGGTCCTAGGTTGTAGTAGTTCTCCGTTGACATAATAGTCTTGGGTCTTGGTTGATTTGTCGTCGTTTCTGGCGGAGTTAGGGTTGGCAGCTGTTGTGTCCTTCGTCGTCTCGCTTTGTCGGGTGTGAGGGAGCGGCTTGGTGCAGCGCGCGTGCCGACGATGTATGGTCGAATCTCATTGGTTGGCTGTCGTCGGGCTGGTCGCCCGCTGTCTGTGTGAGATAGCGTCTTGTAACCTTGGTTGCAGGTCAGTGGAGCCTATCTTCTAGATCGGCCGGTCCATTCCTGTAGCATGCTATGTCTTTGTCAGGCTTTGGGGATGAGAGGTAGTGTCTGTTGATGGTGGTTCAACTGGATGCTTAGAGTAGACATCTCTCAAGACACGTCCGTCTTCCGCAACTGTTTGATAGAAAGTGAGCTGGCTGGTTTGCTCTTCTCCCGGCACTGATATGAGTTATCGCCTCTTCTTGTCTGGGGCGGTCCGTGGCGCAGTGGTTAAGGCGCCTGCCACCAATGCCAAAAGATGCGAGGTTCGAAAACGGGTTCCGCGGCGTCGGACTTTTCTCCTCTGGTAAGTGTCACCGTTAATTCGGGCGGACCGTCGGGGGTTCCTTCTCCGGGTACTCCGGTTCTTCCACCCCCCACCCCCCACACACACACACTTTGGTACCGGTTTCAGGCCACTTTACAAATTCCAAATACAAGCGATCAAAAATCTCTGTAACTTCAGTAGCTGAACTGGCCCTTCGTCTGTCTTGTACTGTGTTTCGTCTGTCTTGTACTGTGTTTGTCTTAAATGGCGTAAATCCGTGTCTGTTACGTGAGTGTGCGTGTTGGGCTTCAGTTCGCGGCGCTTTGAGTCGATTTGCCCCAAAACTGAGAAAAAGCGCCTATATAATAACGGTATTATGCTTCGTTGAATCAGTGTTCCAATCCCATCAGGTGAGACTCCGTGGAGTAATGCAAGTAATGTCAGTCTAAAGTGACTGACATCTGTCATGAATCGCTAAACGTTATGTCGTTATACTGGCGTCTAAGCCCCGCTGAGCAGGAACTGTCCTTGGACCTGACAGGCACAAGCGCCGAGTGAACAGAAGACGCGGCAATACAATCGTATCCCGACATAAGAGCATTATTGTACTAACTGGACCCTGCAAAGAGTTCAAAGCGATCGTACTTGACATCAATAATGCCGCGTCAGGACTACATTTACATGCATGGACTACACGGACAACAATTACCATGTAAGGAATAAAATGCGACACAGAGGAATAAGCCTGTTGCATGATGAGTAAATCGGAGCCTGTAATTACTAACTACGAATACCGATCGAAACGCCCCCGAGTGCTTCACATTCTTCTGCTCGGATATTTAGAGGCGTCGGGACCAGAGTGACAGGATGCATACCTGGGTGGGACCGGTCTTGCATTACTCCACAGTGTTTGAATGACGTCCATCGTGTTGTGTTGTGCTGTGCGTGTGCGTGTGCGTGCGCGCGTTTGTGTGTGTGTGCGTGCGCGCGTTGTGTGTGTGTGTGTGTGTGTGTGTGTGTGTGTGTGTGTGTGTGCGTGCGTGCGTGTGTCCAGGTCTGTAAATCTGACGTACCGGAAGGGGTGGGGGGGGGTGGGGGCTGGGGGCGACTGGGGGAGGGAGGAGGGAGGTTGTTCGTTTGCGCGGCGAATTTGGGCCCCCCGTCAGGACCCCTCTGGATCCGCCCCTGCGTTCAGATGTCTGCAATTACAGCACGCCTAAAATTGATGACCCAAAAATGCAAATTTGGACATGTGTCATAATGAGGCTAAAAACGTTATATCTTATGTAGTTTTCATCGTAGGCATTAAATCAGACACTAAAACACGACAATCTGTGTGATAATTGTACATTAAACCAAGCACATTTCAGATATGAACACAACAATATGACATCAAATCTTGCATTATAGATCTCATACATAAAATTCTGAATGCATTTCCATCATTTTTCAAATTGACCAGCAGCAGGACGTCTGTTGGCTATGGAAACAACGCAAAGTGGTTATCTGCCTCGTATTTATTGTTTAAGATATCTCTTCTTCCTCCTCCCCAGTTCCTGAGAAGGGGTACACTGGAGTCATCACTGTAGCTGGTGTCTGTTTTTTGTTTTTTTTTGCAGGTGACTTCTCCAGAAGCAACCAACAGAATTGTTTACATTTTCATTAGATTTATGACCAAAGCCGGGGTCCTAAGGTCAAGATCATGGTCACTAAAGGTAATATCATAAAAAGGACGGCTCATCTGATTTAAATTGTTAAGTAAAGGTATCATGAAGAAAGCTGCGGAAAGGAAAATTATCTGACATACTGACCCTGGCAGCCATATGTGTTTTCAGTGCTTCCGTCTGTGTGACCACTCTACCGATTTTCGTCAAGTTTTAGTATTTGGTAGCCCATAGTGTCATAAGCAAAAAAGGAGTTGATACTTTTAACTTTTAGGTTCACGTGCAGAACGTAAATCTATGTAATGGACCAGTGGGCGTCCGTCCGTCCTTCGTCCGTCGTAAACGAACGTTGGCATTTTCTCGGAGACTATTCAAGATTCAAAATAGCTACAAAAACGCCGACGAAAAGATTAACAGTAATTCCTTTCCTGGAGGAGGAAGGTTCTTCTACTAGAAGACTTATGACGTCCTGTGGTGAAAGCCGGAAGTCTTCGGAAGCCACAGGACCGAGCCGCCTCTCTCTATCCAGGGATACAACCATGGGCACATGGAACGTCAAGACCATGTACCAGAGCGGCAAGGCCGCCCAGATAGCAGCGGAAATGCAAAAGTACAACCTTTCCCTGCTAGGCATCAGTGAAGCCAGATGGACGCAGTCTGGCCAGAAAAGGCTGTTAAGTGGGGAGATGATTCTGTATTCAGGTCATGAAGAGGAGAATGCCCCCCATACAGAAGGAGTAGCACTCATGCTGTCACCAGTGGCACAGAGAGCGCTGATGGGCTGGGAACCTCTTGGGCCAAGAATTATAACAGCAGCCTTTAGAACTAAGAAAAAGCTCAAGCTGAACGTCATCCAGTGTTATGCGCCCACCAATGACAGTGATGAGGAAGAGAAACAAGAGTTCTACGACCGACTCCAGAGTGCCGTGGACAAATGTGCGGAGCGAGACATCACCATCGTCATGGGCGATTTTAATGCCAAAATAGGGGAGGACAACACCGGATACGAAGAGGTGATGGGGAGACAGGGACTAGGCTCGGAGATGAGTGAGAACGGGGAGAGGTTTGTAGACTTTTGTGCTCTAAACCGACTTGTCATTGGAGGCAGCATCTTCCCACACAGAAGAATACACAAAGCAACTTGGGTCTCACCTGACCATACAACAGAGAACCAAATAGACCATATCTGCATTAGCAAGAAATTTAGAAGATCCCTTCAAGATGTTCGAGTTAGGAGGGGAGCAGATGTCGCCTCAGACCACCATCTGCTTACCTTAAGAATGAAGCTCAAGCTAAAGAAAAGCCGCACAGAGACAACAAGAAGACAGCGCTATAATGTAGGCCTCCTGAGAGAAACTGGAGTTAGAGAAGAGTTCAAACTGGTGCTGTCCAACCGGTTTCAAGCGCTACAGGAGCTAGTAAATGAAGAGGAGGCGGTCACCACAGAGCAGCAGTGGAAGGCAGTTAGAGAGGCGCTGAACTCAACCTGCAAAGACACTGTAGGGTTCAGGAAACACCACCACAAGGACTGGCTGTCGGCACAGACCTTGAAGAAGATAGAAGCGAGGAAGCAGAAGAAAGCAGCGGTCAACAACAGTCGCACGAGAGCAGCCAAAGTAAGGGCACAGGGGGAATACTGGGAAGCCAACCGCGAGGTGAAGAGGAGTATCAGGGCAGACAAGAGGGCCTACACAGACAGCCTGGCAGCAGAGGCAGAAAAGGCAGCAGGCAGCGGCAACATGAAACAGCTCTACGACATTACCAGAAGATTGTCGGGTAAGTATGGCCATACAGAAAGACCAGTAAAAGACAAAGAAGGCAAGCCTATTGCAGACAGAGCAGACCAACTCGACAGATGGGCCGAGTATTTTGAAGAGTTACTGAACAGACCTAGCCCACCCGACCCCCCCGACATCCAGCCGGCAGAGACCGACCTACCCATCAGCTGTGACAGACCCAGCCGGGAAGAGATCAGAAAAGCAGTGGCATTTTTGAAGAATGGCAAAGCAGCAGGGCCAGATGGCATCCCAGCGGAGTCTCTGAAAGCAGACCTAGAGACAACAGTTGAGATGCTGTACCCACTGTTTGGAAAGATCTGGGAAGAGGAGGTGATGCCAGCTGACTGGAAGGAGGGGTACCTAATCAAGCTTCCCAAGAAAGGCGACCTCAGCAAGTGTTCCAACTACAGAGGAATCACCTTGCTGTCAGTACCAGGAAAGGTCTTCAACAGGATCATCCTAGAGAGAATGAAGAGCTCCGTTGACCCCCAGCTGAGAGACCAGCAAGCAGGATTCAGGAAGAACCGATCATGTACAGACCAGATCGCCACTCTCCGCATCATCGTGGAACAGTCTCTGGAGTGGAGCTCCCCGCTGTACGTCAACTTTGTGGATTATGAGAAAGCATTTGACAGCGTGGACCGAGAGACTCTGTGGAAACTCCTACGACACTACGGTGTACCCACAAAGCTCGTCCGCCTGATCAAGAGCAGCTATGATGGCATGACATGTCGCGTGATCCACGAAGGGCAGTTCACCAGAGAGCTCCAGGTCAGAACTGGTGTCAGGCAGGGGTGTCTGCTGTCTCCGTTCCTCTTCCTACTGGCCATAGACTGGGTCATGAAGATGACCACAGAGCACAGACGAAGTGGAATACAGTGGACACTGTGGACACAGCTTGACGACCTCGATTTTGCAGACGACTTGGCATTACTGTCCCACACTCATCAACAAATGCAGGACAAGACCACGAGGCTTGCTGACATCTCGTCCCAAGTGGGCCTCACCATTCACAAACAGAAAACAAAGACAATGAGGCTGAACGCAACCAGGGAAGAACCAGTCTTGCTTGCTGGCACCCCGTTGGAGGAGGTGGAGTCCTTCACCTATCTCGGGAGCATCATAGACAAAAAAGGCGGCACTGATGCAGATGTCAGAGCACGAATCGGTAAAGCCAGAGCAGCCTTTCTCCAGTTGAAAAAAGTGTGGAGTTCCAGAGAGCTGTCACAACACACCAAAGTCCGGATTTTCAACTCCAATGTAAAAGCAGTTCTCCTATATGGAGCAGAGACATGGAGATTGACAAAAACCACAGTCAACAGAGTACAGACCTTCATGAACAGTTGCCTTAGAAGAATTTTGAAAATCCACTGGCCAGAGAAGATCAGCAACGTCAGACTCTGGGAGAGAACAGAGCAGATAACAGCAGAGAATGAAATTGGGCGAAGAAGATGGGGATGGATCGGTCACAGTCTGAGAAAGCCAGCTTCCAGTATCACTAGGCAGGCATTGTCATGGAACCCCCAGGGAAAGAGGAAAAGAGGTAGGCCGAGAAACTCCTGGCGTCGAGACCTCCAAGCAGACATCAAGAGACTGGGAACCACCTGGAGTAGAATCGAAGGAGAAGCACAGGACAGGAGTTGCTGGAGGTCTCTCGTCGACGGCCTATACCCGGGTAGGGGTGACAGGCGTAAGTAAGTAAGTAATTCAAGATTCAAGATTCCAAAACTAAAAACTTTATTGTGTCAGTCTGGCCGACAAATTTTATTTCGTTGGGATCAGTATGTTAAAACAGCGGAAGACACATGCGCCCCCCCCCCCACCCCCCACCACCCTCGTGCGACAAAACACACACACACACACACACACACACACACACACACACACACACACACACACACACACACACACACACACACACATGAACACAAAACCCTCAGACTGGGTGACCTACCATTTTATGTGAAAATGGGTTCCCATATTTCTATTTATTCTAGGGCTCTGGAGTTGATGCCAATGTTTAGAACTCACCTTATAACTAAGCTCTACAACTTAAAATAAAATAGACATTTTCTAGAAACAGAGCCACTCCGGATGGAAAAAAAATGGGTGTTTACCCCAAAAGTGGGTGCCTCTCACACAAAACTGGGATTACAGTGAAAATACCTCACTAAAGATACCTTTGGTTGATTTTACTATTATGATTGTTTGAGTGGGGTTGTAAGGGGGTTGGGGGGGGGGGGAGAAGTGTGTGTGTGTGGGGGGGGGCGGGGCGGGGGGGGGGGGCGGGGGGGGGGGGGAGAGGGGGTCATCACTTTTGGTTTATAGAGCTGCTCAATGCACTCTTATGAATGAAAGAGTTTCATTATCAGTGGAATCAGTAGGTCATTTCAGAGGCGCACACTGAGTTGCACGTCAAACCACTCACAAATACTCATTTGGAGTGCACCAGATGGATCCAGTTGGCAAAGTCCCACATTCCACACTATAGGACAGCTAAGACTGAAAAGCAATCGCGGCGTTTATGGCGCGGTACAAGGTTTAAAACTAAGAAAATGTTGTTTTTAGAAGCGTGTCGGGCAAAAGTTTTTATGAAAACTGTTTTAAAACCTCTTTTAACTCAACTTTTCTTAATGTTAAAAGTGTTTTATTGTACATTACTTAACGTCCCGACAGCAACAAGGCTTTCTCAGGACGTGCCTGCACTGCTTGTGAAAAAACAACAACTAAACAGAACATTGAATGTATGTCGCCAGCCGGTCAAATACATTAAATAAACCTAACACATGGGGCCTACATAAAGCTAAGACCATTTAGCAACACACATCCAATATCAAGAGCTACAGGCAGTGCAGACAGTAGGGAGAGTTTTAAAAAGGCAAATACAGGTGAATGGACAAAGGGCCGACAGAGACACATGCCCCAGAATAGAGAGAAAAACCCACCCTGTGGGGCTGACCAGGGTGCCCCTGGGAAATAAAAAGTAGTTAACCCCACCCAAGTCCCCCAGGGCAGACCCGGGTGGGGTTAAAAGTGTTTTAATTTACAAGCATGTCGTAACTGATATGCATCTATTCCAACGTATAGTGCTGGATATTTTTCCCATCCTCGCCTTCTCTCGGGCTTCGCTCAACACTCGACTTTCCAGTCCTTCCCTGAAACACCCCCAACCGGTCTGCCCTCAACACTCGACTTTCCAGTCCTTCCTTCAAACACCCCCAACCGGGTCTGCCCTGGGGGACTTTTTAGTTCCCAGGGGCACCCTGGTCAGCCCCACAGGGTGGGTTTTTTCTCTATATTCCGGGGGCATGTGTTTCTGTCTACCCTTGGTCCATTCACCTGCATTTTCCTTTTTTAAACTCTCCCTACTGTCTGCGCTGCCTGTGGCTCTTGATATTCGATGTGTGTTGCTAAATGGTCTTAGCTTTATTTAGGCCCCATGTCGTAGGTTTTATTTAACGTATTGGACCGGCTGGCGACATACATTCAATATTCTGTTGAGTTTTTGTCACTAGCAGTGCAGGCACGTCCTGAGAAAGTCTTGTTGCTGTCGGGACGTTAAGCAATGTACAATCAATCAACCTTCCTTCAAACGGACAGCATTCACACAAATAATACTTTACTATTACATCAGAAAATGGCCCATCCAAGCCTGCACTCTTTTAACTGCACTAAACGACTGACTGGTGCAGACGACGCATGAAACGACGCTGACTCTGTGACGTCATTTCCATTCAATCAATTTGTGCATACAATCCAAAAGGAGATGCGGCATTGATAACATCGACAAACCTACAAAATAAAGCAACAGGTTCAACCAAAAGGTCGGGCAGGACAAAAGACAACAGCAGCCTCACCCAAAGTCTAAACGTCCTCTCTTACAATGCGCACTCATACAATCACTTCACTTCTTAGCAACCGGCGCACGAATATAATTATAGGCTAAGTCAAACTAAAACAGAAGATAGTGGCGAAAAACCCTTTAAAATAGAAACAAAGAACGACGTTTCAGATCAAATATTCTTCATCTGACATGGAAACAAACGTAGAAAACGTATAGGCTAAGTCCCTGGTGAACGTATACATGAATCTCAAATCTGCCACTAGACATGACCTTTCTCCACATCACCCCGGAAGTACATTACAACTCAACACTTTTTTTAACAAAACAACCACACCCTCAAATAACAAACCTAATTCTGTAGAAACATAAACAATTTACTCCCTGAAACAACAAAATATCCCCCCTGACCCATATCAGCTATGAAGTTATTTATAGCTAGCTGAGAAGGGTGATGTAATACATACACGCTCATTTTCAGGGTTCTGTGTGCACAACACACACACACACACATTGCTGGGAGGGACAAGTTTTCAAACACACTACCGGCGTGTCTGTTAAACACAAAAGTGCATGTGTTAACGCCAAAATGAGAAAAACGGATTTTTTTTACTTTTTATGAATCTTTACCGCAAGACAATGCAGAAACAACCCTCAGACTTGGAAACCCAGAATTATACACATACCCAGTTTCCATAAGGATGGTAAAGACAGTCACCCGTTTTAGCTCTTTCGTCTACACACACACACACACACACACACACACACACACACACACACACACACACACACACACACACACACACACAACCTACCGACCACAGTGTCAGTGGTATAGTAAGTAATACAATACAATAATACTTTATTAATCCCTCATGGGAAATTCGCTGTCACTCATTGAAATAATTAAATAACCCATAACTCTCAAGTCTGCCACTTGCAAGATGCCATTGCGACATTTTGAGGTGCAAGTTCCACGACAGCGTCAACAAGGAGTCAACGCACTCCTTATTTAGAAGACGGATGGCGGAGGTACAAGGCTGGCTGCTCTTTTAGCGTTTGATTTTAACAAGAGAAGCTTGGAACCTGCGGCCAGACGGGAGCTTTTCAAGGTGTTTAGAAAGGCAGTGGGAAGAGTCAGCTGCGAGCATCAGGCCCTTGCGTATCAATCCACACTCTTCAAACTTGGGCCAAAGATATAATTGTGTGCTAAGACCTTTCTACACCTCTCTCAATGTCAAATTCACAGGGGATTAGAAATTAGATTAAACAAATACACATTTAAAAAAGAAACAAATGCTTTTCTCAAATACTCTTAACGGAGGGGGTGGGGGTGGAGACAGGGGCTCACGTGTTTGAGAGAGATGCTATTTATAACGAGTTTGGGGGTGGGGGGGGGGGGGGGAGTAGAGACCCCAGAAAATGGTTACACGGAAAGAGAGGTGCTGTCCTTTGGGGGACGCGGGACGGGGGTGGGCGGGGGGTGGGCGGGGTAAAGATTCTGGATTGGATGGAGTTTTTTTTTTTCAACCGTGTAACCATTTTCTGGGGTTTGCTTACGTAAGCAAAATCATTTTGCACCCATCGTTTCAGGTCAGTCTCAGTCTTTTTTTTTCACACCTATAGATGCTAGCTTCAGTCGTACATACATGAATCTGCTGTGATTGTAAAATAAAAAAAAAGATGTAGTCGTTGTTTGACTGAGATACTGGTCGGGTGAGAAGATAGGGAAGACTGGAATGGAAAGGATAAGTGGACTTGGACGGTAGCACTCATTTCTTGGTCGTGATATTCATGTCTTTCGTCGTCTATATTTCTCATTTGATGGATACGCGTCTGTGTCATAAAAAGTACTAAGAAGTACCCAACGGAGAAAGAAACACGCTTAGAAAAGACGGGTACAACACAATTTATTAATATTTCGGGTAAATACCCTTTGTCAAAATAGACAAACAAACAAACAGAGAGATTAGCCGCTACTTATCTTCATTGGCAGAAGGAATGTGGCAACTGAAGAAGGTGACGTAAAATAAAAGAAAAGGAAGAACAAAAGTGCGGAAAAAGTAAAAATGACGTCAACGAAAAATCGTAAGAGAGAGACTCAGAAAGAATCTGAACACGAGAGACAAGAGTGTGTGCAAGCACGTGCAGGAGCGAGCGAAAGAAAAGGCGTGTAGATGAGGCCAGAGAAAGAGAGAGAGAGCGAGACGGAGAGAGAGAAAGAGAGAGAGAACGAACGGGCACGAAGTAGGCTGAATGTCTAATACACAAAGCCTGCTAAACACTAACCTGAAGGCAAACTTTATATCACCTTCAAGTTGAGGACTACCTCGGGGAAAAACGGGAGGACCCCGGGAAAAACCCCCCAGCATTTAGCACGGTACACAACAAGTAATAAGTCATGAAAACAAAGCAAATAATCAAATTCAGTAAGAGAATATTGGTATAAGTGGAGAGTAGGTAGTTGTGAAACCGTCTTCAAGGGTAACTACAAAAATATAAGGGGGGGGGGAGAGAGAGAGACGGGGGCGGGGGGGGGGAGGGGGGGGGGCGAAAGGAGGAAGGAGGAAGGGGAAGAAGGGAAAAGGAAAAAGCGTAAAGAGAGAAAGAGGGCTAGAGAGAAGTGGTAAGGGGGGGGGGGGGGAGAAAAAGGGAGAGATGTAGAAGGAGAGAGAGGGGAAAGAAAAAAATAAAAAATAAAAATAAAAATAAAAAAAATAAAAAAAGGGGGTGGGGTGGGGGCGGAAGACAACCAGCCAGAGCCACCAACCCCACCCAACAGGCACCCACCAGCCCACAGAAAAACACACAGGCACGCAACAAGACGACCACATACATCCCCAAAGGATGCAGACGATCGCCTCGCCCCAAAACCGCGTATCAAACCGTGAGCCGGAGACCCGGCGCCCGACAGGGAAGGGCAAGGGATCGAACTAAACGTTCGGCCAGCGCTGAGAAAGTCCCCAAGGGAAATGTACATATCAACCAACGCCAACCTCACCTAACTGGTTAGTGAGTAGTAAAACAATGAGGTAAAGTAGCAGACACAAGCAAGGTAAAAAATGTGAATCTTTCATATTCATCCCGAGTGGCGCCACAGTGCCCAGTTTATTAATCAGAAATTTTTCACGGTCTTTCCTGGCCCAGACATTACTGGCTTGCATAAGCCAGAGGCCTTTAACCCGAATGTCCGAGACGGAGTGGTCGGCCTGATTGAAATGTCCGACCGGTCTGTTGTATTGGTACTTGACAGACTGAAGATGTTCTTTGAAACGGTCGTTGATGGTTCTTTCCGTCTCTCCAACATAGAGTTGGCCGCATTTCACACAGGATGTTGAATTTGTAACGTGGACCATTCACCACGGTGGAAGGGCAAATAAAAGGACACGTCTTGCAATTAGGAACATTGCACGGAGTGGAGCCGGAGGGTCTGGTGGTATACGAGGCTTGAGAGTAGAGCGAACAAGCATGTCCCGCAAATTAATATCCCTCTTGAAAGCTACCAACGGAGGTTCAGAAAAGATAGCAGCAGATTCTTGACTGGATGACAAAAGACCCCCAGTTAGAAAGAAGGATTTTACGCACCGGATTGGTGTGGGGATGGTAGATCATGGTTACGATAGGCCTGTCACTATCAGCGGTAGGTTTAGTCTGCAGTGTACTCGCGCGACTAAGTTTTTGAACCGTTTGGAGAGTTCCTTGAACAACAGTAATGTCTGTCGATGAAAAATCCAGCCATTTCTTTGGATTGAACATCAAAATCTGATTCTTCGAAACATATTCTTTTTAGCCGAAGAAACTGGGAATAAGGGATGCTGTTTTTAGTTTTGGGGTTGTGAGAAGATCGGTAGTCGAGGTAGGAATGTGAGTCGGTAGGTTTGTAATGTATTGAAGTTTTCAACATTCCGCAGTCAATCCTGATGTTCATGTCCAGAAAGTCGACTGAAGTAGCTGATATAGTGTATGTGAACTTGATGGATGGGTGGAAGTCCTGCACGAAGTGAATGAAGTCTAAAAGTGCAGCTTGGGTCATGTGTGTAGCTCCTAAACCGTCATCGATGTAGCGTTTATACATCTCAGGGACAGGCCCGGTGTATTGCTGAAGAATCTGTTGCTAAAGGACTCCCATGAAAAGGCAAGCATAGCTGGGTCCCATTTTTGTGCCCATCGCTACGCCACTGCACTGAGCGAAAAAAAAAGTACTGGATAAAAGTAGCAAATCTCATAAAATAAAATCTGAGTTGAATATCTGGAGTTGTTTGCCATCGTGAGAAAAGTTTATTGATTGTGATCGTTTCCTCTGCTGAATTCTGTCTGACAGCATTTTGAAGTGTCTGTCTAAATAAAATTAAAATCATCCGAAACTATTTGTTGTTCCGTTCGATTTTCTTTCATCTATAGTAAGAAATGACAAAAGAGTAAAACTTCAAAAATATAATTATAATAACAATACATGTAATAATAATAATAATACATTTAACAATAATAATAATACATGTAATAATAATAATAATAATAATAATAATGCGTGTTCGTATCGTTTGCTTTATTTACAAGTACGTTACAACGACCAGAAGAAAAAAAAAACATGCACAAATATATATATATTTTTTCACATTTTAGGCAGTCAAAACCAAACCAATTGATATTCTGAAAAATTCGTCTGCTACGTGGCAAAGAGTTGTCGTTTTTGTTGTAGACTAAAAACGGTTATTTCAATGAAACCGTGGAACATATTTGTCTCAGAAAAATTAAAGTGCAACTCTGAAGTACTGCAGTAAATATGGCGTGCATTTCAGTAGGACCAAAGACAATATATTATAAGACAGATCACTCCTTCATAAGGCTTACTGAGAAAAGCGAGGTCAGTGTAGCAGTTGCGTCCCATGGTGTAATCGTGTATCACTATCTGGTATTGGACTCGAGCTCTGATGCGACGCTTTTTGAAGGGTAACATGTGATTTTTGTGTGTGCATTGCGGAAAACTGTTTTAATACATGAGCTTTGCTTCCGATAATTATGTTGTTTTCTATTCCTAATCGAAAGATTTTTCGGGAAAGCACGGATAGTGTAATAGAAAAATAAATAAATCAGGCATTTCATTGTTGCCGTAAGTGTGAGTTTTCTCAGTACACACACACACACACACACACACACACACACACACACACACACACACACACACACACACACACACACACACACAAGTGCACGCAAACAAACACACATGCACACAAACGAACACACATACAAACAAACCACCAGCACAGGACTAAATAAGAAATAATTTACAGCAAACATCAGTTGTTTTTAACAATCTCATAAGAAGATCAGTTTATTAATACACGTTCAACTTGCAGCAGGTATTATAAATAAAACCAAATAGTGATTATACACAGGCCACGCTAACCACCTTATGCATACACCCGTTAGAAACTGTAAACAGTACCTGGCGTTGTATGCACAAAGAGATTAATAAGAAATTATCACTAATTAAAATTACCTGTTCTTTCTCACCCTCTCCATTCATCCCTCGACCCAACACATGTAAATTTATCACAAAATACCCAGAAAATTAGGTCAACATGAATATACGCATTTGGCTGAATTATCATGACGTACAACAGACAATACCATTAGTCATATGCCCACCGCTACTCCCTCACGAAGCCTTTAGATCTAAAAGTCATTACCAGGTAAAAAAAAACATATCATCACCGATCAGAATTATGTTCTCCAACACCCCCCTCCTCCCCACCAGATTATCGGCTGCTTCCAGTGGGAAACTAAACCCCTTACAACAAAGACAGTCGCATGGTTTGCCACAAGCGTTGTCCTCTCATCCCAAATCCTCGGCCCCTTCTATTTGATCACGTTTTTTGTTGTAGGTGACGTTCTTTTATTGTCATTTCATCTAGTACTATTGCACACAGATCTGTCTTTGGCGGCAGTGCAGACACTTTAATCTGAGCGCTTGGTGAATCGCTGCAGTTTCACATCAGTTTCTCCACTGGACTCATTTGCTCACACACAAGCAACCAGGCATTAAACCATTAATGATATCATGAAATTCCACAGCATATTTACTCAGATCAAAAAATCAATTCAAATTTCATCTGACTGACCAGAAATCCTCGCGCTGGGACCATACGGCGTTGAGGCGCGTCCCCTGGGTGGTGGATAGGGGGTCCCTCGTGAGAGGGGTGCACCGAATGAAATAAGGTGCCGTGAACCAACATGGTCTAAGGGAAGGTGACCCCGACAGAAAACCCCTGGTCCTCCTAGTAAGGGGGTTGGGCGTGGGGGTAGCTTCCCCACCCTGCAAAAAAGGAAATAGCTACAAAAACGCCGACGAAAAGACTAACAGTAATTCCTTTCCTGGAGGAGGAAGGTTCTTCTACTAGAAGACTTATGACGTCCTGTGGTGAAAGCCGGAAGTCTTCGGAAGCCACAGGACCGAGCCGCCTCTCTCTATCCAGGGATACAACCATGGGCACATGGAACGTCAAGACCATGTACCAGAGCGGCAAGGCCGCCCAGATAGCAGCGGAAATGCAAAAGTACAACCTTTCCCTGCTAGGCATCAGTGAAGCCAGATGGACGCAGTCTGGCCAGAAAAGGCTGTTAAGTGGGGAGATGATTCTGTATTCAGGTCATGAAGAGGAGAATGCCCCCCATACAGAAGGAGTAGCACTCATGCTGTCACCAGTGGCACAGAGAGCACTGATGGGCTGGGAACCTCTTGGGCCAAGAATTATAACAGCAGCCTTTAGAACCAAGAAAAAGCTCAAGCTGAACGTCATCCAGTGTTATGCGCCCACCAATGACAGTGACGAGGAAGAGAAACAAGAGTTCTACGACCGACTCCAGAGTGCCGTGGACAAATGTGCGGAGCGAGACATCACCATCGTCATGGGCGATTTTAATGCCAAAATAGGGGAGGACAACACCGGATACGAAGAGGTGATGGGGAGACAGGGACTAGGCTCGGAGATGAGTGAGAACGGGGAGAGGTTTGTAGACTTTTGTGCTCTAAACCGACTTGTCATTGGAGGCAGCATCTTCCCACACAGAAGAATACACAAAGCAACTTGGGTCTCACCTGACCATACAACAGAGAACCAAATAGACCATATCTGCATTAGCAAGAAATTTAGAAGATCCCTTCAAGATGTTCGAGTGAGGAGGGGGAGCAGATGTCGCCTCAGACCACCATCTGCTTACCTTAAGAATGAAGCTCAAGCTAAAGAAAAGCCGCACAGAGACAACAAGAAGACAGCGCTATAATGTAGGCCTCCTGAGAGAAACTGGAGTTAGAGAAGAGTTCAAACTGGTGCTGTCCAACCGGTTTCAAGCGCTACAGGAGCTAGTAAATGAAGAGGAGGCGGTCACCACAGAGCAGCAGTGGAAGGCAGTTAGAGAGGCGCTGAACTCAACCTGCAAAGACACTGTAGGGTTCAGGAAACACCACCACAAGGACTGGCTGTCGGCACAGACCTTGAAGAAGATAGAAGCGAGGAAGCAGAAGAAAGCAGCGGTCAACAACAGTCGCACGAGAGCAGCCAAAGTAAGGGCACAGGGGGAATACTCGGAAGCCAACCGCGAGGTGAAGAGGAGTATCAGGGCAGACAAGAGGGCCTACACAGACAGCCTGGCAGCAGAGGCAGAAAAGGCAGCAGGCAGCGGCAACATGAAACAGCTCTACGACATTACCAGAAGATTGTCGGGTAAGTATGGCCATACAGAAAGACCAGTAAAAGACAAAGAAGGCAAGCCTATTGCAGACAGAGCAGACCAACTCGACAGATGGGCCGAGTATTTTGAAGAGTTACTGAACAGACCTAGCCCACCCGACCCCCCCGACATCCAGCCGGCAGAGACCGACCTACCCATCAGCTGTGACAGACCCAGCCGGGAAGAGATCAGAAAAGCAGTGGCATTTTTGAAGAATGGCAAAGCAGCAGGGCCAGATGGCATCCCAGCAGAGTCTCTGAAAGCAGACCTAGAGACAACAGTTGAGATGCTGTACCCACTGTTTGGAAAGATCTGGGAAGAGGAGGTGATGCCAGCTGACTGGAAGGAGGGGTACCTAATCAAGCTTCCCAAGAAAGGCGACCTCAGCAAGTGTTCCAACTACAGAGGAATCACCTTGCTGTCAGTACCAGGAAAGGTCTTCAACAGGATCATCCTAGAGAGAATGAAGAGCTCCGTTGACCCCCAGCTGAGAGACCAGCAAGCAGGATTCAGGAAGAACCGATCATGTACAGACCAGATCGCCACTCTCCGCATCATCGTGGAACAGTCTCTGGAGTGGAGCTCCCCGCTGTACGTCAACTTTGTGGATTATGAGAAAGCATTTGACAGTGTGGACCGAGAGACTCTGTGGAAACTCCTACGACACTACGGTGTACCCACAAAGCTCGTCCGCCTGATCAAGAGCAGCTATGATGGCATGACATGTCGCGTGATCCACGAAGGGCAGTTCACCAGAGAGCTCCAGGTCAGAACTGGTGTCAGGCAGGGGTGTCTGCTGTCTCCATTCCTCTTCCTACTGGCCATAGACTGGGTCATGAAGATGACCACAGAGCACAGACGAAGTGGAATACAGTGGACACTGTGGACACAGCTTGACGACCTCGATTTTGCAGACGACTTGGCATTACTGTCCCACACTCATCAACAAATGCAGAACAAGACCACGAGGCTTGCTGACATCTCGTCCCAAGTGGGCCTCACCATTCACAAACAGAAAACAAAGACAAGGAGGCTGAACGCAACCAGGGAAGAACCAGTCTTGCTTGCTGGCACCCCGTTGGAGGAGGTGGAGTCCTTCACCTATCTCGGGAGCATCATAGACAAAAAAGGCGGCACTGATGCAGATGTCAGAGCACGAATCGGTAAAGCCAGAGCAGCCTTTCTCCAGTTGAAAAAAGTGTGGAGTTCCAGAGAGCTGTCACAACACACCAAAGTCCGGATTTTCAACTCCAATGTAAAAGCAGTTCTCCTATATGGAGCAGAGACATGGAGATTGACAAAAACCACAGTCAACAGAGTACAGACCTTCATGAACAGTTGCCTTAGAAGAATTTTGAAAATCCACTGGCCAGAGAAGATCAGCAACGTCAGACTCTGGGAGAGAACAGAGCAGATAACAGCAGAGAATGAAATTGGGCGAAGAAGATGGGGATGGATCGGTCACAGTCTGAGAAAGCCAGCTTCCAGTATCACTAGGCAGGCATTGTCATGGAACCCCCAGGGAAAGAGGAAAAGAGGTAGGCCGAGAAACTCCTGGCGTCGAGACCTCCAAGCAGACATCAAGAGACTGGGAACCACCTGGAGTAGAATTGAAGGAGAAGCACAGGACAGGAGTTGCTGGAGGTCTCTCGTCGACGGCCTATACCCGGGTAGGGGTGACAGGCGTAAGTAAGTAAGTAAGACCAGAAATGTATTTCACACACACATGCATGCGCGAACACACACAAAAAGGCCATCGAAAATTCATCCAAATTTAAATCTGCTTATGATTTTAATAGTCAGTCAATAGATATTACGACCACAGTTCTGAAAACAACTCACACAACTGATCTTTTGTGCTGTCCTTTTTTTGTAATTTTTTTATAAATTAAAATTTTCAGCATACAAATGATAAATCAGATTCATATTTATTCATTGAATGTACCTGGTTGCAGTGACATGCGTGCCCGTGAGGCGGCGCTTCTGAATCTGTAGCAGTATCCCTCGTCCTGGGTGGCTGTCTCTTTGTTGTTACTTGTGGGGGGGTTGGACACCGAAAACAGTCCGCACAGCATTCCATAGCAGCCTGCGCGGCCTCTGCTTAACACACGCGAACTGGTTGTTTTCAAAATGGGCACTGCACAAACTGCAGGAACGTGAAGCAGCTCAGCAGGCGATAGTCCCAACAGATCTTCCCTGCGCGTATTCTGCACCCATTTCTGAAATGTTGGGAGAATAACAAAGACTGAAATGTAAGTACTAAAACATCACCAGCTAAACACTGTAGTCTGTAGGCGTAGTTCAGTGGACAGAGTTCTGCATGACCTTTTATTATAAGTCTTGACAGACAATGAAAGCAAAGTAACTTTGCAATGACTTAATTTTATCAACGACCTTACAACTCGGTATCTTTGCTTAATTTCTCACCAGTACTTTCCTCCTTTTGATCGGAACATCGGTCTTAAAACGACTCGATTAAGAACTTGAAACCTACACAGGCTTCTCCTTATCTGTCGTATTGCCTTGAACGAAAGGAACGTGTATCCTAAAGAATACTTTTCCTCGCCCAAGTTAAGCACGTGGCAGAAATAATCTGAGTTATTCCAACATTACTAAAATGGGACAGGAAAACTGGTCTATGTACATATGTCCCTCTTCTACATTTGAAAACAAAATTACTAGAAACTTATAATTACTCCGGATGTAAATGGTCGTTAGACCACTTTTCCACTGACATTTCTCGGAATTCACGGCGTGAGAGTCGGCTAGGGTCTGTTTGCAGTTGGATCATTTTTTCACTCTCCCAGATTTAAACCCAAAGATACATATCGCCCTGGCAGCTCTAATTCAGAATCGAAAATTTTCGAGATACTGACATCCTCTAAGCCATGAAATTATTATACGGTCGTAAATTTATGCATTTATGCAAAGATAAGACCACATACTAATCAGCTTACCTTGTTTCTTCCTTGGGGAAAAAGGAAAAATGATATGCCGTGGCAACTTGGCTTGTAGCGGGCGTTCGAACACGAAATTGCTCTGCAAAATCATACCCTTGCCTCGTTCGGTCAGCCATGATTCAACACGATTACAAGGGAGAAAACTCTCAAACGCGTCCTCGCATTCTCGGGGCGACAGATTTGTCTTATAATGTATTGTCTTTGGTAGGACTAAATGTCAAAGCTGTAATTTAGGTCAAAAGAAATTAAACCCCACGAGAAGGGCGTGAAGTTCAGGCCGGAAATCGACTACGAACAGTAAAAAATAAAGTATGGGTCCAAATAATCAATTCTATCAATTAGTGTTAGATTATGATGCTGAAAATGTCTTTGCCTGTCATTAATCATAAACATCGTTGACGAAAGAAGCTTCTATGGCGGGCGCCATTGTGAAGTAGTGTTCGCGCGTTGGGGTGTCAGTTTCAAAGCCACTGCGTAAATCCAAGATTTGATCGTCTGTGTCAGATGATATATCGATCGAAAGGTTTTTGAATCAGCTTTTCACCGGTCGCTGGCGCATGTGCGCGCGATCATTCCCAGATAACATATCTCACGAGTAAAAAGAAATTTAAAATTGTACCTCAAATCTAATGCAGTTTTCTCGAATTCAAACATGCGCCAGGCACCGTGATAAAGGAAAGAAAAAAGCTACTTCCAACGATAGCAAATATAGCGCTGTGCGTTCTAACTTGGATTTGCGCAAGCGGTTTTTCTAACACCACTGTAGCGCGGCTCTGTGCGGGCCGGGGCGCTCACGGACAGCTGACCAATTTTTTTTTTTTTAACGCTTACCCCTGCTCCACATTCGTCGGGGCTACAGATACATTTTTTTTTCCATAACAAAACAAACACCACAGAACTGTAGTCCTGATGAATCTTTATTCGCCCATGTTTTTATTGTTGTTATGCGTGCTATATGTTGAGAGCAGCTCTTGTTGCTCTTCTGCTCTCCGGCACTGATCTTTCTTCTTCTTCTCGAACGCCGTCACACTTGGAGTTTGGCTCTCAAAATAAAATCTGTGGTAGCGCCTCCACAGGCCCGTACAGTTTCTCTTGTAGAGTGGCGGGCTTCGGCCATATCCTCCCTCAGCGGCTGGTGGTTCCCACAGTCCTGGAGGATGTGCTCTGCGGTCTGCTCTGCTTCTCCACAAGGGCACAGGGGAGATGGCACGAGGTGAAAGCGTCTGTGCAGGTGGAAATTGAGTCGGTTGTGCCCGGTCCTCAGACGAAAGATGGTCACCTGCTCTTGTCTGGACAGCTGATGGTAACTGTCTAGGGGCCGTTGTGGTGGTCTGTACACAGACTTAATGATGGTCTCAATCTCTGTGAAGCTGACTCCATTTTCATCTTGTTCTTTCTCTGCGCCCACTTTTGCCATTCTGTCAGCTTCTTCATTGCCGTAGATGCCACAGTGTGAAGGGATCCACTGCAGCACCAGTCTGGTGCACTTGATGTTTTGCAGTGCCTCTTGTAGACGTGGCAGTTTGCTTGCTGTTGCTGCCTCAAGGACAGACATGGCATCAGTAAGGAAGACAATCTGGGCATCAGGGTCTGCAGTGCCACTAAGGGTGTTAGCTGCGCGGACTAGGGCTTCCACCTCAGCTCTGTAATTTGTGCAGTGAAGGCCTGTTGGTACTGCCTCTGCCTGCCATTTTCAGTTTGGGTACTGAATGTACACCCCAGCCCCTCCATCCTGAACTGCATCTGTGGCTGATCCATCGGTGTATGCCCGTATCCATGCTTCCTGGGGATACTTTTCTTCGAGCATGGCCAGTGTCAGGGCTTTCTTGCTCACAGTGCTGTGCTCATCTCTGGTGGTGATGTAGGGTACCGTGGAAGAGATGGTGATGTTTTCTGGCTTACTTTCCCAAGGTGGAAGGTCGCTAGCAGGATTCAGAGCCTCTACCTGCGCAGGCAGCTTTGCCTGGTGTTTTCTCTGCAGTGCTCTCGTCTCCTTCTTTTCAGTCTCCCTGAGGTTGGTTGTTTCATCCTAGCGTTCATAGGATGGTCTTTGGAAGACTTGACCTTTGTGGACTGTATCAAGGCTTTGCAATCTCTTCTCATGTGCAGGGGTGGGATGCCCGTTGTCTCTTCCATCTTTTCAATTGGTGTGGATCTCATTGCGCCGGTGATGATACGCAGTGCCTGGTTCTGAACTCTGTCAATGGTCTGCTGGTGTGACTGGGCTGCCGTCAACCATGCATTAGATCCGTACTCAAGGTGTGGTCTCACTGTGCCTTGATATACATTTTTGAGGATCTTTTCATTGGCTCCCCATTGTGTTCCAGCCAGTTTTCTCATGATGTTCAGCTTTCTTCTAGCTTTCGCTTCTGCATTCCAAATGTGCGGCTTCCACGTCAGCCTCTTGTCAAGGGTGACTCCCAGGTATGTCTGTTGGTCTTCATACCGCAGCGGGGTTTTGCCCAGTGTTAGGTTGCCAGCCTTTGCCTTGTTGGAGAGAGAGAAGAGTGTGGCTGATGATTTTTCTGTGTTGATGGTCACACACCAGTTGTTGGCCCAGTCTGTCAGCCTGTCCAGGGCTAGTTGCATCCTGTATGTAGTAGCTGTGCACCAGAGTACCAGGTCGTCTGCGTACAGGGCTGCGTGTACTCCTTTTGGTAGCTCTGGCACAAGGTCGTTGATGAAAAGTATGAACAGTGTCGGTGACAGGACTCCCCCCTGTGGCACCCCCTGACGCAACAGCACTTTTTGACCACAGTACCCATCCACTGTCACACGGGCTCTGCGATTGTGCAGGTATGACTTGGTCCACCGGTACATATTCCCTTGGATGCCACTGCGAAGGAGTTTCACAAGGAGACCATCCTTCCACACCTTGTCGAAAGCCTTCTGTAGGTCAATGAAGGCAGCTAATGTCACCTTCTGATCTTGAAAGGCATCTTCTATGACCTGTGCAAGGTGTGTTGTCTGGTCTTCTGTACTCTTGTAGCTTCTGAAGCCAGCTTGCTCTGGCACGATAATGCTCTCAGAGTCCAGGTACCACTGCAGGCGCTTGTTGATGATGCGCTCCATGGTCTTGCACACACAACTTGTCAGGCTGATGGGGCGATAACTCAGGGCTTTGGACTTATTCTTCCCTTTCTTCAAAATTGGGATCATCCTGGCTTCCTTCCAGCACTGGGGTACCTGTCCTCCTCTCCAGCTGTGGTTAAAGATGTCCAGTAGCTTCATTAAGGCAGTGTTGCCAAGGTGTTGTAACATCTCGTTTGAGATGCTGTCTGGACCTGGAGATTTTTTTCTTCTTCAGCTGTTTGATGGCCATCTTCAGTTCTGGAAGGGTGATGTCCTTCTTCATTGCATCATGGATGTTCACATCTCTTGTTCTCTCTCTTTCTTCCTGTCTGATTTCTTTCGCAAGCATTCGTGGGACAGTGATGTCACTTTCTTTCGCATAGATCTGTGCAAACATGTTTGCAGCTTTCCTACCAGTCAGTGCTTTCCCTTCTTCTTCCAAGGTGATCTTCTGTTCCCTGGTGCCCTCATCGTTCAACGCCTTGGTCAGTCTCCACAACTTCGTGGTGTCCCTGTCCATGTTTAGTCTTGCAGTCTTCTCTCTCCAACTTCTTCTTGTGCACTCCAACTTCATCTTCAGATACTGGGCCTTACTGTGTTGTAGCTTGATGTTGTTTTCTTGGCTGGGGTTGGTTTCAGCGTCTTCTCTGGCCCTAGTGAGGTTGTCATGTGCTTTCTGAAGATCTGCGGTCCAGTATGGGGTGTAGTTTTTCCGGACCCCTCGAGGTATGGATTCCTTGGCTGCCTTACTGATAATGTCATTAAACTCTCTGACCACATTGTTGATGTTCCTTCCAGACACAGCGAGGTCTTGCATTAGCTCATTTGTTCGGATACTGAACAAGCGCCAGTCTGCCTTTCGGTAGTTCCATCTTGGCCGGTGTGGCGAGCTAGCTGCTGTGCATCCTTTTAGGGTTAGGAGGATAGGGCGGTGGTCACTTCCTCCTAGCTGTGGTCCTACTGTTCTGCTGAGGCACTTATGAACATCTTCAGTGCAAAGCGCCAGGTCCGGTGTAGTGGTGGTGTGCCAGCGGCGAGAGTAGAAGGTAGGTTGGTCCTCAGGGTATCAGGTGGTTTTCATCTTGCCACTCCTCAATGTCTTCTCCTCTCTTGTCCAGTGTGTCATATCCCCAACTCTGGGACTGGCTGTTGAAGTCACCAGTGATGAGGAATCCACTGTCCGGGACCTGGATAGTGTCGAGGGACAGCAACTTATCATTAGGGCAGTAGTAGTTGACAAGGTCAAGGGTGCTGTCACTGGTGGTTACCTTGACCTGGATGTATTCTGCCTCTTCCATGAATCTCCTGGTTTCGCTGGCATTCAGGTTGTTTCTAACCCCCCCCCCCCCTTTCTTCCTCACTTCGGAAGACCTGATATCTCTGACCTTAAAGGGTTTCCCTTCTTGCAGGTGTGTCTCTTGTATACAGCAGATGTTTATGCTGTTTTCATGCAGAAAGTGCTCTAGTTCTTTCTTGTTGGTAACCCCTTCGGCATTCCAGTGCATGATGTTCACATTGGCTTTTTCTTTGTCTCTGGTCTTGATTTTTCGCTGGCCAGTCGCTCTACTTCCCAGTCCTCTGGCTCCTCGAGACAGTCGGGAAGGTCCTCCAGTCGCTGGGGGTGGGCTCTGAAGAGGCGCAGAGCCCTGGTACTGCACCTGCCTGGTGAGACTCCACAGGGCGAGCACCATTCCTCTTGAATCCATCTCCAAGTGTCATATGGCTGTATATGCATGGTACTGTGGTTTATTAGAGTGCGCTGTGCAGCCCAGTACCTCCGTCTTCAGCACTCGGGGTTTCTATCGGGGTTACCTCACCCTTAGCTCCTGGTCAAAAGTCCTTTCCTGTGAGCACAGGATGGTTTAGTTTTGGAGTATCCTTCTCCTAGATGGATTGCCGACCAAGGCTTATGGGTCCCATCTACTCAGGTTTTTCCTCGGAGTTTTCCTTCTCGAAGGAGATCTGCCAACCAAGGCTATCGAGCATCCCTGCCCGGATTTGTATAGGGTTTACTCCCCTAGCCTTTGCCTCTCCCAAGGCACCCACAAGGCAGTGGGGCTATTTACCCATAGCTGAGGATCTGGTTCATGGGCATCAGGGCTTGTCCACACATCGATGGGCCTGCATGCCGCATGTCTGGGGGCCAGATCTCCTCCGAGTCCTCTGTAGTTCAGCCCGAGTCCGTAAGGTGCTCGGTTACCATGAGTCACCACGAGGAGGCACTACATGAGGCTTGTTGTTGGAGAGGCTGTGTACTGGCAGGGAGAGACTGACATGTTCTGCTCCCCTTTTCGCAAAACTGCTAGCCAGCGGTGGGAGCTGAAAGCGAGAGCGACAAGCACAGACGCTACACTACCACACTAGACGCATCACAACAACCATTGGACCCACACCGGCACTGATGTTACCCACTGTTTGTGTAGGGACGGACCTACATACTTGAACTTTTGCCGATGTAAAGCGAAAACCCGAAATTAATATATATTCAAGAGGGTAGGAAGGAAGTTAGATTTACATTTACCTCAGAGTATGGGTACAGGCACACTCAAAATCTGCAGAGGGATTCACAGACTGGACACGTCAGGATGCAGTGGTGGTAATGCAAACGAAGTGCGCTCTTTTGTCAAGCACAAAGGGACAGATTTTTTTTTTGTTTAATTTTTATGATGCAAAATATTTTTTTGCGACGTTTTCAATTACTTTTATTTTTTTTATTATTGCGTCAACGTAAATGTCATGTATTCTTGCAAAGGAAGTGCGTAATTCTGTCACATTATTTCGCGTTCCAGGTGGCTTCGGCTGGCTAAATTGACACGCTGTTACAGTCTTTATGAAAAAGCTAGCAATGGCGCGTATACATATGCTGCTTTTACAACTATTTAATTAAAACGGCGAGGTAATAGATTTCCCTGTCCCCCATAACCCGCCCGTCAGGGCCGTCCGTGATCACCTCGGTGCTGTGGACGTTAAGCCCGAACTAACCAACCGAGGTAACTTCACGAATTATAATGTCATCCCAATACAGCTTCAAGATGGGGTATTGTGAGCCTGCCCACAAAATTTGTGGGCAAACATTCCTTCTGCCAATGAAGATAAGTAGCGGCTAATCTCTGTTTGTTTGTTTGTCTATTTTGACAAAGGGTATTTACCCGAAATATTAATAAATTGTGTTGTACCCGTCGTTTCTAAGCGTGTTTCTTTCTCCGTTGGGTACTTCTTTGCATATTACACGCTTGGCAGTCACCTTTTTGGTCTGGATTTCACAAAATTTGGGAATGCCTACTACACATTTAGAATAGGCTTGCTGAAAACGCAGAGCTTGGCTGTTCAATTATGGATGGCAATGCTAAAGAAAATGTCATTTGATCCCCTGTTTTTTTTTTTTTTTTTTTTTTTTTTTTTTTTTTGGTATGACCGTAACAAATTTTGAAGAACAAATGGCATGAGGCTACATTTTGTGTGTATAATGAAACTCCGCGAGCGATGGTCGGCAGTCTCAGGGTCGGCAGTCTCAGTTTGACTGTTAGGTGCGAAAATGGCTGGCCTTTCCAAATGCGTGGCTGTTTGTAATCCTTCAACACGCACTTGGTTTGGTTTTAAGGACGCAGACAAGAGAGACTATTTTGCCAAAACACCAACAGAATAATATATACGTATGTTTGTTTAAACAGTAATAGCGAGTGCTAGGAGAGCTTGGGCGTGGTGGGCATTGTGTCTAATAAAGGGCTCCAAGAAAATTAAAGGACAGTCGGACAACTTTGTAAAAAAATAAAATTCAAATTATCCGAATTATAAATCGAGAGAAAAGAAAAATCCCTGCAGGTTCGACCTGCGTCGTTGACTGTATTCATCGATGAACAGACCGTCATAAGTTATGACAGGCAGTGTAGCAATTAATTCCAGCACGGCTGTGGAGGTTACTTACCTTTCCCTCCATCGTCATCAATGGGCTGTTTCAGAGCGGTGATGTCTTTGAATGTGCAGAGGAAGAGAACGACTTGATCTTTCTCGTTTTTCACAGGCGCAATATGAAGCAGCAACCACAGAGGCGTTCCTGAAATCAAACAACTTGTTGTCATACACTGTGGCTGAAGGACTGGACGGCTGATGCCCATTTCTTTCTCAAACAGCTTTGCAAACAAATAATGTTTGAATTACTATATCTTCATATAAGAGCTGTCCTCGCTATCAAGCGGTATATATCTGTTGCAGAGTTACGTAGTTCATCAAAAGAGTAACAGTTGGTTTGCAGGTACGAGACAAAAGTACTAATACTAATAAAGTACTAGTTTATGCATAACAACAATATTTGTCCTTAGGATGGAGACATTTTTGCAGAAGTGTTTTTCGAGCAGTGTTTATTCGAAGAGGGGGAACCAGCCCCCGAACGCGCCCCGGATAAGACGCAAGACATTTTAAGTTCCTTCTACTTATAGAAGGAACTTTAGTTTTAAGATGGGTCGAGGTGTTCATGATGTCAAAGGCAGGCAGGCCTAAACCTTTGACAACTGATAAAAAGTACGACATGTCTATTTACGCTAACCTCGCTGCTAAACGCACATTTGGCGCGAAGCCGTATGTACGTATGCATGCAAGTGTGTGTGTGTGTGTGTGTGTGTGTGTGTGTGTGTGTGTGTGTGTGTGTGTGTGTGTGTGTGTAATAATAATAATAATAATAATAATAATAAATTTATTTCAGTTTTTGCAGGCCATCAGGCCCATATGAACACAAAATAGGCCTACAATTTACAACCAGAAAATACAGGAAGGTGGTTGTAAAGAACACAATCACATCAGCGCACATAAATAAACAAAAACAACGAAAGTTCAAAGCAAATCCCTCTAATTCCTTAATTTAAGGCACCCTGAAATATACATAGCAACTTTAAAGACCAGTTTATCATGTAGGTTTCCACACAGCAGCTGAACTTTGAGATCGGATGGGAATCTGTAGTAAAACAGTGGAATGTACTTTTTACGTAAAGGGGAATATTTTGGACACTCGAAAAGAAAATGACACAAATCTTCAGCCTTATGCCAATCACATGAATTAGTGATTAGTGAATTCTGGATTAGTGATGGGTTTTCCAAATCTGGATACTCCATTTAAAGGTAAACGGTTACATCTAAGTAAACAAATTGCCCGCCTGAGTTCACAAGAAGTCAGCTGCCCTATGTAACTTGCTCTAAGTATTTCTGGGTGGTAATGGCAGTATTCTGTGTTTGATGTAAGGGATGCATGCCAGTCCTGTCGGAAACAATCCATCAGCCGATCTTTGAATATCTGAATGAACAGAGGAGTGTTTCCAACTGACTGCATTTCCCACACATACCCAAACCCATGCATACACAACAGAGTCTTTATTTGCGTAGCCCAGTTCGATCTACCTGAGGCATCATGCATACATAACATCGTGTAACACTGTCTTGGGTATCTGTTTTCTGACATGGTAAGAAGTCTGCACCAATACTTCACCATTCGAACATAGGCATCAATATACATAGGAAATCTTCCACACTCACCCAGCGCAATATTGTTTTTTACATCTCTTCCAACACCAAGGACCATTTTACAAACCTTTATATGAACCTGCTCAATTACATCATGCCTCTGGAAACCCCAAACCTCTGACCCGTATAGCACAATGGGCTTAATCTTGACATAAAAAATGTGAAAAACAGTGTCAGCTGGCAAGTTTTGTAATTTGAAGTATAGTCTTTTGATGCCTGCAACTGCTCTCCTGGCTTTTCCAGCTAAGTTTTCTACACATCTAGCCCAGTTCAGAGTAGAGGAAAATATCACACCAAGGTAAGTATAACTGGACTCGACTTGAATCTGCTTGTCAGCATAAAACCATTTTTCACAATTTTTCACAAAACCTCCATTTTTGAAGACCACCACTTTTGTCTTGTCCATGTTCACAGTGAGACCCCATTTTTTACAGTATTTTTCTAAACAATTAATTTTCTTTTGGAGATCTGCTACAGAGTCAGAGACAATGGCTATATCATCAGCATACATAAGAAGGAAAATACCCAGTGGGTCCGCAAAAATATCAATGCCACGTGCACCGCACGATGATATTTCTGTCTGAAATTCTGAAAGAAAGATAGAAAACAGCAGTGGGCTCAACACACAACCTTGTCGCACCCCTGACATGCAATCAAAGTAGTCGGTAACTTTGGTTCCAACCCTTACAGCAGCTTTTACATGTTTGTACATACTCTCCAGTGTCTGAAGCAACTTACCATGAACTCCTTTACGTAACAAGAGATACAACAGTTTTGTCCTGTGCACACTGTCGTAAGCTTTAGAAAAGTCTACGTACATGGTGTAAAAACGGCCACCCTGCTTGCTAAGATACTTTTGCACTAGTGCCTGTAAACAAAAAATGTTGTCTATAGTACTGTACCCTTTACGGAAGCCAGCTTGAGCCTCAGGAATACAATCATTCTCTTCACAAAAACGAATCAACCTGTTGTTAATGACAAAACTGTACAACTTACTGATAACGTTCAAAAGAGAAATTCCTCTGTAGTTGTCATGTGTGTGTGTGTGTGTGTGTGTGTGTGTGTGTGTGTGTGTGTAAACACGAGAATCTCCGATATTGGCGAAATACGTTATTCATGGGGTGGCTATGAGAGCCTCTCAGCATATTGTAATTGGATGCCTCATTGAAGACATAAAATACCGTTTATATAAAGTCCGTTGACCCAGATTAGAGTCCGCATTTTTGTCATATTTACTGAAAAATTTGGATATAGCTAGTTTGGCTGAAGTGGTCACTATAGTATACTTTTAAAGACACTGTAATCCCGTGTGCACTGACCGATGTTAAACTGTACACGGTATACACTGTCCGGTGCCAATTTATATCAAGGTTTTTAAAACAGAGCCCGCTCAACATGCCACGGACCCGCTGGTTGTATGGAGAGTTGACCCACACACGGTCTAATGGTTCATGACGATTTTTTACTTCAGGGTATCCTTACATTCGTATGGTGCTTCGCCATGTTAAATTTTAGAGGACTCATGAGGATCTCGTGTGATAGGAGCAACATGCATATGTCATAGTCTAGCAGATAACGCAATTTCTGCAGAGGTAAGTAGTTCGTCAAAAAAGTAACATTGTAGTCCAAAAGCTAGCCCGGTCTACCGTGCGTTGCCCCCCCCCCCCCCCCCTATTTGCGCTCTTCGTGGATGCTAAAATGAGCTTCTGAAACATCTTCCTTTAAATAAATCAGAATTCATTCCATAAGCCCGAATCAGGCAATATTCTGCGTCCTCTGCAACAAACAGAATGAAAAAAATTGATGGGTCACATTGAAATTGGTGAAAGATAAGCTTTCCACATTTTTTATGCACAATATACATAGTTTGTTAAGAAAATGGTAACAAAAAATATATAAATAGAGGAGTATGACGTAGGCAATTTTTTTATGATCATTTTGTGTTCCTTTGCATATTTGTAAAATGGGGGTAGGGCAGCCCATGTGGCCTCTAAATGCATCACAGCATCATAAAATCAGGTTGGGAGTAACTGTGGTATTCTATCATAACCATTAAAGCCTAAACAAGACTTACCAGTTTAATACAAAGTTTCTGAGGGCATTGGTACATTTCCCAATTAAGGAATTTTAAAGGGGGAAAAAATATAATTCACCACGAACTTATCGTAAAGGATGGCGACTTTCCTAATTTTCTTGCACTTTATGCTCACATTATTGAAACTTGACAGGTAAAGAGAAGTAAACATGAAGGGGAGTTGCTGTAGTAATTTATTCTAGTTAATTTCCTGTGTTTTTACAACTTTGGGGTAGGGATACAATATCAACCATTGTGGCACTCACAGGCACTCACCTAGTCAAGTGACATCCTGTTATAATGATGTAAGCCTAAAAGTAGACTGCCAGTGCTATAGAAAATGTCTCACGGCATCTGACATTATTTTTTTCTTTCGGTTTTTTTTTTTTTTTTTTTTTTTTTTTTTTTTTAAGCGATTTCGCGGAATTGGCCGTTTACTGGGTGCACAAATACCTTCACTGTGAGCCCGTGATTCAATATTTGTTCATTCTGTTTGTTGCAGATGACGCAGAAGGTGTGCCTTAACATAATATTGCCTGATTTGGGCTTCTGGAACAAGTCTGGAATGAATTCTGAAGTTTCCAGCGAGAGGGCTCGCTATTGTGATTCGCCATGTTAAATTTTAGAGGGCTCATGAGGATCTCGAGTGATAGCAGCAACATGCATATGTCACCTATGAAACGTTACGAGACTCATGAGGGTCTCAAGTTTGTACAGTATAATTGTAAGCACGGTTATTCTGAGCACAAAACTACTCACTCTCTCAGCGAAACACAGATCCTCAGTCCCAACATAATTCATGACGTGGGAGATAGTATCTGAATCGCTCAGTGCTTATGAAGTTCTATGTTTCTACGGATCAATAGAGTTAATCAGATAATTTGCATTAGCCAGTCTGTCTGAGATCGGACTGAGTTAAAGTAAACAAAACGAGCCGCCAAAACAGCTGAGGCGTCATTTCTCTTTGTGCTCTATCTTGTCTGCACCTCAGGTATTCTTACAGCATTGCGAATCTCAAGAGCTCCTGTCGCCTGTCAGATTACGTGGATAGTCCATAAGCTAGGAAGGACTACCGTGCACCCCCCCCCCCCCCCCCCGTACTCAATAAGATGCGTTTCAAAGTGTTCCTTATTATGTCCTGAGATGTTTAAGCCATGTTCTCCGAAAATTCTTAGGAACACACCGATGGCGCACGGGTACCCCCATTCACGCTCTTCGCACGTGCTAAAATGAGGTTGAGAAACTTTTTCCTATAAATAAATCAGAATTCATTCCAGAAGCCCAAATCAGGCAATATTATGTTAAGGCACACCTTCTGCATCCTATGCAAAAAAAACAGAATGAAAAAATATTGAATCTCTGGCTCACAGTGAAGGTATTTGTGCACCCAGTAAACGACCATTTCCGCGAAATCGCAAAAACAAAAGACAAAAATAATGTGTCAGATGCCTTCAGACATTTTCTATAGCACCGACAGTCCATTTTCAGGTTTACATCATTAAAACATGATGTCACAATTATTATAAACTTGACTAGGTGCCACAGTGATTGATTTTGTATCCCAAGTTGTAAAAATACACACAATTAATTAGAAAAAAAAAATACTTAAGTTATTCCTTCATTTTGACCTATTACTTTTCAATAATGTGAGCAAAAAGTGCACGAAAATAAGGAAAGTCGGCATCCTTTATGGTACGTTCGTGGTGAATGATAGCTTTTTCCCATTTAAAATGCCGAATTGGGAAACGTACGTTGTTTCGGATGCCCTCAGAAATTTTGTAAAAAACTGATAGGTCTTTTTTATTTTTTATTCGTTAGGTTACCATAGTTACTCCCAACCTGATTTTATGATGATGTGATGCATTTAGGGGCCACAGTGGCTAAATCTGCTGCCCTACCCCCATTTTACCTGTACGCAAAGGAACGAAAAATTATCATAACAATTGCTCCTCTGTTTGTTGCCAGTTTTCTTAACAAATTATGCATATTGAGCATAAACATTTGTGATCATTTCATTAATTTCAATGTGACCCATCAATTTTATTGTAATTCTTTTTATTTAAGGCATGCTTAACAGGGGCTGCCGCTGAAGCTTCTACCGTCTGCACATTCAGCAGTCTTGTCAAACTCGGGGAAGATGTACCTCGGGGAGATGTTGTGTCTGATGCTGTTTTTGGTCTACATTAATGACATCAGTACAACTGTATCAAGGTTCGTCTCGAACACAATCCATGCGGATGACTTTGCAGTGTGGAGCGCAGCAGAACATTAAAAAAAAAAAATAGCATCCTGCAAAATCCAGGATGCTGCCAGACGGAAGAGGTCCCCTCAAAATTGGCGACCTTCCAGTACCAAAGACAGACTTTTCTGGCAACAAATAAATTACTGGATTCACGTGGAGGCCTCACATCGAAGCCATGGAAGCTAGAGCTGCAACAAAAGTCTCTGATGAAGAAACTGGTGGGGACCACATTGGCGCAAATTACAGCATCCTGGCACAAGCAAACACCTGCTCGGTCAGACCAGTAGTGTTGTACCAAGATACATCAACAACATGAAACACTGCATGCAAAACACAAAAAGCCAGGCTTGACAAGATGCAGAACATGGGTCATTCTCATGATACAGTGACATACTTAGAGCCATCTGGAGCACCCCAATTTATGAAATGGAGGACGTTGGAGCCACTGGAACGCAGAACAGCACACACGATGATGACTTACTAAACACCGACAACAGGAGCAGACCAAGAACCGTCAGAAACGTCTGAACCGCCAACTGAAGGTCCTGCAAAGGGCTAAAACTGACGTCCTTGAACCAAGCCCAAAGATGTGTGAACAGCTCCCTTCAGACACCTGGACATCTCGAAAGAGCCTTCAAGACAACATAAACAATATTACAGGACTCTTTGCCAAAGGTCGCGGCACTGCACAAAGCCATCTTGCACAAGCGCTACCCTCACAGCAGCTGTGATACCGCACAAGATGCCGTGGGCAATGAAGAAAGTGGCATGTACATCTGTTGTGCAGACCGCACTACTACCTCCCCTCCTTGCCAGTTGGCGGCAGCAGCTTCAACTATCGTACAGATCTGCAGACGCTGAACTCAGCAGCAGAGCACTAGCTAGGGAAAGGAAAGCTTGATCCACTGATCTCACCAGGAAGCTTCAAGATAGACTGGATGCCCTGTCCACAAAATAGTGCTGCAGTGGATTCCAGTGCATTCTGGACTAGCTGGGAATGGAGAGGCTGACAGCCTGGCCAAAGCAGGCGCCAGACTACCTCAAGAGCACAACATCTTGTAAATAAACCAAGACACTACAAGTTGATTGGCAACAGCAAAATGGCGGCTGCAGCCCGTGGGCAGATGACATCAACAAGCTGAGCCAGGCCACCATCTTTCATCTACGCACTGATTACTCTGGACTGGGTCCATACAGAAAAGCAGGAACGAAGTTTCATAAACGTTTCACAAACCTAAACCGAAGCCTGCAGGTTTATACACTTTAATTAGATCACTCTGTATCGGCAATTATTTGAAGTTTCCGTGTCTAATGCATGAAGAGATAACAAAATAAAAGAACCCTTAGCGAAAGGCGGAGCTCGGTAGAACCATAAACAACCAGTCAGAATGTTCGGCAGAGAGGCCATGTAGTCACTTTATGATCAGAGCTAAATATAGATCACTTGCAACAAGCGTCAGCATGATCGTTCGCAATGGATTAGTGAGAAAAAAAGTAGACAAAAGTTTGCCAGCACGTTGTCATTTTTTACAAACCTTCACAGACTTTAAGAAAAAGGACTGAAATTGACAGACTTTCCTGGGCCCTGAAAAAAAAAACTTGTCATTTTTTTTAACAACTTTCACAAATGTTCACAGACCGTAAGGACCCTGCTGGACTCACCTCGTGAGACTGGGTCATGCGGAAACAGCCCTATGCGAATTTGGCGTAGAAAATCAGTCTCCTTAGCACATTCTCCAAACATGTCCATACAGAGAAGCGGTCTGCTAGCAGTTCTGACCAGAAGACACGCCCCTGTACACCAAACTCTGAAAACATGCTGAAAAATGAAAGCATAGTCTTTTCCAGTGTATAGAGTAGTGTATAGCAAGAGTGTTAGGCTGTAGTCTGTTTCAAGATAGTGACAGAGATATGGGGGTGTTACGGAAGTAGACAGTTTATGAAGCACGTGTGTGAATGAACGTGTGAGTTATTTGTATCAGCCAGGTTACGTGACGTTTCTCATTGATCCAATATGTTGTGTGTATAGCAAGTGTTACGTTGGGACTTTTGTTGTCAAATTCAGAGTGCTGGTAAAAAGTGGAACGGCGGACGCCGAGACGTCAGTCACAGGTAGGACCTAACGTGAGGTCATCCCTCCAGCTCTTCACTCAGAGTGAGTCTGATCGGGACCAAGATACCCGGATCACAGCGAGAACTGCGCTACGGTGCGAGCGCAAGGACGTCCGTGTTACAGATAGGACGACAGGAAAGAGCATACAACGGACTTGCACGCTTAGACGTGAGAAGGACCAACGTAACCAGGCAATAACATCAAACAGGTTGGAGACCTAGCCTGGCGACATATTGTGAATTGTGTGATGTGTATGTGATGTGGATGCTGGGTGTGGGGAAAGGAGTGATGTATATAGTTTGATAATCTTTAGGGATTACTTCTTTACGAAGTAAATTATACCTTTTTATATATAAAGACCGCTGTGTAAGGAAGAGCACTATAAATCATTTTATAAAAACTAACAAATACATGATAGAAGTAAATATTTTATGTTGTGTTTGTCAGCTAAAGCCAAAAGTGCTAGTCCCTGATCACCTCGGTGCAGAGGGACAGAAAAATGGAGAAAACAACAAAAACAACTTCTTTACGTTCCCTTCGATCCCAGCCCTTCAATAGACACAATGCCCAAGATCTCATAACATTCGCTATTATCGTTTAAAGTACGTAAGTATGCATACGTATTTTTGTGTTTTGACAAAATAGACCCTCCTGTCTGCATTTAAAACCAAGTGCGTGTTTGAAGGGTAACATGGACTCTAAATTTAAAAAAATAAAGCGAAATTATAGAGAAATTATACCGCTCCTGAATCTGGCTTACTACTAGCGTATATTTTAACCCATAATCGCCCTTTCGGCGCTAAACAGCGAGTGTCTGTCGCGGCCACCTGATTGGCTGCGCAGATACCTGCAAACTGACAGCGCTCACCCAGTCGGCGCAGCACGGATAGCCTAGCCTCCTAGACTACGATAATACTGATTTACTCGACTAACTAGTCATGGTCTAGCCTACTAAGCCGCAATAACATTTCCTGGCAGCGTGGCCAACTTTCGGTCACGCCGGCTAGGTGCGACTCTATAGACACCTTAAATTCGAATACGAGATACCCTACTTACGATAGCCATAACAACATGGAGGATCACTTTGGGACATTATCATCGTCCTCCATCCTGAAACTTCTTCCAGTGGGAAACCTCCTAACCGAAGCCGATCTCCTTTGCGAGAAAAGCAAAAAAGAAAACAGAAGACTAAAAAGCATCGGCGCAGGGAACGTAGGCTTGCCTCTACCCCGCCCCCCCCCCCCCCCCGTGTCCCCCAAAATAAAACCAACTCTAGTAGTTGTAGTCCACGGGTAGACACACTACCCGATGACCACACATCATCAGTATTCCACTCTTTACTCTTTGAGCCCAAAGAGTGCTAAACATCAGAATGACGAAACGTCTAATAACAGTCAGAGATCTCAACCACCTACCACTGAACAAAACCAGGTGAATGCCCCCGCCAACTCCTCTGCCAGTATATCCGTCCCCCGAATGGAGGACGGCCTGGTGGAGGACGAGGAGGAGGAAAAAGATAATTCGAGACGGTCTCTAAAAATAAAAACCGTAGAAACCAAAAGAGAGAGAACCGATGGGACCGCAGCCGAACCATTCGCGGAGGAATGGTGCAGTTTCCCTGTCCGTCTCAGGGACTTGGGGACCAGCGCCACTCTTATCCGCAGTCATGGAACGCAGCAACCGCCGCACATTTGCGTGGCTGTCGGGGCATCCCCGTTGGAGATCTCTCTGAGGCCTATAGGCCATTTTCGTAATTGGCGCTGTGAGTCGTCACGAGTTGCGTCCCTTTGCTATGCGTAGTTTCGGTTTTCTCGGCACGCGATGGCAGACGAAACGTTTGACTCAATGAAAGTGAAAGACTTGAAGGAATTTCTTCGAAAACACGGACAAGTTTTAAGTGGAAACAAATCTGAGCTGATCCGAAGAGCGAAAGGCACCTTTCAGCTTGCTTTGCAAAGGGCTACCGACGCTGCAACTGGTCCTATTGCCGAATCCAGTGACGGAGGCGATGAAGGTACGTGTGCTTGGTGTGATCTGTAATGGGTTGAATTACACTCATATAGGCTACTTTACGATTTAAAAAAAAAAAATGCAGAATTCTCAAGACCTAGCTGTTGGATTATTATCGATTGAATTACTTTGTGATGATTATTTATTAAAGCTTGGCTCACACTTTCAACGACTCAATGAATCTTCATTTTACAACGGCGAAGATAGTATTTAAAACAGTCAGAGACTATGTCATTTTTCGTACCTGCCGTTGTACTCATGAGTGTAGAGCACACTATGATTATGATCACCTTCCATATCGCATGCTAGTTCTCGGTCTGATGCAAGCACTGTGAAGGGCATCATTACAGTTTGTGTAATTTAGTAATGCGATCATAGACAAATCAGAAGAGTGTTTATTTGGGAAAGAACTTTAAGAAGTTATATTTTTAAAAAAACAACTCTTTTTATTGACTCCTTTTGAGAGCCACCAGTTTATTCATAACTGATTACTCAGGCTTCTATGACCCGATGTTTGGTGTGTGGCTACTAGATGGTAATAACTATGACTGGAATGCTCATACATACACTAAATTACTAATACAGTATCTTCTTAAAATATATTTACAGAAATCCCTGAATACCACCATGTGGCAGGCCTGCAGAAGTGGGTTCCTGTTGACTTGGTCGACCTGAAAGACTGGCCTGATGTTACTGACAAGGAACTTCAAAATTATCTAATTTACACATGTCACAAGACTTTGGACAACAGGAGAAAGAATGCTCGAAGACAACTGAGGGCCAACATTTTCTATGAAGATGGCCATGTTCACAATGTGAGGTAGGAAAATGGCTCATTAATTCAAATTTTCTTTGTGCGTAATTTTTTTTAAGGCCACATTTTAAAATTGTAATATACTGATGTGCCTCATGTTTTAAGGTCTGCGTCCAGTGTACAGAGTATATAGACAATGGTAATTCAAAGACAGAGTAAATAGAGTCAATAGAGCTTAGCAACATTTTGCTCTGCCATTCAATCAGCATGTTCAAACTCACCAGCAATTCCATTTAAATACACTGAGTCATAGTAGTGACCTGCATTCCTTACGTGTTTTTAAAGTGTCAATCTTTGTTATGCTGTTGCTGTTTATGGTAATGTTGGTGATGTTTTATTATTTCAGATATCATCCCTGGGCCAGCCCTAGATGATCTAGATGAGCAGTGCTATGTACAGTGTCGTGTAGTACCAAGTGCAGCCTCTTCCGACACCACCAAGTATCCAGACCACAACACCTGGGTGAGCGTTTCCCAAACCACAGGCAGAGTGAATTCAGGTTACTGTACATGCACTGCTGGGTAAGTTGATGTTAGTGTGTTTTATATGCAGTGTATGTGATACACTCTGACAAACGGTTGACAAGAGTCGAGCAGGCACACACTAGCAGTACGAGTAAATCGTAGATATGGACTATATGTGATTCTGTCACATTATCCTTACGAAATAATGTGTATTCAGTCAGAAGCCATACTGATGCAGATGTCAGAGCACGAATCGGTAAAGCCAGAGCAGCCTTTCTCCAGTTGAAAAAAGTATGGAGTTCCAGAGAGCTGTCACAACACACCAAAGTCCGGATTTTCAACTCCAATGTAAAAGCAGTTCTCCTATATGGAGCAGAGACATGGAGATTGACAAAAACCACAGTCAACAGAGTACAGACCTTCATGAACAGTTGCCTTAGAAGAATTTTGAAAATCCACTGGCCAGAGAAGATCAGCAACGTCAGACTCTGGGAGAGAACAGAGCAGATAACAGCAGAGAATGAAATTGGGCGAAGAAGATGGGGATGGATCGGTCACAGTCTGAGAAAGCCAGCTTCCAGTATCACTAGGCAGGCATTGTCATGGAACCCCCAGGGAAAGAGGAAAAGAGGTAGGCCGAGAAACTCCTGGCGTCGAGACCTCCAAGCAGACATCAAGAGACTGGGAACCACCTGGAGTAGAATCGAAGGAGAAGCACAGGACAGGAGTTGCTGGCGGTCTCTCGTCGACGGCCTATACCCGGGTAGGGGTGACAGGCGTAAGTAAGTAAGTAAGTCAGAAGCCATGTTATCAAAATGGTCATTGTCAGTCATATGTTAACAAAAATATTTAAAATAGCCATATTTTGACAAAAGATGTTTTTTCTCAAATACTATTCACAACTTCAAACCCAAACTTGGTACAGAGATACCTGATGGTAAGACCTATCTATACATGATACTAAGTTGGATTACCCCTTGGAAAGGTCAAGGGTCTCAAGGGCTCAGGAAATAGGTCTGAAATAGCCATATTTTGACAAAAGATGTTTTTTCTCAAAGACTATTTACACCTTTAAACCCAAACTCGCTACTAAGATACCTTTCTATGCACACTAATTTGGTTGATCCCTCAGAAAGGTCAAGAGCCACGAGAGCTCAGGAAATAGGTAAAAAAAATAGGTACATTTTGACAAAAAATGTCTTTTCTCAACTTCAAACCCAAATTTGGTACAGAGATACCTGATGGTAAGACCTATCTGTGCATACTAATTTGGATGACCCCTTGGAAAGGTCAAGGGTCACAAGAGGCTGGCAAATGTGTAAAATGTCGATGTTTGATAAATTGTAGGTATTACCAAAACTTTTGCAAATTTTTCAACCAAATTTGGTACAAAGATAGCTGATGATAAGACCTTCTTATGCATACTAATTTAGTCGACTCGTCACAAAGAAGGTCAATGGTCCTGGGGGGTTGACCGATGTGTGAAAAATGCTTACAATTTCAGAAAACATGATTTTGCTGCTGCAGAAGCCAGCCCTTGTCACACATACACGTGAGCCATAACTGCTTTGCCTTCTTGTTCCAGATTAAAGTTTAGTAGAACTTGCTTCTTGAACTATTTTGGTGACATCTGTCATACTATCGGAAAAGAGAATCGCATACTCTGTTGTTATGCAGAGAATCACAGGCATCCATTATTTATGTTTGTAGATGCATGTGAGTTTGAGACACTCAGACAGGTATTCATTTCATACTCTTGCTTCTATCGGTGTTGATAAATAGTATTTTGTTTGCTTTGTTACAGACTTGAAGGTGCATGCAACCATGTTGCTGCATTGTTATACACCCTAGTAGACATCACACAGAAGAAGAAGGATGGGCTTGACGCATCCACCTCGCATGACTGTAACTGGAGGGTACCGCGAAAGCGACGCCTCAGCCCGAAGAAAGCACAGCACCTTCATGCTAAAAAAGCACGCCGCATCGAGCCTGAGGGGAACATCCCTTTGGGTGTCGACATCTCTTCTTTTGCTGCTCGACTGAAACTTTCTGCCCCAAGATCTGGATGGCTCACTAACTACTCAGCGTCAAAGGAAGATCCGCTGGAAACGCAACTTCAAAACAGCATCCCAGAACCGAAGTTTATGTTTGCAGATGGAACAGATTTGCGGTCACCAAAGTGTCTGGAGTCATTTAGAGACTTTGTGAACAGTATTCAATGTACAGCATCTGAGCGCACAGAGATTGAAGTGAGCACCAGAGACCAGGGAGACAGCAAGAAA